>CAJQZJ010037469.1:699929-811537 GCA_907164525.1 Lophiomys imhausi
GTGTGTGTGTGTGTGTGTGTGTGTGTGTGTGTGTGTGTGTGTGTGTGTTGCAACCTACAAGTTAAGAACCACTGGGCTAGAGCCTAAAGTGCTCCCAGCGTGTGGGTCAAGGTGATGTAGGGCCACAGGGTCTCCCCAAAGGGGAGGAGAGTGTCTCAGTTTGTGACCCTGGGCAGGAGGGTGGAAAGGCTCATGTCAAATGCCTTCTGCTGTGGCTTCCTACTTCCCTGTCACCTGGTTTTGGGTCCTGCTACATGCCACAAGCTTTTCTGTTCCCCTGTGAGGAAGGGCCTTCCTTCTGTGAGGACACTGTCCTACATCAGCACCACCCTCCCCAGTGTCCTCTCCTCACACGGTGACACTGCCCTCTGTCACCTCACACGGTGGTGACACTTCCCCTCAGTCACTATTTTCACAAATCACCTGGCCTGCCATTAACCAACATCAGGCACAAAAGTGCAGGAGAGGCAACCCTTGGGGCTCTGGTACCTTCCTGCTTGTTTCTTCTCATGCAATCTGTGTTCTTTTGTCTATTTCCAAGTATTCCTCTCCCTACTGGCCTCTTCCCTCTGGCTGTTCTATCATCTGCCGTCCACTCTGTCCCCCTGCTGCACTCCAAGTGGCTGTTCAGCCCCAAGTGGCAGGTTTGGACTCTTCCCACAGCCAAGACCAGGGATGCATGTGAGGTAGACTCTGAGGGGTGCTCAGTGCAGAGAGAAGCTGGGATTGACACCTGTTACCTGCCTGTCAGGACTTCAGTGAAGGAAAGGACTCCTTCCAGCTGGCCCCAGAGAGGCTTTTGGCCCAAGTACATTGAGATTTCTGGTAGCCATCTGCCTGGTTGAGTAGATCTGAAGACAGTGGTTTGCCACATGATTGTGAATCTCTGATTCTTCTACGGGGGTGACTGTCACTGTACCGATAGGAATCCCTCCTCACTCTCTGCGGAGAACTGAGCCTGCTTCATGGTGTGCCTTAAGGTATTAGATGGCTCTTGGGTTACCTGAGAAAAGGCAGGCTCTAGGAGGGACATGGGGGTTGGGTTCCTTTACAACCAGACTTCCTCCTATGCTTTCTTGTAGATCTACCTCAGCAGGCGTGTGTGTGTTGTCATTACACAGGCTGAGCCAGGAAGGGCAGGCTGCAGAAAGAATGGATGCAGGTGCTTTGCACTTCATCATACAAGCTGAATGCAAAACAAGAAACATACAGCTTCTTAAGCATTTAGTGCCCTGTGATGAGAAAGATAGTCCCAACAGGTAGCAGACAGGCACTTGTCTCCAAGCCAGGGAACATGGGAACTGTCACCAGCCACCGCAGACTACAAACAGGCTTGGGCCTTGGAAACAAGGGTAGGAGTAGAAACAGCTCTAACTTTGTCTCTGGTATTTTAATCAGAAAATGAAGATAAAATACACAAAGTATTTGAAGACACGGAGGTGATCCCCAATAGTCATACCTAAAGGGAGCAAGTCCGGAGAGTGAGGAGCAACTTTCTAAGAAAGGACGAGCTTTCCAGCTGGTCAGTTCTAGAATGTATGTAAATTACACAGGTGTAAATTCAGAATACTCTTACTAGTTATATGTGTACAGTTTGTAAAAACTAGATAAAAATGCAACTAGAAAGTCTGTGTAAGAATTTCATCTAATAAAAGTATCAAAGCCTGCTGGACTTCACCACAAAGTAGTGATGCACAACACTCTTAATTCCATGCCCAGCGCGATGCAATCACTAGCCACAAAAGACCACTCAAGATACTAAAAAGAAGAAAACAAAGACCATTAAGATGAAAGGAACCTGCAGGAGCCACTACCACACTTCCACCTTGAAGCCTCACTCAAGAGAGAGCAATCCAGACCAACCCAAACACTCAGCAGTAGGAGATAACGCAATATTCACTTGAGAAAGTCTGGCAAATGAGTAAGGCCACGTGGTCAAGAGTGAAAGAAGGGTAAGCAGCCACCTATTTATACAATTAAAAAAAAAAAAAAAAGGACTGCAGCAAAAATAACATCATAGAAAATCTGGTTGTCATCTTAGGGCAAAGACAACGAACGGGGTTCCTAAGATTCCCAGCTGCTATAATAAGGTTGTGAAGAGAGACCAGCAAGACCAAGGTTGAGCCAACGAGGTGGGCTGTCACCAGCAGAAGGGACTCCCGAGATCAGTCCCTAGGCCCTGCACGGGTGAGAATACTGCTGCAGCAAACTTTAAATCTTGGGCATTCTGAACAAGGGCCCATACATTTCCACTTCACACACAACCTCAAACACTTGGTTTTTAAAGGATAGCATGCTCCTCTGTGACCTGCTACAGGTCTCAAAAGGGACCGAGTTCCAGGTCACAATATAGGGCTCTAGGATATAGGGAGGAAGGCAAGAAATAGTGTTCATGGGACTACATGGGAAGGGGGAAGGGCATCTAATAGTACATGTGAAACTAAGGGTCTTCCTTAGAAATATGAGTGTTCCAGGGTGAGGGTCCAGAAGTTCATTAAAACCAGTTTGTCCAAATGACTTTTTAATTTAATTGTCCAAGTGTGTGATGTGTTTCTTGTGTCAACTTTCTAACTGCAACCATCAGGTGTCTTCCTCTATTTTCCTTCACCTTATTTTTTTAGACAAGGCTTTCTTGCTGAACACAGAGCTTGCCTATTTGGTGAGACTGGTTGGCCAGCAAGCTCCAGGGATCCTGTCTCTACCTCCCCAGGAATCACAGCATGTGCCATCTCACCTAGCTTTTTATGAACTTGACCTCACACTTCTGCAGAAACAACTGCACCATCTATCGCCTCAGCCCAGGGGAAACACCTTAAAAATACTTGACAAAACAGTGGACCATGTCTTTACAGATCACTACCAAAATTCTCCTCTTCTCCATTGGGCTTCTAGAACTGGTGTCTTTGCAGAAGCTGTTGGAAGACACACCTGTATCTGACCTGTTTATGAATGGAAGCTACCAAATGGTCCAGTTAAACTATCTTTTAAAAGCTTCAAAGTATACACCTTTCAAACATCCTGCTGGCCTAATCAGAAGCAGTTATCTGTGGTACTAGCTGTGGCCAACTGTGCCCTGTGAGTGGCTACACAGGCAGGACAGTGTCTGCTGGCATGGTTGACATCAGGTGCCCATGGAAGACCCAGTCCTAGTAGTTTGGATACTATTAGGGGCCTGAAATGAAGGGGATCCAGGAAATGCAGAAGAGCTCACAAGTTATGGAAAGGGCAAAGGGCAACAGGGAGCAAGATGGGAAACACACTCACTCTAGGGCACACTTACATCTTCAGGGCAGGCAGACAGGAGCATATTAGTCAGGAGACAAAGGTGTCTCTGTAACTGAAAACAGCTGTCTCAAGACAAGCAGCAAGGGACAAACGTGGCACGAGCCTGAGGTGATTCTTGCCACCATGGAGCAGACTACCTCTGAAACACTGGAGTTTAGAAAAGCGTGAGCACTCACTACCACACATGGAGCAGCCAGGGAGACAGGCTGGGCCTGGCTTTGGACTTCTCAAAGGTGTTGGGAAGGACCAGAGGCTGGCAGGCACCAGTCTATGCCCTAAGGTGTAAAGGGACACATGTGATTTGGGGGGCAGGGTCTCAAGAAAATGGGTGCCACATGGCACATGGAGTTAAGGGTGGGAATAATGAGGCACAGACTAGGGGATTTCAGCATAGAGGTGTGAGGTTAACTCTTGTTTGTGCTGAGGGAGGCTGGTACATTCAGAAAGCAAAACAGTGGCAGGTAGACAGATGTAGCCACTTTATAAGCCTGTGGCTCAGGAACATTGCTACAAAACTAAGTGGACAGGCTTCCTTGGTGGTCCTGTGGGGGTTTGAATCTTTCTTTCTCTGGCTCTGTCTACAAGGGGAGGACAGCAAGAAGGCCACTGTCCAGATAAAGCCTGTCATCACCCTCCCACTCTTACCCTGGACTTTGATTAACTGGACCCTTCTGCCAACAGACTGAGTAGGCCTGGTAACGTCAGCTAACTCACCTTGAATTTAGCCATGCTCTGCAGAGTCAAGCTTAGAAATGATACCTCCAAGCTAACAAAATCCCTTCTCTGTTCTGTGGACCACAGAGCAGGGGGCCACTCGTTACTGCCAGAACCTTCCGATGGCCAAGGTCTGATCTGCTGTCTCTTTTCTAAGGGCTACTACATGACTGCTGCCCTATGGGCTGGAGTTCCATACATGAAGCCATTAGTTCCCACAACTACTGAGAAGCTCCTAAGCGTCCATGTTGGCACCACCAGGTCACAAGATGACCCTAAGCCCAGTTCTCTGTTTCTAAAGCTTCCACCATGGATTCATAACTGAGCAGCTTCTCTGAATGCAGGAAAGGCCACCTCTGAGTCCCAGCCCACATCTCTAAGCCCTGTCTCCTGTGGCTCTTTCCCACCCTGCCCTTATACAATGCCTCTACTAGGAGGTAGATCTTTTTCCTCAGCAAAGGGTTGAGGAGCCACTGAGGCACTCATGTCTGAGTTGTTGAGGATTCAGTTGAATGACAACTGTGGCACACTACCTTGTGCCAGTCATGTTAAGTGATGAGGGTGATTGGAGACAGATGAGGTAGCCACAATCATTCACTTTTGGGACAGTTACTTGCTCATGTAGCTAGCATGAAGGGGTGGTACTAGAAAAGTCCCTGAAGCCTTGTACAGTTTGCAAAACTTAGTATGGAGAAGCAAGGGAAGGAAGGCTGGGCTACGTCCCAGTCTAGGCATCTTTAATCTTGACCAACTGGCAAACACCAACCTACTAGGCAGAAGGCTATGCAGAAATACTGAAGCTGACCTTGCTTGCAACGATGACCACAGCCTGAACTGCACTGTGACTCTGTTCCCACTCTGCAGACCATCTGCATAGGCACATGGTGAGCTGGCCCTGGGATGGGCTCTGCCCGCCCGCCCCCCCCCCACCACCACCACCACAGGACAGCAGAGAACCACCAGGCTGCAAGTAGCAACCTGCTTTCTCTGGCACAAAGCCTTCTGTATATTCAGTGGGGTCTTAGGTTCTTGACTGCAGGGACAGACAGTAAGTAGATCCATTACTGGGAGTTCAGGCATGTTGGGACTCTGTCCTCAATTTGAAGACAAAGTTGTCAATTTTGAGTCTTAAAGAAATAAAACCAAAAAAGTCAGGCAGTAGTGGCACACGCCTTTAATCCCAGCACTCCAGAGGCAGGCAGATCTCTGTGAGTTCAAGGCCAGCCTGGTATACAGAGTGAGTTCCAGGACAGCCAGGGCTACATAGTGAAACTTGGTCTTGAGAAAGAAAAACAAAAACAAAAAACCCAACAATGGCTAGGTGGTGGTGGCACATACCTTTTAATCCCTCCACTCAGGAGGCAGAGTCAGGCTGATCTCTGAGTTTGAGGCCAGCCTAGTCTACACAGAAAGGAAGGAAGGAGGGAAGGAAAGAAAGAAAGAGGAGAGAAAGGGAAGGAGAGAGAATGCCAAATATAAAGCATTTTAACACCTCAAGTTAACCGATGAATCTGAAAAGAACATTAATTTTTTTTTCTCACCTGAGATAGTGATTGTACAAGTACTAACCAAGTCTGGAAGGAGGTACCCCAGAGTTTTCAGACCATATCCATGTAGTATCTTCTGGTGCCCAGGATATGCTCCTAGGCAGTAGATGGCTTCAGATATCTAACACTCCAGACCTTCAGGCGGGTAGCAGCTATCAACCTCAGCTGACCACAGCCAGCCCTCATTCTGTGAATACCTAACTTTTCACCAGGGTAATTGTAAGCAGGGCCACCAGGCCTCTAACCAAACAGGAGAGCTTATCAAGAACTGGCTGGGCTCTGCACTAACTCCGTGTTTCCTACTCACAAAAGAAGGCCATCCAGTTTCCTGGCTGAGCTGGCTGCCAGCTGGCCCACTAGAGGAGCAGATTTGAGGTGGGGTGAGGGTCTGTTCCCCAAGCACAGTGTTCTGGCCAGTGAGTTCTCTGCACAGCAGCTGACGCCTCCTGGACACGTTTCCATACAAAATGTTTGACTGTGCTCACTCCTGTAACTTGCAGGGCCAATCACTGAAGATGTCTTTTTTTTTTTTTGGGGGGGGGTTATTTCTGGTCCCAGGAACTAGATGGGCAACTCTAGTGTTCATCATTCACTTGAGAAGCTAACTTTCATCCTCACAGGTCCTGCCTACTGAGAGTGAGTAGGGCCAGTGATGGGTCCCTCTGGAATAGGGCAGAGCACAGAAAGGAACATCTGAGACCTAAGTGGATTCTGATCAGCTGCAGGGTAATGTACTGGTGAGAGCCTGTGTTCTGAGGGCTTGGAAGACAGGTAAACAGTGTGTGTGTGTGTGTGTGGGGGGGGGTGCTGGATAGTTTTATGTCAACTTGACAGGGCTTTAGTCACCTGAGAGGAAAGAATCTCATTTAGAAAAGTGCCTCTGTAAGATCGGGCTGTAGATGAGCCTGTAATGCCTTTTCTTAACTAGTGATTAATATGGGGAGACCCAGCCCATGTGGGTGGTGCTATCCCTGGGCTGAGGGTTCTGGGTTCTACAAGAAAGCAGGCTGAGCAAGCCATGAGGAGCAAGCCAGTAAGCAGTGCCCCTCCGTGGCCACTGCATCAGCTCCTGCCTAAAGATTCCTGTCCTGTTTGAGTTCTTGTCCTTACTTCCTTCAATGATGAATTATAATGTAGAAATATAAAACAAATCACCCAACCCTTTCCTCCCTAAGTTCCTTTTGGTCATGGTGTTTGATCACAACAATAATAACCCTAAGATAAGGGGCCTCCAGCAGGATGGTCCAGGGTTTTGAATGGGCATTTAGGGTAACAACAAAATTCCAAAACCTGTCTGAGATAATCCAACCAATTAACAGCTTACAGGATTTCTAAAAGTAGTGGCAGGCCAGATGAGAAACCTCCTAGAGAGTTTAGTTTTGGTGTTGACCATGTACAGGAACTCAGGATTCACAGCTACAAGTCAAGGTGATGGCCACTCACAGAAGTGTCTACCAGTGAATGTCACAGACACACCCAGAATTGTTTAAATACAGATTTATTGCAAACCAACACCGAGGAGCCAGAGCAGCTTTGCAGGCTGGACACCCCACTCTCTGGGTCTTTGGACAAAGGGGATGGAGTCACCCCGCTTTCCTCAGACCTCACCTGGTGGGACTTAAGAGATCAAACTGTGGCTGTCGTGTCTAAAAAGAGAAAACAGGCAGTGTGCCAGCGTCAGTGGCTGGGCGAGCCAGGGAAATCAACTATCTACTCGACTGGCTGGGAGTGAGCCGCACTGTATGTAACAGGCAGATACAGTAACCGCCACCACACCATGCACTACAACATGCCACAGGGATCAGCCACAGAGCACAGGTTCCTGCCACATGGCCTATACCCAACACTGTCCCTGGGCTGCTTTTTCTACACAGGCTTGTTTGTTGAAACAGGGCAGGGACAAAGGAAAAATGCAACATGAAAAATAAAACCATGCCAAAGGAAGACAAGTTGCCACAGAAGTTAAGTGTTGTCCCAAATAAAAGGATACATGGCTCTCCCACTTCACTATTCCTTCTGGAAGACTACCACAGAATGAGGGTTGAGAGGCAGCCTACTAGGACTACAGAGAAGATCTGAGACACATATACACCATGAGACTTCCTTCATTAGGTGCGACAGCTTGCATGGGACAGGGATATGCAGACCCCAGGACCTTGACTGAAACTGCAGGAACAAGTAGCAAACATGTCCTGGGGATCTTGTGCTTGTGGCAGATTCTGCTCCCAAGGTGACCTCTTCAGAGAGATTTCATCAACTTGGTGACCAATGTCCAATCACAAGTTCAGACTGCAGAGTGGGTATTTGGGGTACACTGCTCTCCCTTGACCACTATAGTGGAGATTAACTCCCAGAATGGACTTTTAAGAAGTAAACCAGAAATCCCTCAAATGACTGCAGTGAACCAGCTCCTGTCTGTAGAGCTGATGGAACACTTCTCGAAATCCCAATCTGTTCTTCCAATGACTCCTCCCAAGCATGTGTAAATGGCACTCGGTACAGGGCTATCTCCAGAGAGCAGACTGCCTTGGCTTCAGTGGGTCTTAATTCTTGCTGGTTGTATGGTTGGTTACCGGAGTACAGAAACCTGTGGTGTGACATACACACACCAGGCAAATGCAGATGCCAAGCAGGAACAGGCACAGAGAGCCCTGTAAGGGGTTGGGACACCTGGATCCCTGTCCCCTGGTCAGGTCTTCACACACTGGCTGGAGGTGGTCAATGGCCACACAGGCTTCATTTTTTGGAGTCAGTTGTAGTTACCTTTAAGCTGGTGAATAATTTTTTCTTCCTGAGGCATCCTTCAAGGTCAAAGCTGCTTAGGGAGTGTGGGTGACACAATCTGCCAATGAATGACTAACATACTGTGATCTCTTCCTGAAAGTACCAGGCTTCAATGCAGCACACCCAAAGAGGAGGTCTTGAGGGAAGCAAGCAGTGGCGGCTCAGTTCACTTCAACAAGAACCAAAGCAAGGCAGCTGCAGTCAGAGGGCAGACAGAATCCTTGCCATACCTGGGCCAGAGGCCAGAACCTCAGACTTTCTCCCAACATCTCAAACAGAACCCAGTTTCTGATGTTCTTCCCCTAAAACTGAGGCAGGCCAAGTGTATTCACAAAAAGATGAACAAGACTAAACACAGACACACAGAGAGGAGAGAGAGAGAGAGAGAGAGAGAGAGAGAGAGAGAGAGAGAGAGATCAACAAGTAAGGGAGTTCCACAGCAGCCCCAGAAGCAGCTCCACAGCCATGCCCCATTAGCCCTCATGCAGATGCCTGGCCCCACACACTTCAACTTAGCTTTGTCTGAGCCCAGCCACTCCCCAATCAGAAGATGAGCAAGCAGAACAGCATCAAAACAAGAGCAAGCAGAGAGAACAGGAGAGGAAGGAAATGTTGTCCGCAGTGACTGGTTGCTGTGGAGACAGAACATGTGCTCCCAGTTTGCTGGGACATGTCCCTCCTGCATTTCAAACACCTTCATTTAGTGATGGCCATAGAGACTGCCTGGCAGGAGCTGGCCCTGCACCTTCTCTACAATAGTCTGAAGGCGGAAGGTCAGAGTGGAAGAACCTGGCGGAAGGTTCATCATGAAAGAAAAAAATGGCTAGGATTGGTCAGGAGGAGTGAGTCCCTGCCATGCAGGGAATGGGAGTGGGGACTACGACAAGGTCTCCACCTCCCCCATGGCGGCGAGGGTTTCCTTTACTTCCGGTCATTAAAACTGCACAGCCCCTGGGGAGATGTTGAACATGGCCGGGTCAAATCGCTGGCCTCGGAAGGGAGAGCCTTCAGCATCCCACCCCTTCTTCAGCATCTCATGGACTTTCTACAAACAGAAAATAGAGAGATTAAAGGAGATCACAAGGCATTGAATGCTTTCTCCTAGAACAGACTGCCTGAAGGCACAGAGACATCCTACTTCCTCAGGGTTTGAGGGTTTGCCTGCTAGGACCAACTGGCCAGAGGACTGCAGGCCCTGCAGTAGTTGGTGGCCAAGGGAGTTACCCAATGAATACCGATTCCTCTGTAAGATTGTTCTCTCAAGACTAAATCTCTAGCTTTCCAGCTTCAGTCTCCAGCAAAGCACTGGCTGTTCTTTATGTTTCATCTGTCCCTTTCCCATTAGGTCTGCCAAATTCCACACAACCCACAGAGCCTACAGTAATCCCCTGGGAGATGATTAAGATATGAAGAAGTGGTCCCCCAGCCCTTTAGGGACACGACTCAGGTGCACAGAGGTGTTCTAGCACCTCTTCTCCAAGGAAGTAAGTTCTTGTCATTGAGAAACACATCTGACAATACAGGATTGACCTAGGATGTGATAATGTAGGGGAAGGGGGGGACCTCAAAATGTCCAGCTGTGGACATGGCAGTCAGAAATGCCCCACTGCCTTTCGGGACACAACAGGAACTGGTGGACTTAGCTCCTGCCAGCCTGGGTCACTGCTGAACTGTGCAGCCTTTGAAAGGCAGACTGGAGCTGTGTGCTCATGAGGTGTCCCTGCCGGCAGCACCTGTGACTATGCTGAGGGCTACCCTTCCTCAGCTGCTGCCACAGACGCACCCAAAGATGAGGACCTCTCTTTCCTTCCAACCACAAGAAATCAAAAAGACTATCAAGATGCAGGGCTAGAGACAATCCCCAATGGAGCACCTGTTGCAGACAGCCCTGTGAACACGTGCAGGGGACAGATGCTGCTGCCTTATCACGAGCATGACAGATCCAAAGTAATGTGGGAAATTCTCAATGTCAGCAAAGTTACTCGATTCTCACAACTATGAATTGCTAAACAAAATCCAAGCTTCCTGCTAAGAGAGTTTTTGTTTTTAAACCTAAGTGAAGTAGCAAAAAGCATATCAAAGATACTTAGTACACAGTAGGCCTCCATCTTTGTCCATGAGAAATGTGAAGCTGTATGATCTCAAAACAATGCAAGATGAAACCAGCCAGATAACCTAAGAAGGAGGTTGCTGAACCCCTTCAGCAGAGCCTTAGCCAGTTGCAGGGTGAACAAGCACCTGGTGGCTGAGGGGGGGAGGGAGTGGGGAGACACCCCACTGTAGGAAGCCCAGAATGCAAAGGGCAGGCTGCTAGGTTTGTTTTACAATTGAGGGAACCCAGGATCTCAAGATAAATACTCAGCCCTTTCTCCAGGGCAAAAGTAGAGATCAGATCATCCTGTGTGCCACCAAATTCACTCATAGGAAATACTGGCACCTGCCTGTGCAATGTCAGCCACTGTTTGTTAGGGGCGTTAAGTGCCACTAGGCTGGAGGGATCCTAGACAGACACATCAAAATACAGACAGAGCAATGGCACCTGTGTACTTCCACATACCTTTCTAGAGGAATACCTGGTTAAAGAAATCTAGGGAAAAGATAAAGAGTATTCCATTTGTTGACTTTGGAAAGAAATGACCTTATGGCAACATTAAAGAATTCAAACAACAAGAGGTATATCAAAATGAAAATGAAACTTCAAAATGAAAATGCTTTAAAACACAAAGCATTGGTGGCATTAGAAGCACAATTTAAAATCCTGGCAAATTTAGAAAACTTCAAGTTTACACCATACATGGGCATCAATACAGAGCCTGTGGGTAACTGTGACTGCCAGCGTGCACAGCAGATGGAGGCTGGCAGAAGAGCCTGGCCCCTTTTCCACTCTCTCTGCTAGTCAGGAGTGGCAATCCTAGAGAAGAGACCTCACCCACCCATGAAACCCCTGCATGTGAGTGTTGATTATGTGCTAACCTGCTGTATCAGGAAACACAAGGTCCCACCCTACCTTTTTAGTTCTGTTTGTTTAATAAAAGAAAGTGCTAAAGATATTTTCCATGAAAAACCCGAGTGCTGTGCGCTGAAGATGTATCTCCAAGGCATTTCAAGCCTAAGAAGGGGCTGACACTTCAGCACTAACAGCAGGCTAGTGGGACACACTAGCTACCCCAGCCCAACAGCTGTGTTCATGGCTACCCACAGCCAGGCTTCTGTGGCCACCCTGATCTGCTCAGCCCTATGACTAGTGAGGGAATCACACTAGGTTCCACTCATGCATTCCCACTGGCCCTTGGCTCCTTGAAGGCCTTGCTGGGGCACCTCATCTGGGCAAACACACTCATTCCCTCAATGGTCCTTGGTAGGTCCATGGGAAAGTCAACAGCAGAATCAATTTAGACTCAAGACAAAGCTCTTTCCATTAGACCACAGCATCTTTAAGATTTTCCTCAGGGTCCTTCTTAGGTGGGCTGTTGTTCAGTCTCCTCAGTTTTGCAGTGCTGGGCCATTAACAGCTGTGTGGAAGCTGTAAATCAGCCATGGGCAAGTCTTCTATGCAGTTGTAAGGACTTTCTGTTCCACACTCAGGTTTCTGCAATATCTTGTGGGTAAAAAGGGCAGAATTCAAGAAAAGCAAAAACAGGATACCCCCAAAGTCTTGTCTTTAGAGTGAGCCAGCTTTCTGACAGCAGAGCACACACGGGATGCTGCGTTAAGTGTGTATGTGCACAGTGCATACATATGAGGTTTAGCCCTGTTAGCTTATGATGATTTTGCTAGCCACTTTCAGACTGGCAGTGAGGATCCTGGAGCCCAGAACTTCCCGAGAGCTGCCTTGGTTTACTGGAGGCAGACACTAGAACAAGGAGACCTAAGACCTACAGGGAAGGAGACAAAGCATCTAGTTCCTGCAGAGGACCATTGCTGAGACTACAAAACAAGATTGAACTTATCTTTGGATAAGATCAAAGAGGTTGGCCTCTTAACTCCTTGAAGACAGTTGTATGCTTGCCCTCACTGATGCAGACTGTTTTCCATTTGTCCTTGAGGAAGGTGACACTAGGCCATGCCATAGGGCATCAGCACCAAAGGAAGAAAGGGGGGGCTACACAAGTGTGGGAACAATGATTTTACAGATCAAGGGGGAAGGAGACAGGGAGCATGGAACCTGGCACATCAGCAGACCCTGCACTGCTGCTAACTCCCAGGCAAGTGGCACTGAGGTTGTTTTGACTTGCGTCCAGCAAGGGATGCAATCCTGGGGACCTTGAGAATCACAGGTGCAGACAGATGTAGGACCTTCTAGTTTCTCTTGCATCTCATAGTTGAAATCTACAGAAGACCACACTGAGGTCTGGCAAATGCATAAAGGCAGTTCAAGTCACAGTCAATATCAATTTCAATGTTTCTCCACAACAAAGACTCGGTCATGGCATCTGGGGAAGGTATGAAGAGCCTCTCCTTGGTCTCTCTATTCTGTGGCACAAATGTCTCAGTGGTACTCCTTCTTCCAGCCCACCCAGGATTATGGCATCTGCATTCACTTCTTCAGTCAAAACAGACTCTTCCCTGGCAGTCACCTTATGCATACATCTCAGTCCTTTTGTGGACAAAGTCCTGAGCCTGGACATAGGAATGAACAGATCTGTAAGGTCCACACATACCGCAAAGGGTCACAGATAGACCTTCTGTCCAACCAGCATGACTGGAGTAGACTGTGACCAAGCACAGTCTGGTTATCTCTGCTAAGGTGAGGGTTGCGCGCTTCCTGGTTTCCGCCTAAGGACCTCTGTATTATGTGGACCTTCCCCTCACCACACTCAGGCCCAGGCCAGGAAAAGTAAAGCCCAGCCCTCTGCTAGATCTGCTATGAGGCACAATACATCCTGAGATCTCAAAAACTCAATCTCTTCATTGTGAAAAACAGACCATGGAACCAGGCTGATGTGCAGAGCCTACAGGCTGTCCATCAGAGCTCATGCTTAAGGTGTGTCCTGGTACAGCCTGGGGGAAGAGGAAAGGACACCAGGGCTGCCTCTGAAGGTTTCCTGACCTCACTCACAGGGAACATGTCCATGAAAACAGACTACAGTGGCCAATGTGGCAACAGAGCATATCAAGGACCCCTGCTCCAACATACAATGCTACTCTGAAGGGATGATGGAACAATCCACACAAACCATGAAGTAAGGCTGCTTCAGAGACAACAGGGAACACACATTAACTTCTCTGGAGCCCTGCGGGCTGGCTTCCTGTAGTTGCTGACCCGGTCTAAGTGTACACAAGCTTGGGTGCTGTTCGGCTGGGCATCTGATAATGACGAGAACCTGAGGCAACAGCCCTTTCTTCCCTAAGCAGCTACTCTCAGGGTGTTAAGACAAATGTGTTTATCTAAACAATCACTCTTTGCCTCCAGCAGCCTGTCCCTGGGCACTACACAGATCAGGACAGCCTTCTGCTCTCCCAGGAGCTGCTGACGTCACACTCCCTGTTACAGCCCCAGCACTTCACTTCACTCACCTACTTGCTGTGCATCAGCTTCTGCGGTCAGAACCTACACTGGCCCTGCAGCCTGGGCCTCCCTTCTTCCAGCAATGGGGCGCTCAGGTCTCCAGGGATGTTGCCCATGGATAAGGCTTAAGGAGCCATCAATACTCAACAATTCTAGGCTATGGTGTGTTCGGGCACATCTAGAAACAACCTCAAGGCTGTGCTACCAGAGCTTGCAGCTCAGTTACGAGTGATGGCTAATTATCTCAGGTAAGGAATAGGTGACATGGGCAGTTGGGCTTCCTCAGGCATGACACTGCAGAACTGAAGCAAGGGCCAAGCCAGGACTAGCCCATCCTCATGCTCTCTTCCCCAGCAGTACAGCCTACCCGCCTGTCACGGCACAAGGAGAGCCAGTCCTCATACCAGCTCGTGGCTCTGGGGCTTGCCCTGAAGCTTCTGGTGGTAGTCAAAGGTGAGTCTGTCCAGGACTGCCTGCTCCTCCTCGTCCACAGTGGCCATGGAGCGCTCCTTGTTGATCTTGTCGATGTCGATGGGCTCTTCTCCCTCCAGGATCGCATTCCACCAGTACTCGCCAGCCTTGCTCAGATTTACCTAGGACAAGCAGGGAAACCTGTGTCAAGTCTGGCAGGAGACAGCCCAAGCCACCAAGAAAAGAATCTCAGCACTGTGGGCAGGGCCTCCTAAGGACAGGCACACTGTGCTGGGGATAGAGCAAAGTCTGTGAGGGGCAGTATTCCAGGCTGAGCTTAGGACTTACACAAAGGGAAGATGGCTGTAGGACTAGGTATATGAGGTCACACACAGGAACCTGTGAGCCAGAGGTCATGTTAAGGGCGCTAAAGGAGATCTGTATCCTACTGGTCTTAGCCCTCAGACTCAGAATACTGTCTACCACATGGGTCCACACTTCCTAGGCAGATACTGTTTTCTAAAATCCTCTGATCCAGGAAGACTTGGCCCTGTGCCTTCCCATGCTGCTGCATGCCCACCACGAGAGACCCGTTTGATAGGGCCTTGTCTCTGCCTAGCTCCTCCCGTGGCAATGATCTTTCTTCCAAGAGCAACACCCAAATCTCTAACTACCTTTGGGGTGTGACCTCTGAGATGAAGGTGCAGCCTAATACCTCACAGAATCTTCCAAGGATCCCGCCTACTAAGACGCGGGTGCCTGTCCCCGCTTTTCCACCTATTACTAAGACGCGGGTGCCTGTCCCCACTTTCCCGCCTATTATTAAGATGCAGGTGCCTGTCCCTACTTTTTCCTTGGCACCTGCAGGAGCCCTCCAGCCCCAGTCCTTGGTTCAGAGAGGCACCTAAGAGGAGCTGAACTCAAGCTGCAGGACACAGCTGTGAAATTTATCATATGTGCAGAGAAAATGGAAGCCAAGTGGAATCTCAGCAAGAGCGGAACAAAGACCATCAGTGGTATATTGCAAAACTGGTGTTCAAGGGCACAGCTGCTTCCGTCACAAGGACACAGTACAGTAAGGTACAGGAAAAACCATTTCCCGAGGCTACTAGTCAAAGGGACACTGGACAAAAGAAACTGGAGGGATTGGCAGTATCCTTCATGGTCACTGGCTGGTCTCACTAGGGAAGTTTTATCAGAGTGGACCAAGGTGTAAGGTTTGCCCACCCTGTACATGACTCTGTGACGGTATAAAACCGTCCGTCCAGCACTCACAGAGAGGTTAAGGGCTGCTAAGCCTGACCTGTAGAGCCCTGGGGTCAGTTCCCAGGAATACTATCATCTAAGAGGATAGGCTCACGGTACAGGAACTTTCAGTGGAAGTTTCCAGAAATGGGAAAAACAACACAAAAACTTGTAATTATGACATCAGAACCTCTAAACTTCTACTTCTTTTGCCCAAAGAACAAATGGCCAAAAAGATGACCCATTGGTTAAGAGCAGTGTCTGCTCTTCCAGAAGACCTGGGTTTCTTTCCTAGCACCCACATGGTGGTTCTCAACTGACCATAACTCCAATCCCATGGGACCTAACAGCCTGTTCTGGCCTCTCTGAGCAGTGCACACATGTGGTGCACAGACACACATGCAGGCAAGACACCCATACAAACAAAATAAACTGAAAAACCCACATATTTTTAAATAGCAAAGAGCACCTGCCTATGGTGGCAGCTCCACCAATAAATAACTTCTACTGTTTAGACCCCAACTTAAACGTAAAACAAAGCTATTCTAGACATTCCAACCCACAGACCCCAAAATGATGTATAGTTTATGAGGTGGGTACCCAATAAGCCCCAGAAACCCTAATGCTGAGAATTCTGTCCTGTCTGTATCAAGTTCGAGAAGTGAAGAACCTTCAAGAAGGAAATAATACCCTTTCTCTATTTCAGAAGACATTCTGAGGTGCTTATAGAAGAACTGTAAACTGCTGGAGAGAGGAGAGCCTTTTATCTTTATCAATAATGATCATTATTGAGATACACAGCAATAAACTATTAGACTCCTAGACTCTGTAGCATATACACGGTTATGAAGATAAAGACAAATTCTGTTAAGTCAGGGCTATGTGAGGTGGAGCCTCCTTCAGCTATGAGCCCACCAGTGAGTACTGCAGGGGAAAACCCAGCACTGTCAGAAGATCATCTATTCCTAGTAGTCATGCGTACACAGAGGACACTCAACTCCACCACCAAGTCTACACAGATGCTCAACTTCACAGCTCCAGTGAAACACAAGACAGGTCACTAGTTTGTCCCACAGGAGAGTGGATTATAACCATCTACCAGATGTAAGGAAAAGGTTCACTTCCAAGTCATAGTGAGGGGATGGGATGGGGCTCATTCCGTGCCAGGTCCACTTGTGCACTTAGGAATTCTAACAAATTCATGATGAATCCTATCACTTTTATCATTAGAAATATTTTATCTGTATTTAATTTCACAGAAGTTCTAATTACAGGAACATGCTCCAGTTCTTCCAAAAAATTCTCAAAAGTTACTGTAGTAGTAAAGGTCAACCTAAGGGCACTGTGTACACTGGACAATAATCTATTGCACTGCATTTCGGGGGCTTTGAGAACATGTGTTCTGCATGCACATGAGTACAAGTGTGTATGCCTGTGTGTATAAGTGGAGAACAGAGGGGGATGCTGGGTATTTTCCTCTATTGCTCTCCACCTTATGAATCTAGGGCAGCTGGCCAGCGACCTCCTGGGATCTGTCCCCACTCCTCATTAAAGACACAGCAACCAGGCCTGGTTTTGGCTGCTGTTTTCGAAAACAATCAAACAAGCAAATTCCCAACGCTTGGGTATTAGAGATTCAACTCAGGTCTTCATGTTTGCACGGCAAGTACTCTTACCCACTAAGCCATCTCTCAAGATCTCCCGTCCCCTCCCAGGACCCCCTTTTTTCTCAAATCTACTCCAGGCTGGCCTTGAACTCATGATCTCACGATTTTCCTGTCTCTAGGAACTAGGACTAAAAGTATGCACCACCACAACAACTAGCATTTAAAATATCTATAATTAATATAATATTCCTCAGTGAGGTGGTGCATGTCAAATATCTAACTGGATGTTACTAGAAGTTGAGGGCTATTGTACCAGAGAGCATAGTTTCAACCAGAGCAACCAAATGGATCTCAAATGCATCACTTATGGTAAAAGATGACAGCCATCTTGTTATTTTTTTTCCCAACATTTATTTATTTCTTCAAGTTAGATCTCCCTTCCCCCCTCCCACTCCCACACTCCTACCCTCTTCCCCCTCTCCCTCCTATCTGCTTTTTTTTAATATAAATAAATTTATTTGTTGCTTCAGGTTACAACTCCATCATATTGTCCTCTTTCCCCCCTTCCCAGCCCCACCCTTCCACCCTCTACCCCCTAACCTTCCCATCCCACTCCTCTGGAGTGGAGTGTCCCTACATAACAGTCCCTCGCCCCAGTTCAGAAGTCATATGAGGGCCAAGAGCCTCCTCATACACTGGGGGCCTACAAGGCAGTACCACCAGTGAAAAGTGTCTCATTGCCAGGGAGAGAAAACTAAAAAACAAACAAAAGTCTATGTCCATGTTCCTTTTGGTGCATTGGTTGTAGTATAGATATCCTGTACTATATAGCTAAAATCCTACTATAAGTGAATAGATGCCATGTGCATCCTTCTGAGTCTGGGTTAGCTCACTCAGGATGAGCTTCTCTAGTTCCATCCATTTGGCTGCAAATTGCATAATTTCATTGTTTCTGATAGCTGAGTAATATTCCATTGTGTAGATGTACCACAGTTTTTTAAACCATTCTTTGGTTGAGGGACATCTGGGTTGTTTCCAGTTTCTAGCTATTACAAATAAGGCTGCTATAAACATAGATGAGGAAACTTCCATATGATTCCGTGAGGAGTCATTAGGATGTAAACCCAGAAGTGGTATGGCTGGGTCCTGAGGCAAAGCTATTTTAAGTTTTCTAAGATATTGCCATACTAACCTCCATAGTGGCTGCACAAGCCTGCACTCCCACCAGCAATGGAGGAGGGTTCCCCTTTCTCCACACCCTCGCCAGCATGTGCTGTCATTTGAGCTTTTGATCTTAGCCATTCTGACAGGTGTGAGGTGGAATCTCAGAGTCGTCTTGAGTTGCATTTCTCTGATGATTAAGGATGTTGAGCATTTCTTCAAGTGTCTCTCAGCCATTAGGGAGTCCTCCTTTGTGAATTCTCTATTTAGCTCTGTCCCCATTTTTTGATTGGATTATTTGGTTTCTTGGCACTTAATTTCTTGAATTCTTTGTAGATTTTGGGTATTAGCCCTCTGTCAGATGTGAGGTTGGTGAGGTTTTTTTCCCAGTCTGTAGGCTGCAGTTTTGTTTGAATGACAGTGTCTTTTGCCTTACAGAAGCTTTTCAGTTTCATGAGGTCCCATTTACTGATTGTTGGTCTCAGGGCCTGAGCTGTTGGTGTTCTGTTCAGGAAGTTGTCGCCTGTGCCAATGAGTTTGAGGGTTTTTCCCACTTTTTCTTCTAGTAGATTTAGTGTGACCAGCCTTATGTTAGGGTCTTTGATCCACTTGGACTTAAGTTTTGTACAAGGTGATTAAGTATGGGTCTAATTTCATTCTTTTACAAGTGGACATCCAGAGGGACCAGCACCATTTGTTGAAGATGCTGTCCTTTTTCCATTGTGCGGTTTTGGCTTCTTTGTCAAAAATTAGGTGGCCATAGGTGTGTGGGTCCATTTCTAGGTCTTCATTGATCTACTGGTCTGTTTCTATACCAATACCATGCTGTTTTTATTACTACTGCTCTGTAGTAAAGCTTGAAATCTGGGATGGTGATGCCTCCAGATTTTTTTTTATTGTACAGGATTGATTTAGCTATTTTGGGTTTTTTTTTTGTTCCATATGAAATTAAGAATAGCTTTTTCCAGGTCTATAAAGAATTGTGTTGGTATTTTGATAGGAACTGCACTGAATCTATATATTGCTTTTGGTAGGATAGCCATTTTTATTATGTTGATCCTACCTATCCATGAGCATGGGAGATCTTTCCATCTTCTAAAGGCCTCTTCAATTTCTTTCTTCAAGGGCTTGAAGTTCTTGTTGTACAGGTCCTTTACTTGCTTGGTTAGAGTTACCCCCAGGTATTTTATATTGTTTGTGGCTAATGTGAAGGGGGTTGTTTCCCTTATTTCTTTCTCAGCCCATTTGTTTGTTGTATAAAGAAGGGCTTCTGATTTTTTTGAATTAATTTTGTATCCAGCCACCTTGCTGAAGATGTTTATCGGCTGTAAGAGTTCTCTGGTGGAATTTTTGGGGTCGCTTATATATACTATCATATCGTCTGTAAACAGGGATAATTTGACTTCTTCGTTTCCAATTTGTATCCCCTTGATCTCTTTTAGTTGTCTTACTGCTCTAGCAAGAACTTCAAGTACTATATTGAAGAGATATGGTGAAAGTGGGCATCCTTGTCTTGTCCCTGAGTTTAAAAACAACTATTTTTAAATTGTGAAATTCACATAACACTTTTTTGTTTTACAAAAGTGACAGTTCAATGGCATTTGGTATATCCACGATGGCATGCAACCAACCACATCTGTACCCTGAAACATTTCCATCGCTCCAAAAAGAGGCCCTATAGCAGTCGTCATTACTCTTCATTATACCCTAGTCATTTCTCCTAAATGTGTCCCCCCACACTTCTGGCAACTACTAATGCTTTTGTCTCATGAATTTCACACAAATGAAATCTTACGTTGTTTTGCGTCTGGCTTATTTCACTGATTACAAAGTTTTTGAAGCTCATCAGTGCTGTGGCATGTATCAGAACTTCATTCCTCTCCATGAGGAATGACGTTCTACTGGATGAGCCTACCACAGTTTAGTCCATTCCCTGTTGATGGACACTTCTCCACCTTTTGGCTACTGTGAATGATGCTGCTATCTGTATGGATTACTGTTTTTAATTCCTTTGGTATTTACCTAGGAATGGAATTGGGGGTCACTTGGTACATCTACTTAATGTTCCAAGAAACCATCAGATTGTTTCCCACTGGAGCTGTATCACATCCCAGAACTGCACAAGGGGAGGACCCAGGTCTCTGCTTCCTCATGGACATTTGGGATTCTTCTTTAAAATTGCAGCCATTTTCAAGGGTGCAGTAGCTTACTTGTCATTCTTTTGCCTGACTATATTCAAGCATACATGTTCTAGTATCTTTCTCAAGGACTTCTTTCCTGCTAAGGTTCAGGCTGTTCTTGATCCTGGGGCTGCAGACAGCACCAAAGATGTCATACTTTGTGAATACTCTGAGATTATCTTCTTCTGCTCTGCTTTTTAAGGATGAGTGAGCAGTCAAAGATAAGTAAGGCTGCACTGTTGATGTGACAATTATCCTCATCCTTCATTGGCCTGGCCTCCTTTACCACAAAACTTCATTGAAGCATTTCATGTCCTGTTCTGTCTGGCTCCTTACCCTCACACCCAGGGCCTACCCTTTTCTCCTTAAAAAGCTTCATGTCCCAGAAGTCTTAGCTGACAAGTTCCTCTGAACATCACTGACTTCTTTAGAGTGCTATTTCTTGGGAACTCAGGTAAGGCACTCAGGGCATCTAGTCTTCCAAAGAAACTACTTAATGTGGTGAGAATACACACAGGTCTCCAGGGGCAGGATAGAGTGTTTTCAACGCTGAAGACAGAATCAGAGTTGGGTGAGAACAGAGGAGAAATGCCCATGGAACAGAATGCAAGGGTTCCTGGCTAAGGACCACACCCAGGCAAAAGTAGTCCCATGTTTTGCTTAAATGAGCTGTTTTTGTTTTAACATTTTGGTACTTTGTAACAAGTCAGACTTGTGGAGGTGTAGTTTGCACACAGTAAAGCTCACCCTGTTGCAGTTTCATCTCCTCAAGCCTCCACTACAACCCACCCACACCCAGGCCCCTCCCTCCACTTCAGTCTGCATTGCTCAGCTCACCGTCCAACTTGTCCATGTCCACGATGTCTTCCCCACTGAAACCCACAGCTTGGGGGCTTATGCACACACTTCCTTTCTGGAGCCTGTGGCTATGACGCATGGTCAGACTATTCCATGATGCAGGTGATCACTATCTGTCCGTGGCCATGTAGGTAGGTGTTCCTAGGGTTTGGCAGTCAGATAAGAAGCTCCTGGAAGGATCTGTGAGTTTCCTCTTCTTGGGAGCGCAGGGTAGGTCAGTAGGGCTGCAATATGAGCACACTGGCTACGCCCACGCCGTGCTCTCATGGCCGCAGTGAGGGCATCATAGCTCCTCCAAATTGAGCGCTGTGGGCTTCTCAACAGTCACTGTCATGCCTATAAAAGGCATCTCACTGTAATTTTGATGTTACTGCCCTAATGATGCGCTGTTTCCCTGTGTGCTTGCCAGACCATTCATTTCTTTTTTTTTTTTTTTTTCGAGACAGGGTTTCTCTGAATATCTCTGGCTGTCCTGGACTCGCTTTGTAGACCAGGCTGGCCTCGAACTCACAGAGATCCGCCTGCCTCTGCCTCCCAAGTGCTGGGATTAAAGGCGTGCGCCACCACCGCCCAGCTGACCATTCATTTCTTATTTACAAATAACTTCAAATTTACACATTGCAGAAAGTACAGACAGCCAAGATAGGCATTTTGCAGCTCTGTGCCTGCACTGTCCTACTTTATATATATGTGTCTGCATAAAACATAACAAAATGATTTTTTCTGAATCATTTAAGAGTAAAGAACATTGTCTTGCCCCTTTATCCTAATTTATGTCCTCTCTACTTTGCTAAGGACTCTATCTAGTGTCTCCTGAGGAACTCAGGTGTGTCTGTGGCCCACCTGCAGGGATCTTGCAAGGATGTCTGTTCCCTCCATTCCTGGGCCTCCCCACATTGTCACCAACATACAAGTGTCACTCATACAAGGTCTTCTTAAGACCCTTTGAGGTCCCATCTCCCTCAAAGGCTGGGACACCTGGTCTTGCAGGCAGTCTCTACTTACTGACAGGGCATGGGCACTGCTAATGTGAGTATTACAAGGAAACTGCTTGCTGCCTCCTGGCCTCCTCCTTTCCTGGTGGCTTAGAAAGTCACTTTGAACCATCCCTCATTGGTTCAGAATTAGGTGGCACTCTACAAGGTCACTGTGACCTCACCATTTCCTGGACACACTCTCATTTTCCAGGTCCTCTTTCATCTACCTGGTCCCAGAACACAATAATTTCCCAGAGGGACCCCAGACTGTCACTGACTGAACAGTGCTCCAACAGAATGTCCTCACAGAAACTTCACCCTCGGTGTGAATAAACTTACCTCAGCATCCCCCGATCTGTGCCGATGACTCACCAGCATTTATATCCTTTCCCTTCCTTAGTAAAGGAACCTCATTTCTATTCAGGGAAGCACTGGGCCCAGTGAGGACGGCTTTACTCCTCGCAGCTGCCCGTGTGACTGAGTTTGGGCCAATGGAAACGTTGTGGGACGTTCCTTTCAGGAAGGCACCTTGGAACAGGGGCAGATAATGGGGTGAGAGGACAGACAGCATGGCTGAGCCCCTATGCAGCTCAACACCCACTGTGGGGAAGATGCAGGCATCCTGACTCCTCTGGACATGCTGCAAGCCAGCGCTGTGCAAGTAGTCTCCTGATGTCAATGTCATCAACTGATTTTTGAGTTTAAGAAATTAAAACTAAGACACTGCACAGGTCGGACAGAACACTGCCATGGATCTCACCCAGGGAGGCAAAATACACCTACACTCCGAAGAGTGGGGACAATAAATGATACAAAGCTATACACCACTTTCTTCCTGCCACCCAGGAAGAGGGGCTGAGGCACACCCACACTTCAGCACAGCCCAGCTTTCATTTGGAAGAAATTGTCTTAGGTCACTGCCTTCTGTATGATCTCCAAGCCTCAGTTCTTCCCTATTGGCATCCAGGGGCAGGAATGATGTTAAGAATCATGGCAAAAACTGGAAACAGGACTCAGCCTAGAGACGCCATTGCACTGAAGGGCTCACATTCAGTTCATATACAGCCCAGGTTTGGGATGCTTGCCAAAATGCTAAAATAAATCTATAGCTTCCATTCTGGATTAGTGAACAGGTGTGGCAAATCATCTGCAAGGACATCCTTACAGGCCAGGAAATGCTGCTACACCAGAAGAGGTGGCTTGCAACTCAGGCCAACAATGGACCGTTTCATCCTTCAAAGAGCAAGTGGACATGTCCAGACAAACTGGGAAGGAAAATTAGGCAGCCTGTGGCTGGGGAGACATGAGTGCCGATGCTGACACAGCACGGCATGAGGGAGAGCCACAGCAGCAATCATTCTGGGGCTCCACGTTCTGAGAAATAATAACTTTGGGAAGTCATCTCTATACAGGCAGGGAGGTACAACTGGTATAAAAATACTCATAGGGCTAAAAAAAAAAATCTTAAATAAACAAAGTGCAGTGAGTTTTAAAGCCTGAACTCCAGCATCTATTTCTTCAAAAAATATTCTAGTGCTATCTAAGCAATGTTAAAAAGTTTGTGTGTAAGATGTCAGTACGTGAAAATGTATGTATGGAATGGCATTCACCACTCAGGCAGCTCCAAATACCTTTCCAACACAGCCATGTCTGAGAGTCCCTGAAGCAGAGCGAGCTGCCTGCCTACAGCTACCCACACAATGCAGAGGGCAGCCAGCTTGCCAGCTCTCCACAGGAGGAAGAAACGAGGACAATGCATAAACTCACTGCCTGGCTTCTGGAACCGAATGAAGAGTCAGGAAAAGTAGCTGGTGCCGTTGCCACGGCTGATTTTACATCTCCGTAACCAGGCAAGGAGCTTGCCTGAGTCAAGAAGTCTCATTTAACATTCTCAAGTGTGGGAGGGAGGGAGGCAAGAACTGTCACACGGTTTTAGCTGCCACCCCTGCCTGCCCTGACTGTCTGGTGTGGGATCCACTGCAAAAAGGAGGAGAAGCAGGACACGTGGAAGGTGCTGAGAAGCAAGTGGCATGTCTGCAATCCCTTGCTTGGAGGTGAGATGGTCAGAAGCTCTTACTGCAGAGTCTGGGGGTACCAACAACAGCTCCAAACACCACTCCTCTTCACAGATTCTGCAAGGGCCCTATGTGACTGTCTTAGAGCTGCTATGACAAAAATCAGGCTTGGCCAGAGGAGAGGGTACTTAAGACATCACTCATCCATTTCTTGTAGTTCTTGAGTCCAGATGTCCAAAATCAAGGAACTGTGTCCCCTGCAGGCTTCAAGGGAGGATCCTCTCGGCCTCCCTCAGCTTCTGGTGCTACTGCCGTCCCTTGGTTTATGCCACATCATTATAGTCTCTGCATGGGCTTCCCAAGGACTTCTCTGTATCTATGTCTCTTCTGTCTCTTTTAAGAGTGTCTTTCACAGAATTCAGGGGTCATCCAGAAAATCCAGGATAATCTCACGCTGAAATTTTTAATTACATTTGCAAAGTCCTTTTCACCAAAAAAGGCCATATCCACACTCCAACTCCCAGCCTAACAGGAAGCAGTAAGTATGCATGTGAAAATTAGGAGTCAGGTGTTCACCTCAAAAGTCAAGCAGGCCCCCCCAATAGTTAGATAACCTTTTCTTAATCCATATGTTGAGTCTACACAACCAATACAATGTGGTGGTGGGATAAAAACAGGCCCTTCATGAATAAAAATAATAGGACTGTCTTATATATATAATCAGGAGTAAAAATTGACCCCAACAGGTCACCAATAATATAATAAAAACGCACCAAACTTTTAAGCATCTATAAATAGACACATTCCATAATACACAACACTTTCTTGGGTGGTGGGAAACCAGCCATGAACCTCTCATCGAGAAGAGACCCTAAGTACAGGCAAGGACCCAAGCAGATGTGAGAGACATGGCTCCTCTTTGTCAGGTCCCTTACTGTCCATAGTGATGCTCCTGAAAAACAAGATCCATCCAATAGCAGTACCAACAAGTCTGAGGGATTACAGGAACGGAGGGTGCAGTATCTCAGTTCCAAGGGGCTTTCTTTGACTCTACTAGAGATAGCACAGCACCTCCAGGTGCCGTGTTTATGATGACCCCCAAATGCAGCTTGTTTTGCTTCTTTTCGTAAACTCTGCAGACAGTAGGTACCTGGCAAAATCAAACTAAAACCCTAACAGCAACTGGCACACAGGTAAGCCCAGACCAAAGCAGAATATGGATGGAGACTCCTCAGGGAGCCTGCAGGAAGGGAATGTGGGCATGGACACCGGGGATGAGGACCTTACATCTGATGATCCTCTACAGGAATGGCTGGCTGTCTAGCTGTTTCTAGCCAGCCTAATGAGGGTTCAGGTACAGTACATGCATCTCTCCAGCCTGGGGATATCACCCACATATCACTACCTGGGACGAGAGCTTCTCAAAACCACCATTATTTCCTCTCTTCACATTATTTTTTCTCCTTGGCTGGAAAGGGTCACTTTTCCCAACCCCCTTTAAAGGGGCTATATCTTTTCAAGAATGAAAACCCTAGCTAAGCAGGTGGGGTTGATGCTCAATCCCACACCTGGGCAAACTACAAGTCCCATCTCAAAGCTTCAAGTTCATGACTTCTCAGACTTTGTGAAGAATCAAACAGTATAAAGTACTTCCTATAGCACCCGACCCAACACGTATTCAGTATATGTTGACAATTAATGTAAGATGTTAGTGTCTTGGCCATCAACTGCATCCTACTCCACTTTTTAACATTTTATAAATTTTTCTTGTTTATTTGGCTCTGTGTGTGTGTGTGTGTGTGTGTGTGTGTGTGTGTGTGTGTGTGTGTGTATGCACAAGCATTCATCATGGCACACATACAGAGAGAGGTGGGGGGCAACTTGTGGGAGTCAGTTTTCTCCTTTACCATGTGAGTGTTAAAGACTGAACTCAGGCCATCAGGCTTGGTGGCAAGCACCCTTACCTACTAAGCCATCTTGTTGACCCAGTTTTTTGTTTGTTTCCTTTTTTCTTTAGATATCTTCTTGCTGTATAACTCAGGCTGGCCTAAAACTAATGGAAACTCTTTTTCCCCAGTCTCTCAAGTATAAAGATATATCTGACTCCATCCTATTCCACTTAAATGGACACCCTTCTCCCCCAAGTAATGGCTCTGGAATATTTATGAAGTCAGAGTTGGATTCATCAACAAAAGCTCTTAGGTAATTTAGTAACAATCACTTTTTTGTTTTTTTTGAGACAACATTTCTCTTTGTAACAGAGTTTTGGCTGTCTTGGATTCTTTGTAGACCAGGCTGGCCTCAAACTCACAGAGATCTGCCTGCTTCTGCCTCCCGAGTGCTGGGATTAAAGGTGTGCGCCATGCCCAACCTACAATCACATTTTAATAGACATAAAGTAAAAAGGAATTACTAGTACACAGATTTCTAATCCCAGTGGATTCTGAATACAGATTTAGTCTTCAGACCCAAAGACCATATCAATGGGGAATGCTGCTGGTTTTTGAGTGGCACAGACCACTTGGGAAGGGCTTCCAAGGGCTTCCAAAAGTGAACTGTGCAGAGTTGGGACCGTAACCCATCCCATATTCTGTAGAGAGTTCAACTAGCCAAGGTAGAAGAGTGGCTGTCATAGAACTCTCAGGCCTTGATGGCAGCCTTAGAGTCAGAGAACCTTAGCATGGTGGCCCAAGCAGCCACGGGCAGTGCCTACCAAGGGCAAGTCTACCCAGTCAGGTACTGCCACTGTGTTATGCATGCTCCAGAACTGCTTGACCATGCGAAGCTCAACAGAGGCTGGGAGGGCACCTGGAATTTCAAGTAGTATGCCAAGGAAAGGTGTGGTGTGAGTTTATTAAAATAACCAATCATGAGAATCTTTTTGTTTAATCCCAGATGTGAGGCTGCTTAAGACACAGGTGTAAAGTATTAACTGTCTTGTGAGCTAGGAGAGGTGTGGCTTAGCCAGCTGCAGCGTGTAAACTCTGAGGACTTGGGATAAAGGATAAAAAGCCAGAGTCTGGAAGACAAGGGGCTCAACAAAAAAGTAGAAGAGAAGGGGCTCTACAAAGAAGTAGGAGAAAAGGGCTACAAAGAAGTAAGAGAAAAGGAGGCTCTATTAAAAAAGAGAAAGGGCTACAAAGAAGAAAGAGGTTGCTGCTCTCCCGGCTGCTGGTGGTCCCCCAAACTGCTGCCTGTTCTTCCTGCTGCTGTCTCCTGGTTTGCTGGACTTCTACTGAGACTGTTATTACCCCCAAAGAACCCAACGAATCATCAGGAAGTAGCATAAAGAGAACTATGCCCCCTTTCACCTTTAACCTTCTTTCTCTCCCACCTACGGTTGGGGGGTTGGAAGGAACAAGGGTTGGACAGGAGGCAAAGGTATTAAGGATAGTAAAATAAATTAGAATGTATAATTAAGTACAGTACAAAAATAATAAAAGCCACTGTGTTATAGAAAGGAGCTAGGGTTCTCGAAGCCTAGGACAACGTTCAATACAACATGATTAATATTTAGGTTTTATAGGGTGAGTGGGAAAGTACTGAGCTGTCAGATTCAAGAACAGCACATTAGGGTTCTCCAAAAAACAATGAATGAAAAGGAATATATACATTTAATATATGTAAGGATATATAATACATATTAAATTGGCTCACATGATCACAAAGGCCATCTGCAAGGTACAAAGTTAAGGAAGTCAGAACCTCAGAATGAGATCTGTGGTGTACAGCCTCAGTTAGGTATTGAAGGCACAAAGGTCACTCATACAAACACTACAGCTGAAAGGACAAAGAACCTGGGGTCTGATATCCAAGGCAAAAGACATGCCTGCTTGGGAGGGGAGAGCCAGAAAGAGGTGAAATGTCTCTCTTCCTCTATGTCCTGTTCAGTCTGGGCCTAACTTGTTGGATGGTTCTCTGCTGACCACATTTACAGTAGGTCTTCCCCACTCAGATCACTGACACACATACAAGTGTTCCAAACATGCAATTCCATGTTTTACCATTTCATTCAACCCAATTATGCTGACACTCAGAGTCAACCTTCAGAGGCAATGGGCACGCCTCATGTAAAACAGTTTTTCTTTTCTCTGGGTGTGGAATGCTGCCCTGCAAAAGGATGTGCAACGGTGAAGTACAGAACAACAGACAGATACAGCCTGGTAGAGCCCTGGGCCAAGTCCCTATGGATGTCATTAATGCTGACCATCATCAAAGGTAGGCCTGGGTGATGGGAGATTCAGAACACAGGACAGACCACCACATCCAGCCCCACCTCTGAAAACTCCATATGTTATCTATCCCATGGGCCTTAGGAGACTGTAAGAGGAATTGGGGCAGGGCAGGGACTTGACAGCAGTTAGGCACATGCCTAGGTAAGGGGGCCATCTCCACATGACCAATATAAGTTCTAGTTTTAGATTTGACAGCAAGATGAAGCAGAAGATACTCCCAATTGTCACAGGCACTAAGTCCAGTCAACTCAGTCCCTAGCCTAAGCCTCCCTCTGAAACATCAGTACAGCCAAGAGAGACCGACTGTGGGCTTGAGAGCTTTCTTCTTTATCCAACAGTGTGAACAAGGATGTCAGAAAGAAGCTGGACACCACTGAACACCCTCTGTAGAATCTTTACAAATATTTTCTTTATTTTATACTTTACATATATGAAGAATGCCTGCAGGTTTTTTTTTCCATCCAAAGACTTACTGTTTTTCTTTTCATCTTTATCTCTCTTACCTAACTTGTTCCCTCTAAAGGAAGAAAGAGGAAACAAGTTAGTCCAAGGTACATTGTGCCACAATTTTCCTCTTGGGTGCCACCATACAGTAAGCCATTACTAATGGGTCAGAGCTATTACAGGAGAGTGGGTTGAGCCACAGACGGATCTAGCCAAGCATGTGGCCCAGTTGTAGGGGATCTGCTGACTGGTAACAAGTAATCTGTTCATTTGGATTCACATCTCACTGTCATATTCTTCAATTTTACCCTTGCCATATACTAGGTGAGATCTACTTGGTGAACTTAATAAATCCAGACTGGCCTGGCATGGTAGCGTGTGCCTTTAATCCCAGTACTCAGTAGGCAGAGCCAGGCAGATCTCTGTGAGTTCAAGGCCAGCCTGGTCTACAGACTGAGGTCCAGTATAGTCAGGACTATACAAAGAAACCCTGTCTCAAAAAACCAAAAATAAAATAAAATAAATCCAGACTGGCTCCTAGGAAAACTCACCCTCCATATTCATTTTAATGGACTTGTTTTTACTTTTATATACAGGAAAGTGGGCTCTCAGGAATGACTAGGACCCTGAGGGGTGGAGGATACAAACAGGAAGGCTCTTGGAGCTAGATCTCAAACAGGAATAAGTAGTTAAATACTTGAGGGACTAATTAAGTGTGCTCCAATTACTATAATTAAAGACCTCACTTCTCATTGGAAAGACTTGGCCAAAGGGGCATCACAGCAGGTTCAAAACCCACCTGGGAGCTCTGCATGCAGGTGACCACACTTACCAGAACACACCTGCCCGGCTCAAGGCTCCAGAGGGAACTCTCGGTGTTGATCTTGTGGGTGAGCTTCCCTTCCATGAGGACGCGCTCTCCATTTTCTTCCAATATGGCCACTCGGATGGAGCCACTACTAAGGGCCACAGAGACCTGAGAATACAAGGAGAAAAATCATCTTGCTTGTGAAGGTGGCAGCTACTGCATTCCAGCTGTGTACACACCATGACACTTCCCCAAGCATCTCTGTGAAGAAAGCCATTGCAGCCCAGTCCACATTGCAAGCAACATGTGCTATACCAGTTCCTTTAGGCAAATGCACCAGGAAATTTCCCACTGATAGTAGAATTGTCAAGTGGAAGCTTGGTGGAAGCTGCTGATTATCTACCCAAATCTTTCCTTCTGTTGTCACAAAGATTGGTTCTTAGGCTGGAAGGTAGGCAGAAGGGACAGGAGCTGTGTCCTTCTCCTCTCTGGTGATTACCTAGAGACTCCAGAAGCCTCTGCTCACGCACAGTTCCAGAGGGAATCCTCAATGTTGCTCTTATGGTGGGCCTCCTTTCCATGAGGATCTGCTCTCCATTCTTCCCTTGAATGGCCACACAGCCACTGGCAACAACCATCTCTCTGATCTCTTAAGGCCCTGGACCACTGTGCCTAGAAAATCTGAGCTGCTCACCCAAACCTTTCTGGCAAAAGACAAATGTGGCCTCTTCTTTCTCTGAGCTGCTACAAAAGGTGTGACCGTAACTTGGTCTTTGTCCGTGACAGTAAAACCAGTTCCTTCAGTTTTGTTTCTGTTTTTCTGTCTGTTTGCTTGCTTGCTTGCTTGCTTGTTTGTTTGTTTGTTTGTTTGTTTGTTTGTTTGTTTGAGACAAGGTCTTAATTGTAACCCTAGCTGGTCTGGAACTCACAGAATGCTGGGATTAAAGGCATGTGCTACCATGCCAGGCTTTTCAGTTTGGTTCTCCATGAAGCTGAGCCTCAGGCACCTTTCTTCCTCTTAGCTCCGTCTGCACAGAAAACTATGTTTCTACTTTGCTGTCACGGATCTACCGCTTCCTGCCCTAAATGTATGTCTCCACAATGGACTAGAAAGTGCTAGGAAAAGGCTCCTCACCTCATACCACACAAGCGGTCAGCATATCTAAGCCGAGTATGTGACACCACAAAGGTATAAGCTCAATAATTAGAAAAGAAAATGACTTGTATTTGCATTTGTTTCACTTACCCTTTCATTTTAAAAAGACTTACCACTTTGTGTGCATGTGCACCGCTGCATACATGTGGACCACAGGCACACAAGACACTGGAGCCCCTAGAAGTGGACTTACAGGTGGTTGTGAGCCATCTGATGTGAATGCAGAGAAATGACCCAGGTCCCATACAAGAGTAGTGAGCATTCTGAAACACCAAGCCATCTCTCCAGACCTAAATTCATTCTTTTTTCCTTTTCTTTTCGAGTATTTGCCCAATATTAGCTAGTTGCACCTCCTTAATCTAAAAAAGGTCAACCTATATTTGCATAATACACATACTAAATAGACATTGGGGACAATTATATTACGAATCTTTTTCTAACGGGTGTATGAAATTAAAATTCAGGGACTACCTTGTAGATGCTCATTGAGTGCTTCATTTTAGATGGGGGAGGGGTGTTAATTTTCCAAGTCAAGTACTATTTGCTGATGAATTCTAATAGTAAAACCTGTGTAGTTTTGTGTTAGGGGGGCCCGTGTATGAATGTGTGTATGCATGTGAAAGCCAGAGGACAACTTTGGATGTTGTCCTTCAGGTACCATAGACTTTGTTTCTGAGCTAGGGTCTCTCACTGATAATTGGGCTAGGCTGGCTGGCCAGCAAGCCCCAGGAATCTGCCTGCCTCTTCCACTCTAACTCTGGCACTACAGGTGCTTGCCACCATACCTGGGTTCTTACTCTTTTTTTAAATGAGGGTTCTGAGGACAGAAATTAGGTCCTCATACTTGCATGGTGAGCATTTTAGCAACTGAGCTCCCTCCCCAGCCCCTAAATTCATTTGAAATATCCATCAACGAAAAATCGAGGAGCACCACTGGAAGGATGACTCAGTGGTTCAGTGGCTGCTCCTCCAAAGGACCTAGATTTGATTTCCACTATCTACCCATATGGCAGTTTACAGCCATCTGTAATACCCGCTTCTGGCCTCCTTGAGCACCAAGCAAGCATGTGGTACAAGCATACATGCAACTAAAACACCCATACACATAAAAATAGATAATGAAAATAAAGGAGGAAAAAGGAGTTTCAAAGAATTCCTTTAAAAAAAAAAAAGGTTGGGGGTGGGGTCAGGAGATAACTATACATGACAATGATGCCGCTTGGCACTCCCCAGTGAGAATGCCTGTGTGCTCGGAGGAGGAGGCAACAGAAGGGCTGCTGCCGCCCCCTCCCCCCACCACCACATGCAGCCTAGTGAAGCCAACTGTTACACTCTACTTGCCACAGCCACACTGGCAGGTTCAAGTGCAAGCTCGGAAAGGCATCTATCTTCTCATGTGACTTCAGATGGAGCTGAGCTGACCTCCCCTCTATGTATTTATGTTAAAGTATTTATCTGAATGGTCCTGCTGATTACAGTCTAGGTCCACTATCTACCTTCTAACAGCCAAAGAAACACAAGCAAATTATCAGCTCATTCCTGATAATTGTGACAAATGTTGACCACATTAACCAATAATTTCTACTTGCAAAGAGCACCTGACACAGTCTTGGTGCATCCCAAGTACAAGCTCACCTTAACAAACTCCCAGGAGTTTTACACAACATGCTAATTCCCAAATTTGGGCATTATTCTCACAGGACCTAACCAGAGCAATGAAATAAATCCTCAAAGGAGGTAAGTGGACAAGGTAGACTTCCAGGAGTACCAGCAAGAAATGCCACTCTAGGAACATCTCTGATCTTGGGAGGTCTGCCCAAAATGACAGAAGCAAACGACAAAAGCCCAACAGAAGAGACAAGGAGGGAAGAATAGGTGCAGTGTGCAGCACATCTGTGAAGACAGCACAGACGCCATAGACTGGGGGACGGACATCTGCAGTCGCAGCAGAGGCCCTGGCAGGAAGAAGGCAGGCATAGAAACAGAGGCACATGTGAGGAGAGCAGCCACACTTCAGAGACCACAGCATTCTGAGGAGCTGGTGTGACAGCCATGTTCTAGGTAAAATACTAATTCCTCAAACACAGGAACCAACAAGGCTTCATACCTTGTCAGGCAAACCTGTTCACTCAGTTGATGGCGAAAAAACAGATCTTTGAAACAAGACAGAGAAAATCATCAAGAAGAGCCCTATCCTCAAGACAAGGGGGGAAAATACTAAATATCAACAAGAAAAATATAGTAGGGAAGTAAGAATTCTATCTTATGAAAAAAGCAGCATGAAGGAAAAAAAAAAGCACCAAACCAAAGATGACAGACTTAATCAGGAAAAATATATTGAAATATTTCCATTTTATAACTTTGCAGAAATCTAAGATATGAAAAAAATTATTGGACCAAAAGTTAAAAAAAGAACTAAAAACACAATTGCAAAATAAATAAAACTTCAATAGAAAAGCTAGAATAACGTCAAATACATCGACAAAAAGAGATCAATTTACTAAAACAATGAGTATTCCAGAAATTCTAATAAGCTAATTCTCTAGAAGTGTAAAAACTATGTCTTTATGTTGAAAAGACTGTCTGAGAACTAAGCAGAAGAGGATGACTTAAACTCATGTACTTTGATAGATAACACTGTTTTTAAGATGGTCCTATTAGTTCTAAAGAGGACATGATAAAGTTTACTCACAAAGAACCCAAGTAGGTTAGACATTCAGAATCAGTAAACACTGGATATAAAGAAATAGGAGAGGGTCACTGAGATGCTCAGTGGGTTAAAGAGTTTGCTGTCCAGCCTGATGGTCTATCACAGAGACCAATAAGGTGAAAGGAGAGGAACAATTCCTATATGCTGTCCTCTGACCTTCAAACATGATAGCATGTGCATACACAGGTAGGTAGGCAGGTAGGTAGGTGGGTAGGCAGGTAGGTGGGTAGACACAGACAGAGAGAGAAATGCCTTTGGCACACTCTCAAACTGTGAAATAAATAAAAGGTTAAAATAAATACATTTTAAGATATACAAGATCTCTTAATTACATATCACTGTTAGGCTTTAAAAAAAAAAGTAAAAGTACATAAAAGTAAAAGAAGTAATATTCTGTTGGACGCGGCACCAGAGAGATGTGGCCCAGAAACAGTAGTGAGTCGAGGAGACTCAAAGGCCCGGATGTCTAACGGCCCCAGGCCTTTGAGCTCAGCTGGCCCGCCCATCTTTCTGAAGCACATGAGCACACCCCAAGGCCTGTCTTCACTATACAATGTAGAAACATGAGCTTAGGCATTTACTGTGGTCTGGGAACCCTTTCCCAGGTAGCACTGCCAGCATCCCAATCCCAGCTGATAAAGTGAGTCCGAGTGCATCCACAATTCCAACAGTTCAAAATAGAGAACACCAGCTGATTTTGGGGAGCAACCGTGACCCATCTCAAGAACAAGGTGTATAGGTTTTAGGGAGCTTTGTAAAATGAGTTTTAATAAAGGTTCACTAAATAATGGCCTCAGAATCATGATTGAGACTAAAGAAGTAAATTCCGCAGCTGGGGAAGGCATTTCCTGAGTGCTAGCATTTGCCCTGGAGCACAGAAAAGCCAAAGATTCCTCCTACAGATACAACAGCACCAAGGGGACAATAGAGGGGAGAGCAGGACACTGGTACCCAGCGCTGCCCGGGACACCCAACATTTCTCTCATCCGCCACAACACCCCTGTGGATCACTTACACTACAATATTCAACTGGGATGCAAATTGCAATGTGTTAATCTCCAAGTCTGAGGTACAGCTAACTGGAAACAAGCACACTCATACTGGAGTCACAGGTGAGAAAGGTTGTCCAAAAGAAAGCTGATTTCTGGAGAACACAGTCTAACCGAATCTTAGTAACTTGAAAGTCACGGGTAAAGTACATTGGCTTTGACAATCTAAAAAGAAAAGCAGCTTTCTTTTTGCGCTCCTGCTAGACTTGTGAGCAGGCACAGCCTCAACATGCAGAAGGCCGCTGGCGAGTTCATGGACCCGCACGTGCCACAGAAAGGCTCCATGAGCAACCGCATCACTGGTGCCAAGAACCATACGTCCATCCAGAGAAATGTGGCCAAGGTTGATAGGGACAAAGGCCAGTTTAATGGCCAGTTTAAAATCTATGGTATCTGCAGTGCCATTCCCAGGATGGGCAAGTTGGATGATTCTATTCTCCAGTTGGCTAAGGCTGATGGAATTGTCACAAAGAACTTCTGATCAGAAGAGATCAGAAATATTTGTCATAAATAAAAGTGAGAAAGTATTTTAAAAGAAAGAAAAGCAGTAAGAAGGCCCTAAAAAACCAAAATTATAAGAGAAATCCTAACTCAAAGGTATGTCAGTAAAAATGGGGAGGGGGTCCTAAAAATCTTTCTTCCATACAGGCTCCAAAAACATGACAAAATCTGTCAACATCAACTATGAACTTTGGAAACTAGCCAGAGAAAGCTACAGAAGAAAACCTGCAAACTCTGTGCCACCTACTTTGCCCTAACCTCATCCCTCTTTGTGCCCTGGGCAGATCCAATTCCCAGTATACCAGCCACCATCACAGGAACTGAAACAGAAGTAGCTCTTTCAAAGCTCTATTCTAAAACAACTATGGCTATCTACCCCATCGAAGGGTCTTTAGAAGACCCTACCCACAAAGAAGGGTGCATGTGCACCTGAATATAAGGTTGTTTTCAAAAAGCCTATTCCTGGGGGAGTGTTTGTTAAAAATATTGAGATTACAACATTTTTTTTCTTTTTATTGTTCTTTGTTTTGTGAAATTTCACATCATGCACCCTGTTTCCTCTCATCTCCCACCTCCCCTCAGACCCATTCTCCACCCTTGAAACCTCTCCCAACATAAAAAAAAACCCATCTCATTGTGGAAGCTGTAGTGTGTCTCACAATATTCCATTTTGTCCACATGTTTTTGCTTGCAAATGTTCATTATAATGATTCCTTGTCTGGTACAAGGCCTCGGGGCTTCTACTTTGTCAGTACTGGAAACTTACTGGGACTCCTCTCAGATATACTATTATTGTCCTGTGTCATGGAGATCCTGTAGTTTTGGATCTGTGGAAGTGGCCTCTTCATGCCCTCCAGCAGTTCATCCATGGGGTATATGTTGGGGTGGGCCAACTCAAAGCCCTGGTTCTGGGCTGCAACCCCAACGTCTAGAGCCAGTTCTACTGTGCTACCCAGGTAAGGTTCAGGACATGATCTCCCAATGCTGCAGCAGGTAAGGGGCTAGATCAGTTCTCCTCCTCTCATAAGCCCATCAGGGCCAAATCTCCCTTGTAGGAGTTAGAATAATTAAATTAGATTTAGAAAATATATAGGGGTATCTGATAACAGTTTCTCAATTCCGGGCATGAAGATCAACTTGGCTGTGAGTGATTTAGCTTATCAGCTGATGGAAACACAAGGATGAAGTCAGGAAAACCAGGAAAGACTTAATGGACTTAAGAAACAAAGTATTTGGCCTGGCATTGTTTTCAGCTGCTAAGTGGGCAGAGCCCAAATTAAGCTGAAACAGAGTTCCTCCTATTTAAGGACAGTGCATGGAGCCCCAGAAAAGAAGAGGCCCCTGATGCTAGAGAGCTCCGAGAGTCCTGCTGAAAAAAGTGCTGGCCATCATTTGATGGCTAGATCTCCCTGAGGCAGAATGAAGCTGGTGAGCAAAGAAAGCCTCAGCAAGACATCAAAAGGCCAAGGACTAAACCCTGTGACTCAGCTTTTGCCTACAGGGGTTTGATATGTCCAAACTGTGGCCGACTTTAAGAACTGAGCAAAGTTGCTGATACGAAATAAACAGGTTGGCCTACAGATGGCTGGGGTCTCCCAGAGAGAAGAAAGCATCAAGCCTTATTTAAGGTGAGACTGCAATAACCAATTTACCCTGACGAACCTGAATTTGAGATATTACAGAAAAAGGACTGCTAAGTGCATTAAAGAATCTACCACAGAGACTGTGTTCTTGATAACCGAGGACCTGCCCCAGAGATTGTATCCTTCTAAAAGGTTAGGAAAATAATTATCAATAGGATTAGTGGTTAGGTTAAAGGGATTGTAGGAATTTGTTATAGGTAAATATTGTTAGTTAATAAATAATAAATATTAATTAAAAAGTTCGGTTACAGGTGGTGTTCAATGTGGTAGGACATTATGGGTAACTTGGCTTTCAAAACTGTAGAGGAAACTACAAATTTTGAAACTATGGAACCGGTGGTTGACAAAATGACAATGTTGGCAGCTGAATTCTGTCCTATTTTCCAGTCAGACTGGATGTTTTATGTTGTTTGCTTTTTCCTCTTTTATTGGCTTATCATAAAGAAGTCAGCCTCACAATTAGAAAGTTTACAAATGCAAATTGAGGAACTAAAGAAAAATTTGCCAAAGATGGTAACTGCAACTGACAACTTGCCAATGGTTGAAACAGGGAAGCAGGAACAGGTGCAATGCATAGTGCGGCCCCGTCCTGCACCTCGGACTTTCCTATCTAGGTCTCCAAAGCTGTTACATGAAACAGCAACAGCAGAAGATCAGGCAAGTAATGGTGTGAAACCAAGTGCGCCCTTAGAGGAGCCGCTTGGTACTCCACAGGCACCATTAGCTTTTCTAGTAATTTATCAAAATAGGCCTGGTATTAATGAAGGTCAACCCAATCCTGAATTAACATGGTATCCAATCGATATGTTGGATCTGAAACGATTCAAATAGTGTATTGTGTCTTATGGTATCCATTCAGGCTTTGTCAAGCAAATGCTTAATAACTGGGCAATGCACCATAGAGTCATTCCTCAGGATTGGAAGGGACTGGTATTAGCTGTGCTGGAAGGTAGGCAGCAATTACAATGGTTTTCATGGTGAAGACATGAAGCTACAAAGTTAGCACAACAAAATATGGAAAGGGGAATAAATGTTACAACTGATCAAATACTTGGTGAGGGACGGTATGCTGACTTGAGGGAACAAATTCATATGGATGATACTGCAATTGAGCAATGCCATAATACAGCTTTAAGGGACTGGGGCAGGATTACAGAAAATGGAGAAAGATATGTTTCATATATTAAGATTATAAAAGGTCCAGGAAAAATATTTACTGATTTTTTTACAAAGGTTGACTTCAGCTGTGGAGAGAGATGTACCAAACTCTGATATCAGACAAGAGTTAATAAATACCTTAGTGTTTGAAAATGCCAATGTCCAATGCAAAAGAATAATTAGACCATTAAAGGCTCGAGGAACCCCAATAGACGACTGGATAAGAGAAACAACAGATATTAGTTCTCAAGAATATCAGGCTAATATTATAGGACAAGCCATTGCTAGGGGTTTTAATTGATGCTTTAAATGTGGTGAATATGGTCATTTCCAAAAGGATTGTACAGCTACAACTTCCAGAGTTCAAACTGATTTCAGAATTAAAAATAACAGGTATCATGGTTCTATAGTATGTGGTCACAACAGGGAGCAAATGGTTTCTGATAACAATGGAAGGTCAAATACTTTGTTTCTTAAGTCCATTAAGTCTTTCCTGGCTTTCCTGACTTCAACCTTGTTTTTCCACAAGCTGATAAGCTAAATCGCTCACAGCCAAGTTGATCTTCATGCCCCGAATCAAGAGACTGTATCAGAAACCCCTAGATATTTCCTAAATCTAATTTAATTATTCTAACTCCCTACACTCCCTCCTGCTACCTGTGTTGAGGATATCAGAGAGTAGAGGGGAACGTTTTCTCACTAATACCACTGAAAAGCAGACAAAAGGCAGGGCGGGCTGTCTCTCTCATGCTCACATCTTTGGGGCCGATTCATACACATCCCCCACATCCAGGGTCAGCTGTACTGTGTTGTCCAGGCGAAGTGCAGGGCCTGCTCTCCCAAGTGCTGCAGCATGTGAGGATCAGGGCCAGATCTCTGGTTTGCCACTGATGGTGAGGACAAAAGGGAGGGGAGGTGATCTCTCCCTTAACAACACCACCACAGACAAAGCAGACAAAAGACAGAGCTGGATCTCCCACGCTCCCCCGCCTCAAGGCAGGCTCATGCACAACCCACACATCCAAGGCCAGGCAGAGTTCTTCTAGTCTCTGGCTTGCTTCCTGTCCTGGGAGCCCATTTGTTGCTTGCCTGGTCTTCACAGGGGAAGCTCCCTGTCCAGGACCTCTGGTGGCAAACTGGTGGCAGTCTCAGACTTGCTATTTTCAGGGACTGTTAGGCTACTTATTCATTCAGATGTTCACATGTCAGAACATTGAATGCAGACATAGCCTCTCTTCTCTCTGCCACCTACTGATGCACATGTGACAGAGCAGCCACATCTGCAATGTCTCTAGGGCAGAAGGCAAAAGTTTACAACATTAAAAAAATATTTATTTTATGTGCATGAGTGTTTTGCTTGCATGAACATCTGAGCATCATGCACATTTTAGAACTGGAGTTATGGGTGGCTGTGAACCACAATGTGATGCTAGGAATTGAACCCAAGTCCTCTGCCAAAGTAGGTACTCTTAACCACTGAGCCATCTTTCCAGATCCCACAAAATGTACTAAAACACAAAACAGGAAGTGTGACCCACACATGGGTGAAAGAAAGCAATGAACAAATTCTGTCCTATGTAAGCACAGACAGGGCTTGCTTAAAAAAAAAGCCTACAAATCAATTATTTTAAAATATACTCAAAAACTAAAGAAAACCACATGTATAGCACTAAAGGAAAAGCATGAGGACAAAGTCTGCTAAGTAGAACATCAGTAAAGACATGGAAACTAGTAATCTTTAAATCTAATATGAGTTAAGAAGTTTAAAAGTACCTGGAGAAGAGAACAGACACCTCAGCAGTTAAGAGTGGTGCGCTGCTCTTCCTGGTACCCAAGCAGGGTGGGTCGCAACTGCCTGTAACTCTGGCTTCAGATCTGACGCCTCTGGCCTCCTTACGCACTTGCACTCAAGAGCGCATACCCACATGCAAACATACTAATTAAAAATAACTTTTTAAAGTTCGGGGAAGGGTTTCAAAAGCAGATCTCAGCATTTACAAACAAAATCAGACAAGCTTAAATAAAGTTAGATTGGGCCCAAATGAGACCAACAAACACAGTAACATTTTCAAAATGGACTCACAGATAGAAGGAAAGAGAGAAATGTCATAAACTACGTCAAACAATAATGTCTGAAGACCTTCCAAACCTGACAATTAACCGGCACGTTTCAGGAGCTCCAAGTAGAAATCTAAGAGAGCCATACCTAGACCCAAGAAAATCATCGCTGACAGACTATCTTACCTGTGAAGTCTTACAACCAAAACTAAAGGGAGTTCTGGATGAAACAAAAGGACACAGATAGGTAACAAAGAGAAAAAGAGAAGCTCAACAGGGAAACATAAAAGGCAATGTGGATCCAGGCATTGTCTTTTAAATAGAATGGGAGAGAAAACGAGTTACAACTGCATAAAACATATGTAACAATTCAAAGTATCAAGGAGGAGCTAGCTACAAATCAATATTCTTCAGTGCACTATTAAAGTTAAAGAAGGTGAAATTAACCTTAAAAGATTGCTATGAAGTCCAATGTAATTATAATCTTCAGGGCAAGCAGTAAGAAAATGTTTGTTAAAACAAAACAGAACAAAACACCCCTGTCACAAATACTGGTGAGAATGTCTCAGTAGTAGAACAGGATTCCTAAGAGATTGCAGATGACTTTAATCAGATGTCTCCATCAGCACAGAAAGGAATGCCTGTTGGGAGAGCTTATTCTCCTTGGTTAAACAATTTCAGTTCCCACATCCCTAACCCTGCCCCTACAGAGAAAGGCAGGCTGTACATTCTTCACCTGACATATCAGGCTGCCCCTTGCTGTGTGAGCTAATAAACAATCTTGATTGTGTAAGGTCAGATTTCTGTCTCTGTCTGTCTTGTCTCTTTATGCTGCTTCAGAAGTTAATAAATACTCTAGAAACTCTTCATTTAACACAAAGGAAAGTAGTAATGAAGAAACAGTAGGAGAAAAAGAAAACAAAAAATTCAAAGCCACTGGGCATGGTGATACTCCTTAATCCCAGAACTGGGGAGGCAGAGGCAGGCAGATCTCTGTGAGTTCAAGGCCAGCCTAGTCTACAGAGTGAGTTCCAGGACAGCTTACACAGAGAAACCCTGTCTCGAAAAACCAAATAAATAAACAAACAAACTTCAAAGTCATAGTAGTCAAGACAATATGATACTGGCATAAGGACCAGACTTTTTCAGAGAACTAGAGTTCAGTTCCTAGCAGCCCACATCGAGAGGTGTTATATGGCAGCTCCCCACCTCCTAGTCATAAGTAGATGCCCATTCTTGGACTCTTCCCATTAGTCACCCATGGCAACTAGAGCAGATGCTACAATGGTAGCCAGGTATATGGTAAAGGTAAAGAAGCTGTTGACACTTCCTAACATTCCAGCAATTCCTCTCTCCCCAGCTCCAAGTGTGTCAGAAGATGTTAGACTATGTACAGAAGTGAAAGGCTGATTAAAAGGGGGAGTCCAGGACACAGCTTCCCTGAGGTCTCCATCCATGATGGGATGGGACTTTACTACTATGACACAGCTGACTGGGAGTCATCTATGGTCCTGTAAGTAACCCCTTGCCTGTGCTCTGTAAGAAAGCCCAATAAATTCATTCCTTGGTCTCACCAAATTGGACTTTGATAATATAATACTTTTGGTCTGAAACTCCAGCTCCAGGGGATCCAATAAAATCACCCACATACAAGTGCATACACATGCACACAGACATACACACTAAAGAATGAATATATTTAAATTTTTAAAATTGTGTATCTGTGTGTGCACCGACCCAAGCTAATGGAAGTCAGAGGTCCCAATTACCCTGGAGTTGGAATTACAGGTTGGGAGCTCCCCCCCTGGGGGTTGGCAACTGAACTGGGGTCTTCTGGAATAGCAGTATGTGTTCTTTACCAATGAGCCAGACATCTCTCCAGCCCCAAATAATAAATCTTTTCAAAAACCCAACTCAAAATGGATTATAAGAAAACTGCAGCTGACAAAGAAGCAGTAATACAACAATGTAATCTATGGCTGAAGTGTGGCGCACACCTTTAGTCCCAGCACTCAGGAGGCAGAGGTGGGTAGACCTTGGTGAGTTCAGGGCTGCAGAGAGACCTTGTCTAAAAACAAATAGTTCTTAATAAAGAAAACAAAGCTACATGATGAGGTTGCTAAGAGATATTAGCCATAAAATTTTAAAGAAAAATAAATTGATACTAGCTTTTAAAATATATTTTTATGGGCTGGAGAGGTGGCTCAGAGGTTAAGAGCACTGGCTGTTCTTCCCAAGGTCCTGAGTTCAATTCCCAGCAACCACATGGTGGCTCACAGCCATCTACATTGAGATCTGCCTGGGGAAATATATGTAGAGCAAATACAGTATACATAATAATTAAATAAAAAATGTTTTTTAAAAAAATATTTTTTATTACTTAATTTTAACACTAAATTTTGATTTCTTTTTTCTTGGTTTTTGAAGACAGGTTTTCTCTGTGTATCCCTGGTTGTCCTATAACTCTCTTTGCAGACCAGGCTGGCCTTGAACTCACAGACGTCTGACTACTTCTGCCTCCCAGCATGCTGGGATTAAAGGCATGCCCCACCACACCCAGCTAAATTTTGATTTTTTTTAATTACAATATAACTACACAATTTCCCCCTTCCCTTCAACTAACTCCACCTATATTCCCACATAACTGTGTGTGTATGTGTGTGTGGGGGTATACACTTAGTCTGTTTAGTGTTATTTGTATGTACAATTGGATGCTAGTTTTTCTATCATACCCCAGCCTATAAAAGCAATGGTCCCAGTGTGTGATGTGTGTGGTGTGTGTTTGGTTAATGCTGAAAAGGCGTAAATTAAATGTGCTGGTGTTATGAATAATAGCACTGTGCTACACCAGAAAACAGGGAGACCATCTAATCAGAGGGAAGGACATATAGGTCCAGGAATACGGTTAGATAGAGAACTATAAAATGTACTGGAGAAACCTAGTCTGCCGAAGAAGCTGCTGCCACACTTTAAACAAAGTTAAAGAAATTGGTTAATTCTTCATTGCACTGAAGCTGGACTTTGAGAAAAAAGATGCCCCAGGGAGCCTCAGTGATAACATGCAGAAGCACCAGGGCACAGACGGACAGACTGCTTGGGTACTGTGTGGCAAGGACATCTGACAGGTCACAATAAAGTCAGGCATAGAGTACAGAGGAGACTGCATGAGATCTCAAAAACAAGATTCAAAATTATCTGCCAGTTTTCTGGCAGATAATCAGGCAACCTAATCAGAAAGCGTGGGTGACAGCCATATTTTTTAATGGAAGGCTTCCATTAGTGTTTCATCCATGGAGTGGGGGAAAATATTTGTAAGAAAAAAAGTTGGAATTTAAAGTCCTATTAATGACAGACAAATCCATCTGGTCATTCTGATCTGCTATGGAAATGTCAAGTGGAAGTGATATTTTTGCTGCAAACACAACCTCAACATATCAGCCTCCTGATTAGTATGTTATTTCATTTGTCAAGGCCACACATATACCCGTGGCACATGGTTGTATCTACCAGCAGCTGATCCAGACATACAACAGTACCAGAAACCACTCAGTGCTGTTGAAGCAGCAACATCCACTCAAGTCACAAGGGAACATTTAAACACACAAAGAAACACTACTGGAAAAACCTTCACAGGTAGAGGAACTGTGAATGGTTTCAAGTGTTTCCTATGGATTGGTGGATTCTGGGAAGGCCATGAATGCGGCAGGACAAGAGGCTCTGCTGATGCACTGGATGGAGGAAGGAAGAACATGCTGGAGTACATTGAGAGGTGACAGTAAATGAGGAACTGGAAGTACGTGGGAGTCACCCACACAGGAAGAGGAAGGTAAGCAAGTGCTGGGAACTGTGCTGACATTAAAGAACACGTGCTGTGTGGAATATTCATACAAGGGTGAAGTCACCCATATGGTCGTAAAAGTAAGGCTGGGGTATCGAGATGGCTCACCAGGTAGAGAAGGCACGCACATAAGCCTCAACCTGAATTCCACCTATGAAGGCAGCATGAAAGAAGTGACTACAAGAGTTGTCATCTGATCTCCACTCATGCAAATACACAAAAGAATCCTTTCTAAACTGCCCTTCTAAAGTTCTCAACAAAGGCAAAATAATAATAATAATAATAATAATAATAATAATAATAATAAATCACCTATGGAAGATCCCTAGGCACTGACATTATGGTTTGATGGTGACCACTGACGCAGATGGTTCTACTTTTGTTCAAGGTGAAAAGCAGCCCAGTGCTACACACACAACATGTGTCATTAATATCATCACACAGACACTATCGTATCGTGTGATTACAGTATATCAAGGTATTTTAAGAGATCATGTTCATATAACTACTACAGTATACTTTTTAAATGTTCATATTTTATCACTACGTACTGTTAATCTCTTACTGTGACTACTTTATACACTAAACTTTAACATATGAATGTTGCTTAAAGAAAACACATCATATGTATAGATAATGGTGCCATCTCTGGATTTAAAGATTCCTTATGGGTTTAGAAATATATACACTGTGATAGGGTTAGTGAAGTTAGAGTAGGGTCTAGCAGCATAGGGATTTTGGAAGTTTGGAGTCTCAGGTGAAAGGTATGGGCGGGTCCAATTACCAATTATGTCCTGACGTGATTAAGGGTGTGCCTTGAAAACCCGCCAAGAGCAGATGACATCAGCAATGTTGGGGAGGCATGCCTTGGAAAGCCTACCAGGAACTATGGCAACGACAATGCCAGAATTCACGACGAGATCATTACCACACATTACAACAAAAGGGATTTAAAATCTGCCGGCCTTCCTCCTCGTCTTCCTCTACCAACACATGTTGAAAGACCATGCTCCACTGCTCATCACCGGTTTGCACCAACCTGCTAGGAATCCACGCTAGTGGAGAAAGTAAAGGCAGAACCTCCCTGGTGCTCCAGAACGCATCAGAAGGGCCAAAACACCAGAGCATTGGAATGGTGAGCCCAAGAAACTTTTCATCTGGCAAACAATTGGGCCCTAGGACCACAGAAACAATTCTTGGCTGATTAAAAGGCAGCCCCACTTCAATGGTCAAAACAGATCAAATTTATAAACTGGCCTTAAGATCTGACGAGTAAGACTCAACAGACTTTAAGATTGAAAGACTTGGTGGAAACTAGCCACCCATACAGATCCATGCCAAAATTAACCTGAGAGAATTAATGTCCTTTTAAGAAACTTAAGTTAGTGTTAAGTGTTTATTTTTTATAGATATTAGTGTATTTTAGGCATTAAGATATTATTAGTTATATTATAGGTTTAGAATTAGGGTTTAGGTTTTAGGATTTAGGAACTTTATAGGTATTTGTTAAGTATTAATAAACATATAAATAAAAACTTTCTGTAACAATACATACATATCCTGAGGACTTAACAGAAAATGGGGAAGCAGAGAGAGAATGAATTCAGAGAAAAATAAGTTCACACTGGATCTAGATGTTACTTTTTAAATCTTGTTGCTAGAGACAGTCTTCCTATACAGTCCAGCTGGCTTACCTGTGCCTCCAGTGTTGGCCTTACAGCCATGCACTTTTCACACACCACTAGAAGCTCTGATGATATTTTTCACCTAATCTTCACAAGGCCCAGAAGTCTGAGTAAGAGTACTGTCACCAAGATGTTAAAAAGAAGTCACTCTTGTACACTGTAGTGAGTATTGGCACGTAGGTCTAGTATAGCACTACAAAGGTAGTGTTGTGGTAATTATACGAACATACCTTTTGGTCTTGTAACTGTACTTTATGGAATTTATTCATACAGAAATGCATAGATGCAAACAAAATATTAAGAATCATTGCTGTTTACAAGAAAAGCTGAAATAACTTCAGTATAGTTTAATAATCACCCTGTTGTTTGAAGGGGGCAAAAGCAGAGGACAGGAGCTCTGAGTGCCAGGGGTAACCACCTGAGCCAGAAGACTAGGAACAGTGAAGTGCACCAAAAAGGAGTACTTAAGGACATGGAGATAAACGAAAGTGACCAGAACAGCCTGGTGGAGCCAGATGGACAATGGGTAGAGTAGTAAGGACATCTAAGTAGAACTTTATCTGTGCTAAAGATGGGAATGCAGAAATGCATATTTATACTTGATCACACATGCACACCTGCTAAAGTAGACCCCAAACCAGTTACAAGATCTAACAACACGAGAGGCACAAAGCCAGGTCAGGGACTTTCCAATAGTCACACTTATACTTGTGACCATCTAAGTATGCTGTACATTCAAAATTAGATAAATTTAAAAGGAGCCTAATAACCTTTTCTGATACAGAAATTTCTTGCAATAAAGTCTTCCTACCTTTTTAAATTTTATTATTTGAGACAAGGTCTCTCTATTTAGCCATGCTGTCCTCAAATTCACAAAAATCCACCTGCCTCTGCCCTGAGTGCTAGGAGCCATTATGCCCCACTATCTTCCTACATTTTTTTCAGACTAATTCTAAGAAGGGAACTCACAGTATGTTAAAGCTTCAGCATAGGTTTCAGCACCTGAGTCAAGCTCAGGAGAATGTAACCATAAGTCAAAGCCTGGGTAAGGTAAGAGTTATGTCTGGGGACCAAATAGGCTCTTGATATGAGGACAACAACAATTTAGGCATGCAACAGGGCCTAAGTGGCTACAGCCACTGAGAGAAAAGAAAATCAGGAGACAGGTTCTACAGATATTCGGCAATACTCAATAATGACTTTGTGACAAAATCCTAGCATTTCCAATCAAAGGAAGTCAAAACAAAGTGACTAGGACCCTGGCTTCTGGTCCCAGCTCTAGTGCCATCTCAGCAGGAAGAGCTTTCTTATGTGAAAAAAATTTAAAAAAAAAAAAAAACCTGCAGTCTAACTCTGAAAAACAAAACAAAAAGCAACAACAACAAAACTGCAGTCTAACTCTCAAGGGTACTACTGAAGTCTATGATCCAATGAAACAGCAGCACACTGCTCTGAAGTGAGCAATCATGTGCTCAGCCTTCCTTGTCCCTACTCTGGGGGTTTACACAAGAAAGGAAGAAGTATGCTGCACTTCCTAGGCAGCAGAGAGGAAGTAAGCAAAGAATATGGTGAAGAAAAGACCAAATCATGAGGCAGGTGAGAAGCTTCACATGAGGAATCTTTAGGATTAGTCAGAAGTTTAAAATCTTGTATGCAAAACAAGAAACTTTCTGGTTTTCCCCTGAAACACACTGGGTACACACCCATTCATTCTCCACTACCTTGAAAGGCCAGTATGTTGTCCTCACACTCATTTCCAGACACACGATGAGTGAAACCAGTTTAGGAGGTCACTCAAAAGGCCAGCACTGAGCTGCACTGGAGAACACAGGGCCTGAAACCTATGCTGCTCTGCTCCAAACCTCCCTCCTTTAACCCTTTGTCTCACACCCACAGAACACCAAAACAAACAGCTGCCCACAGGGACTCTTCATCACCGCACAACCAACTCTGGCTAGATCTGCCAAAGATGCTGCAGTCACGGCTACCACCATGATTACACCTGATTGATGCCAGAGAAAAACCAAAAATAAAATCCTGCTGACAGGCGGCTGTGACAGGTACATTTAGGGAATAGCTGGAAAGGAACCAGAGGAACCCAAGAGACACAAAAGAAACTTATTTCAAAGTTCTAAGAGAGGCTTGACAAAAACTCTTAGAAATCACTAAGACACTAATAAACCAAGACATTTTTTCTTTTCTGTTTGTTTGTTTTTTGGGGTCCCCCCCCCAAGACAGCGTTTCTCTGTGTGTATCCCTGGCTGTCCTGGACTCACTTTATAGACCAGGCTGGCCTTGAACTCACAGAGATCCGCCTGCCTCTGCCTCCCATGTGCTGGGATTAAAGGCGTGTGCTGCCACTCCCGGTGCACCAAGACATTTTTAAAGCTTCAAGTAAACGTATATTACACATTAAGCATATATTGTTCCTTTACATACCATCCTCCCTTGCCCATTAGTCTTTGTTCTACTAGACAGTTTCATTTTTATTTTCATGTCATGTATGTGGATACATATGATTTTATGTATGTATATAAAATATAGGAACTACAGAGAAAAAGCATGCACCTGCCTTTCTGAGACCTTAACTTGCTTGATCTGATGCAGCTGCACCTGCAGCAATTTTCCTGCCAACAATGTAACTGTTCTTTATGGCTGTAAGGCTCTCATGGTGTGTCTCTAGCACATTTCTTTCTCTGCTTCTCTACTACTGAGCACCTTGCTTGGGTCCACTTCTTAGCTACTCTGACAGTGCTGATAAATACTGCTGCACAGTCCTCCATGATGCACCAACTTGGAGCCTTCAGATGAGCACCCAGGGGTGCTACAGTTGAGTCACATGTAAGACCTATTTGTCAGGCTTTGTTTACCTTTGGTTTTTAAGAAACCTCCATATTGATTCTGCAGTGCTAAGACCAGTTTGGATCCCCCCCACCCCAGCAGTATGTAAGGGTTCCTTTGTACTCCACATCCCACCAACACTGGTTGCTTATTTCTTCCCTTTTTTTTTGGGGGGGGTGGGGGGTGGAGACAGGGTTTCTCTGTGTAACAGCCCTGGCTGTCCTGGACTCACTCTATAGACCAGGCTGGCCTCGAACTCACAGGAGATCTGCCTGCCTCTGCCTCCCGAGTGCTGGGACTAAAGGTGTGCGCCATCATGCCTGGCCTATTTATTTCTTAATGACTGTGTCATTCTGGCTGTGATGAAAGGCAATCTCAATGTAGCTTGCCTTTTGTCTTCTTTAAACAATCTCTATGAAGCTATGGCTGGCTTGGAGTTCAGAGATTTACCTTCTGAGGTCCACTTCTGAGGGCCTGGGATTAAAGGTGTGGCCACCACCCGCTAAATGTAGTTTTGATTTGCATTTGTATGATGGCTGGTGAAGAACATTTTTTTCATATGTTTATTAACAATATATGTTTAGTGCCAGTTTCAGTGACTGTCAGTGACTCAGTCTTTTTCATTAGTCCATTTACTGACTGAATTGCCTGATTTCTTGTTTTTTGTTTTTAATTCTTTGCATATTCCAGATATTAGTCTTCTGTCTGGGGCATAGCTAGCAATTGCCTCCTCAATGTCGGCTGTGTCTTGTGCTTCCTATGATGTGTAGAAGGCTTTTAATTACATGAGATCCTATTTGTCAATGTTGGCCTTATTTCCTGGTGAAGGGAGTCTCATTCACAAAGTTCTCACCTGTGACTATTTCTTGAGTGTTTTCCCTACCCTGTTCTCTATCAGTTTCACAGTTTCAGGTCTAAGCAGACCAAGGATTTGTAAAAGTTTGTGATATTGTTAAGCACAGCATGGAAAAATATTAATGAGAAAAAGAAACTTCCCTACCACGTGGGAGAAAAGAGTAAAGCACCAGGGCAGGAAACATCAGTGGATATTGCAAAATGCCACTAATGTTAAAGTTGGCAGCAGATCTGGAAAGCCCCTCACCCCACCACAGGGCTTTAAAAGACCAAGCCAAGCTTGCTTTGGGTGGCAGTATCTCCCCAGCCCTTAAATTTGTTTATAATGTTTTGGCACTCCTACCACAAAACGAGATGGAAGTCAACGCCTGACCCACTAATACCCAAGAAAATGTCAGGCAAGCGAGTTGAGAAAGGCAGTCAGCACCTGCCCCAAATCATCCAAAACAGATAACTGGTAAACTGTCACTATGTGGGGTGTAGGGTGACAGGCATGCAAACTGTCCCCTAAAAAACAAATATAACTCAACTTCCATGTTCCACACAACCCCACCTTCCATGAAGTCAGGAATTTATAAAGTAAGAGGTAAGACCCAGACAGAAGTCTAAGCTTAGAAACAGACACATCTGAACCAAAGCTTAGTTTTGCCCTTTTATTTATTCAGCAATGCATCCACTCCAATAGGTATCTAAAAGCCCTGTTTGGGTACAACAAGGGTGCCAACTTAGTAATTAGATAACTTAATTTCAGTCAACCTTAATTTCTCATCTATAAACCACAGGATTGCTTCGCATATTTAAGGCTCTCTTGAAGTTTAAAATAAAGAAAGTTGCTGGCACATGCCAGGCTTCACTATAATGTAAATCCAAATTCTGTACTATTCTATTTGGATCTGCTACCTGAGATTATTTTAACCATATCCTGCTTATTTATAACAATCTACAGTAATGTTATCTCTACCAAGGTTTCCTAAATAAATATCTCTCCTCTAAAAAGTTATGTCCCAAACAGAAGTTTCAGAAGTCAACCTGAGTTCATAATGTCACAGCTATATATACCTGACATAGCTCCTACCCCATGGAAGAACCAGAGGACACAAGCCAAGACATTCATTTGATCACTGTAGCTAGATTTGTATGTATATGTGTGGGGTGTGTGGTAATTCCCAACCATGTTCACTGAGGCCACAGGAAAAGGCTCTGTGTCCTACTCTATCACTCTTTGCCTTATTCCTTAAAAACAGATCTCTCACTAAAGAGTAAGCTAGTGGGTTAGCAAGCCTCAGTAATCCCCCGCCTCCACAGTATTAGGTACAGGTAGCCCCTCCCAGCTTTTTTATGGACTTGTACCCAGGTATTCCTGCTTGCACAGCAAGTGCTCTTATTCAGTGACTATTCTCCCCACCCCTAGACTTCTTTGTTTTGCCACAGGACTGGCCAGAACTGCAACAGGTATCATCCATGATCTGACACAATTTTTTTGAGGAGGGGAGGTTACAGGGAGTGTTTGTGTCTGAAGAAAAGAATGAGCTTTGTTTGTCAACAAGAGGAGAAAATTTATATATCATAGTACGTGTGCCTGAGGAAGTGAGAATGTCCTTTCATGAGCATCCTGAGGTGACAGGCCCGCCAATGAACCTAAGCACTGACAAGGTACGGGTGCATCAGGTAATGTCACAGAAATGGGATGTCTTCTAGTGATGTCTCTGGAGATCACAGAAATGGGATGTCCTCTAGTGATCTCTAGCCACCAACATCAGCAAAGAGGCCTGTAGACAGAGAAGCTTGCTCTCAGCATATATCTATGCAAAACCAACAACAATGGGGGACAGGGACGGTAAGGAAGGTCTGTTGTTTCCTCCTGTGTTGTCATCTCATTGTCTCGGGACAGTTTCAGTGTCTAAGACTACTCATACAAATTCACACTCTCTTCTCTTTTCCTCTGGCCAAAGACTAAATTTCAGTATTTATTTACCTCAAAAGTACACAGAAAGGCTCTACTGCCCCATTCTGTGTGAACTCTGGATCGAATGGCAGTAAACAAACAAGACAGTCACCACAGCAGGGTACCTTAGCCCTCACTGTGAGGTCAGCTAACTGGGGTTTTCTTAGGGAAACTTGTGGTGGGGTTAGTGACAGACAGCATTTAGCACCATAGGGATCTTAGAATAGCAAAAGCCTAGACTCTCAGGTAAAAGATTTACGTCCAGATGTGGCATGTCCTTGGGAGCCCACCAAAGGCAGATGACGTTTTTGATCATAGGACCAGATGATGCACTTTTTGGGGGGTGTGCCCTGCAAAGCCTGCCAGGAACCATAGCAACAAGAGGCCGGAGTTCATGACGAGAGCTTTGCGAAGCATTACAACTCAAGGGATTTAAAGTCAGAAGCCCACACAGCCTCGCCCCGCCCTGCCTTTCTCCTCATCTTGCCAAGAGGCTTCACCACACTCAGCTGCTTATCATCATCTTGTAACGACCTGCCGTGGGTCTGGGACAGATTCTCCCTGGTACTCTGGAGCGTCTAGGTGGGGAGTTATCTCCCCTCGGAGCCCAGGGGACATAGGATTGGACGGAGCACTGGAATGAGACCCTTGGAGGCCCAAAGCATCTGAATGGTGAGCCTAGGAAACTTTTCATCTTGTAAATAATTGGGCCCTAAGACTGCAGAGTCAATTCTTGTTCAATATAAGGGCCACACCACTTCAATGGTCAAAATAGATTAAATTTATAAACTGCCTTAAGATCTGACGAACAAGACTCTAAGACTGAAAGACTTGGTGGAAATCAGCCACCAGTATGAATCCATGCCCAGAGAATTAATCTGAGAAATTATCATTTTAAGAAATTTTAGGTTAGTGTTAAGTGTTTGTTTTATAGATATTAGGGTGTTTTAGATTAGGTTTTAGAGTTAGGGTTTGGGTTTTAGGATTTAGGAGCTTTTATAGGTAAATATTAGGTAATTGTTAAGTACTAATAAATTTGTTTGAGAAAAATTTACTGTTACAGAAACTGAAGGTGGATTCGCTAAGGTAATGTTTGGATCTGCTCTTGAAAACCAAGAAGCTAGCTGTCTACAAGGAGGCCAAGAGAAACTCTGTGTCATTAGTAAGATGTTAGGGCATCAAACATAAGCTTTTCTCCAGACTGGCTGCTCAGACTAAGAACAGGGCTCACTGTCCCCCAAAGAAACTTGAAGACCATGTGAGAAAGGCTCACAGGCAGAAGCAGAGGCCAAAGACAGCAAAGACAACCACCCAATGGGGGACAAGGTCTCATCTGAAAACCAATTCTAATTCTCTTGCAATCGTGCCAGCTGCCTGCCTGGAGCTCAGACTGGCTGTCATGAAGCCCTGCCCACAGGCTCTTACCTGCTTTCCCTTCACCACATGTTTGGGCACTGGCACCCTGACCTCGAGGTCAGTGTAGTCTTGTGACCAGGTATAGTTCTCACGGATGGCACCATTGTAACTGTCGGGATTTTTCTGAAATTGCTCCTGAATCCTGAGGAAAAAAACAAGAAACGGAGATACAGCCAGACAAATCAAACCAGAGAGGCCCCAAAGCAGCTTAACATGTGTTACGCCTATGTCCTGAGGGAGGATCAACACAAATCACACACACACACACACACACACCAAATGCTTACTTGCTTTCCCTCTTGGGGCAATTTCCTTTGTGATGCTCCTGTATGTTCTGCTAAGAAATCATAGTTCTGCTTGCTGCACATTAAGGAGACAGGCACCTTGGTTAAGAAAACCCCTGCCTCATGAGCACTGGGTGTGTCTGATGAACTGCTGAGCAGAACTAAACCTTTCAAAAAGGCAAAAACTGTATCCTGCAGCTGAGTTCAATCCAACCCCACACTAAGCCTCTCTTTTCTCCTAGCAAGTAAATCAAAGCCACAAGGACTGCATTAAAGGTGTGCATCACTAGTAAGAGGTAAGCAATCCATTTATAATGAGATGACCTAAAAAAACCTGGGCAATCAAATCCTATTACATACCTCCTCCACTACAATCCAGCACAGGTACAAAAAGGTCTAGCCAGGAAGCAGATGTTGAAGATAAAATACAAAGTCTGTCATAAAATTTAGCAACATTAATCATCTAAATGCCTTAAAGATGAGTCTAGACTCACAAGGTCCACTAAGTAAGTTACATGTGGTTCCACTGCAGTTGCCTACATTGGTCTTGACACAGAATCAAGACCAGGATTGGGCAGGGGTGATGAAAGAGGACATGATTTTCTCACTCAAATTTTAAGATACCTTTACCCATGGCATGTGTACCTTGTCTCCATATATTCAAGAGACCTGGCCTCCAACATGGTCTCAACTCTTTGGGCCTGGTAGCAGGAGGCTGTTGACAGTGATTTGTGTCCTGGTAGATCTTTGAGTCTTAACCCCTAAGCCCTCAGAAGTGAGTCAGGTACAATCAGGTCACTAAAGTGGCCCTCACCCACTATGACCACTGTTCTTAAAGGGGAGACTTTGGAAAAAGATGGAAAGGTGGCCATGAGGAACAGGCAGAGATCACAATGATAGAACAAGAGCTGTGGGCCTCTATTTAAAGTTGGAAGGGGCCAGAGGATCATTCCCCATAGCCTGCAGAAGTGAGAGCCAGCCCACATCTGATCTCAGACTTCAGTCACAGAATCATCAGAGTTGATGTCTGTTGTTGAAGCCATCAAGTCCGTAGTACTTTGGTGTGATAGCACAAGCAACATGGCTAAGGAAATTAGCTTCAGTCAGAGGTGATGGTCAAAACTTCAGCACTCAACACCGTGAAGACCAGGCACTGACCAATCAGCACAGCACAAACCTGCAACTGTCCAAGGAGAGACACTGCGCAGCACAGAGAAAACACACAGGAACTGACAACCACAGAGCACACTTGGCCTAAAGACTTGACAAAACAGAGCAAGATGAGGGCACCAAAACAAAGAAAACAGATATAAGCAGTCTAAAAGGATTTTAGAATGGTAGTATGGGAAAAGCTCTTAACACAACAAAGAAATTGAAGGAAAAAAAGGATATATAACTTCTATATATGGTATGGTCTGGCTTCTAGGAAGAGGAAACAAACATACATTCATAAGCAGGCTTGATTACTGTGAGAAGAGGGGGTCTGATCTCTTTGCTTCCTTAGGTAATATCTAAATTCCCTCCAATAGGCAAACATTTTAGCCAAGAGAAAAACAACTACTTTAACAAACATGGACAGGAGCAAACAATGTACCTGTGGCCCCAGGACCCAGTAGCCATCCCAGAGCCAGTGAAGTAGCCTCAGTCCAGTCCCTAAGGTCCCCTGAAATGAAGTACAGAAAAACCAAGCACACCAAGTACTGCCCAACTACCAAGCTTCAAAAGGCCTCCTACATGAGCCCCAGTGGTAGTACTGAGCTCACACCTGACAGAGGTACACAAGAATATGGAGTGCTATCTCTGAAAAACCAAACAAAAACAAACAAAACAAAAATCCAGAAAATAGTAACAGTGGCTACCTGTACATCTGGGAAGTAGGGAGAAAGAAATCCCTCTCCACTGACAACCCTATCAATGTTATCATGTTAAAATAGAACTATGAAAACAAGGGCTAGAGAGATGGGTCAGCAGTTAAGAGCATTTATTGCTCTTGCAGAGGACCTGGTACCCACATGGTGGTTCATAATCACCTGTGACTCCAGCTCCAGGGAATCCAACTTGCTCTTCTGACCTCTGCAGGCACATGGTGTATTTACATACACAGAAGCAAACACTGGTACACATAAATATTTTTTATAAGTATGGAAACATAAGTAAATGCCTTCCCACATAAAATTAAGACAAAAATGGCCCTAGCACTTGACAGAGATCCAGGAATAAGCACAAAGACTTCTCACAAGGTGGAAGAAGAGCCTGTACTAGGGAAAAGGCCTGGGAGAGCTGTTCTAACACATCACATCCTCTTGCAAACATCAGTATGGCATGTGAGCTCACTTCTTCAGAAAGATAGGCTGCCAGTCTCAGCCTGACCCCATATCAGGACTCCCCAAGCTCTGCATTCCCTTTAGGGGCTTTCTATTTGTTTGCCTGGAACCTGCTGGTCTACCTTCCCACTATGTCCTTCCAGCACAGACTCCAGGTCCCCTCGCATGGGCTTTACAGCTTCCATCTCCAGTAGGCAGGAAAATTGCTGCTAAAACAGCCAGCCCTAGCAGGTTGCTTTTTATAGTACTCTGAATCCACATTCTCTTTAAATAAAGATGATTATTTCCAGCAGACAGTATGTAAAAATGTGTCCTGTCAAGTGCAGGTGGCTCTGGGCCCCACCCAGCAAATCTAAGGCCACCCCTGCAGCTGTAGGTCTGGGGCAGCAGGAGGCGGGGGATGAGCACCAGGGTAGGAGTGAGACAGTGAGTCAGCAGCCAAGTCTCACTGCAGCCCCCACTCTGTTCCTGATGAGCTCGGACAAGAAGGCTCTTGACAAAGAGAGAGCACAGGCCCCACACCCTGCTGGGTACCATGGGCCACAAGCTCTAAGTCTCCCTGAGGACACAGCAGTTTCCACTGCTAAACTCTTCCCAGCAGGCCTAGGCACCACATAGTGGGGCAAGCCAAGAAACCAGAATGACCTGCAGTAAGTGGATGTGGCTGGTATTGTCACCAGGAACCATCATCATCTCAGGGACTAGGAACAAGACTCATGCCTGGGCAGGAATCCAACCTTCTTTGTCAGCCTGAAGCCCTGTCACTCAAAACAAAAAGACCTCTCTCCTTCTGCTTGCTGTTTTTCATCACTAAGGGATGGCCCCTGAGCCTCATACATGCTAGGCAAACAATCACAGAACTGACCTCAAGCTTCTCCTTCAGTTTGTTTTTTAAAAACAAAGGTTCAAAGACAATTTGGGATTTGTTGGAGGAAGGCTTAATACATTGTTTCTGAAAGACTGATTTCAATGCTGAGCTCTGGTTACCGCCCTTTCTGGGGCATTCTGATTGGTTAATAAAAGTCACTGATGGCCAATTAGCTGGGGAGAAAGAGTATAGGAAGGTGGGATTTCCTGAGATAGAAGCAGGAACCCTGTGTTTTACACAAAGGAATCCCTCTTTCCGATAGGAGACACAGAAGCAGACAGAGTGTTTGAGAGCTCTGGAAGGTAACAATAGGCCACATGGCTGTTTGGGATTGCGTGGTCCGGGTTAATTTAGATTAGCTAGTTGAGTCTGCCCAGCTAAGGGCTAAGCGTTGAAACATTAAAAGGCCCTGGGGTTAATTTAGATTAGCTAGTTGAGTCTGCCCAGCTAAGGGCTAAGCGTTGAAACATTAAAAGGCCCTGGAGTATTTAATTACAGAGGAAATGCCCCAGGAGGCCTATAGGCCCCCAGTCAAAGCAATCCAGGCCCATCGGCCTCCAGGACTATCAGCCTCCAGGCGCTGGCACTCTGATACAATGTAATAGTTTATAGTTATTAGTAAGTATCCGGCAGCTACCCCGCCAGCTTCCCTGCCAGACCACAACATCAGGCTGTCCCTCCAAGCCTACAGGCTTCTAAGGCAAGTCAGGCCTGTCCATCTCCCACCAGGCTGCCGGCTGCTCCACCAGCCTAAAATAACAACTTATAGTTATTAATGAAGATATCAGTTAACAGAGTTTAGGTTGCAGGTGGTGAAAGGCCACTCTTGATCCAGAGCTTTTTCCCCAAGACGGTCAGGCCTACTGGCCTCCTGCCAGTCTGCTAGGTGCTCCACTGGCCTAATCTTACAGTTTATATTTATTAATAAATACAATTGATAATTAAATTCCAGTTTTCAGAGTTTAGAATAGCTAGTAGAACACATGATAAAGAGTAAGTAAAATCCTTAACTTAAAGGTCTTTGTACAAGACAGAACCCGAAACTGGAGCTAGATTTATAACTCAACTCAAATTATGCCCTCATTTCTTTCCCAAGAAAGTGTGAATGTAGTAGGTATTTGATACATGATGGAAGGCAGATGGAGGACTGGCTTTCCAAGGTCACAACCAGAGTAGAGGCAGAGCTCAGTGTTGCCAGGCCATCCTTCTCCCCTAAGTGAAACCAGCTATTCTTTACACCTCTTCCAATCAATACTGTCCACACTATAAGCATTTACCATGACCCTGCATTATGTGATGCAAAAATCATTGACACTATGCATGGGTGACAGTGTCCACCATCCTTGCCAGCCTCAGTCAACCCAGACATAGTGAATCATACCTCACCACCCCATGGCCTCCACTATCCACTGGGTCATCAGAAGAGGAATCATATATGTGTGCTACGGTTTAAAAATCTGGGTCCAAACTTCATGTGTCCAGTCCTAGTCTCACCATGACAGGTCAGAAAGCGGGGTCTGGAAAGGCTAGTAAAAAGAATGCAGCTCCGTGAATGAGATGAGTAATGTCCTTATTAAAAGGCCCTTAAAGAGACTCTGTGTGAGTGGAGCATGTCCATCAAACACTGAACCTGCCAATGACTGGACACTAAATTTCCAGTGTCTGAAGCTGAAAAACAGATGCTTATTGTTATAAACCACCCAATCTATGGCATACTGTTATAGCAGCCTGAATAGGATGAGACAAAGTGTATGCATACACAGTGTGCCTATGTGGCATATACATATGCAGGGCACATTTGTGGCATGGGCATGCCAAGGGTATGAGGCAGTCAGCAGAAGAGAGCCATTCTCTCCAACTGTTCTCTCTCTTTCTGTGTCTGTCTTGTCTGCCTCTCTGTCTCTCTATGTCTCCTAACAAGCCACTGTGACCATTTCTGGGCTCTCCATGGCTTTGGCAAGGAACCCAAGATACTCCATTTAGTCATCAGGAATCCTCATCCCCATTCCTTCTACCTCTATAAAGGATTCTTCTCTTGTCAACTCTTCCCTGGCAGTGCTCAACTTCCATCTAGGACTTACCAATGTCCTTTCAACTGGTGGAAATCCAGGAACTTTTCTTTTAGGTTCTTCTGACACTTTATGAAACAGACATGATTAGAAAAATGGAGCACTGTCCTGCTCCTTACACTCATGGCCTGCCAGGCTCTAACCCTGTGCTCTTCCCTTCCAGAGGACTGTGTTCAATTCCCAGCACCCATAACTGTCTGTAACTGTAGTTCCAGGGAATCTGATAATTAGCCTCCACAGGCATCCAGCACATAAGTATTTCACAGACATAGATGCAGGCAAAACACTTATACACATAAGATAAAAATAATTTTTTTAAGTTAAAAAAAAAAGAACCTGTTCTGGGCTCTTTTTCAGACTTTTCAGAACAATAGGCTATTCTGAATAGTCTGAAAGATGATCTACAATAGCAGTATTTTCGGTTCTGAGTGAGTTTATTAAGTAAACAGCAAGTCAAAGCAAAGAGGAAAATATGGGGAAAGATAATGAATAGATAAGTAGACAGCAAAGTATCATCAAATCGGGTACTCAAACATCAGCAGAAATTAACTGGGAAGTCCTATTAAAGGCAGCCATTTGGAGTTCCCAATAGTGTTGGGCAGAGCAGAGTGAGGTTTCCAAGTAAAAGAACAAATAATAACAGAAAAGTAATGTTGTCAATTGGGGGCTTCTAGCAGAAACTCACAGAGGAAGCCCCATCAAAGCACCCCAATGGAGCTCCCCATCAGGAATCCCACATAGAGCAGAGTGTCCACTTGGGTGAAGTTTCCAAGTAAAGGAACAGACAGTAATGTTGGGTGCTCACAACATCCGAAAGAAATTGGCTAGGGGAAGCTGAGGCACAGTTGGGTAGAGTTCCTAACTGAGCTTTCTCTCATGGTTAAACTTCCAGCTTCTTTCTCCCACTAGAGCCTCTTTTATGTCGTGGAATAAAAACAGAAGTATTGGTTGGGAACAATTCACCTTCTAGCTATTCATGAGACTGCAATGTTTTTACTCCTGGGCTGCTTTGCTGATTTTTCTCTCTCTGTCTCAAAGTTACCTAACTTAAAAATACTTGGGTTGGAATCAGAGGGTGGCAACACCATTTCCAGAACCAATTTCTTTTTTTTTTTTTAATGTTTATTTATTACTTCAGGTTACATCTCCATCACAGTGCCCTCTTTCCACCCCTCCCAGTCCCACCCTCTACCCCCCTATCTGTTCCATCCCACTCCTCTGGAGTGGAGTGTCCCTACCTTTCAGTCCCCTACCCCAGTTCAGCAGTCATATGAGGGCTAAGAGCCTCCTCATACACTGGGGGCCTACAAGGCAGCACCACTAGGGCAAAGTGTCTCACTGACAGGTAACAAAGTCTATGTTCCTGTTCCCTTTGGTGCATTGGTTGTAGCATAGTTATCCTGTACTATATGGCTAAAATCCATTATCCTGTACTATATGGCTAAAATCCAATTATAAGTGAATAGATGCCATGTGCATCCTTCCGAATCTGAGTTAGCTCACTCAGAATGAGCTTCTCTAGTTCCATCCATTTGGCTGCAAATTGCATGATTTCATTGTTTCTGATGGTTAGGTAGTATTCCATTGTGTAGATGTACCACAGTTTTTTAATCCACTCTTCAGCTGAGGGACATCTGGGTTGTTTCCAGTTTCTAGCTATTACAAATAAAGCTGCTATGAACATAGATGAGGAGATGTCTTTGTGGTTTGGTGATGAATGGTATACATTTGGATGTATACCCAGAAGTGGTATGGCTGGGTCTTGAGGTAGAGCTATTCCAAGTTTTCTAAGACATTGCCAGACTGATTTCCATACTGGTTGCACAAGCCTGCACTCCCACCAGCAATCAAGCAGGGTTCCCCTTTCTCCACAACCTCGCCAGCATGTGCTGTTGTTGAACCCTGGGGGGTTCTCTGAGGTCCTGACACCCAAAGACCACCAGAGTCCCAGATTCGCTGTAATATACAAGAGGTTTATTTAAGCCGATGTGCCAGGGTTCCACTGGCTCTGAGAAGTGAACCAACCAAAACAGTTTTCAGGCAGTATTTAAGCACACAGGAAACAAAGGGGATGACACAAGGGGGGATTGGGAAGTAAGAGCAAACCCGTCAGCTATGTTCAGATAGTCCCAAGGACTGAGTTCTGTGGACTGTCTCCAGGAGAAGTGAGGTCAGGGTCTCATGAAGGAGGAGAAGGTCTTGTATTCATTAATTTTTACAGTCTTATACTGTCATTTGAGCTTTTGATCTTAACCATTCTGACAGGTGTGAGATGGAATCTTAGAGTTGTCTTGAGTTGCATTTCTCTGATGATTAAGGATGCTGAGCATTTCTTCAAGTGTCTCTCAGCCATTAGGGATTCCTCCTTTGTGAATTCTCTGTTTAGCTCTGTTCCCCATTTTTTGATTGGATTATTTGGTTTCTTGGCATTTAATTTCTTGAGCTCTTTGCAAATTTTGGATATTAGCCCTTTGTCAGATGTGGGGTTAGTGAAGATTTTTTCCCAATCTGTAGGCTGCCGTTTTGTTCAAATGTCAGTGTCCTTTGCCTTACAGAGCTTTTCAGTTTCATGAAGTCCCATTTATTGATTGTTGGTCTTAGAGCCTGAGCTGTTGGTCAGAACCAGTTTCTTGTGTGTTCAAATAACACATGACAATTTGCCAATATAATATACATTACACTGGCTGAAAGCCATTAAGTTCCCAAAACAAAAACATCAATAATCTTAGTAACAGAGTAGAATTCATTTTCAAATTCATGAATAAATCTGTTCTGTAGTAACTATAATTAATAGAACATCTAGATAATAAAGAAGGTAAAACAGGAAAATCATCTTATGATCAGTGATGAAAGCAACATGTCGACAACATTCGTCCACTGCTAGGCACCAGTGGACGGCGATGGACAGAACACCCCAGAGCACCTGCCAAGTGTCTGTGAGTTGACTGGATGCCACAAGCTCCTTCAGAGAGCCCCACCTTGGCAGGCATTCCTTTTTCCAAATACAAAGCTTTATATGAACTCCAACTTGCATGTCTCAGAAAATACGAGACGCAGGAAGAACGAGAGGAAGAGAAGCATGGTCACTAAAACCAGGGATACAACCAGCCAGTCCAGGGTCTGGAAATTAAGCTGAACAGTGTTTCATGTTTCTCTGACAGACATGTGGAATGGGATAAAAACAGGAAATGGAAGCTTTGAAACCTACAAGATCTATCAATAAAAGCCAATGGATAATGCTAATGTGAAAAAACCTACAAAAAGACATTTTTGAGACACTCATAAACAGACTGGGTATCAAGTGTTAAATAATTATGAATATGTAAATTATAAAAGTCATGATAGGGCTGGAGAGATGGCTCAGTGGTTAAGAGCACTGGCTGCTCTTCCAAAAGACCAGGGTTCAAATCCCAGCACCCACATGGCAGTTCACAACAGTCTGTAATTGCCAGGCATGGTGGCACACGCCTTTAATCCCAGCACTTGGGAGGCAGAGGCAGGCAGATCTCTGTGAGTTCAAAGACAGTCTGGTCTACAAAGTGAGTCCAGGACAGTCAGGGCTACACACAAAGGAAAAGCTCTGTCACAACAAACCAAAAAATAAAAAAAAATCATGATAAATTCTTATTTATAGCAAAATGGATGAAATTGAATGATGTCTGGGATCTATTCTATCAAAAACAAATGAACAAAAATATGTGAGGCAGCAGGAGAGAGGAGAAAGTGATGAAGTAATGCAAAGGTTTCATGGATGTTCATTATGCTAGTCTTTCCTTTCTGCATATTTGAGACTCTGAAAACTTTGTCTTGTGTGTGTGTGTGTGTGTGTGTGCGCGCGCGCAGCTGTCAAGTCCAACCTTAGGAGAGAATGCTTAACCATTTCTCAGATGACTGTTCTACTTCAGCTTTCCCAACAATGTGAGGAACGCTACCCACAGCAGCCATGTATCATACTATCAGACTACAAAATCTTATAGATTACAATAAATAAAAACAGCTTCTTAGTCCAATCTTAATTCAAACTTACCTGCAGAACCGCTCTTCATGTGCTTACTGCCCACTTATATCTTCTATAAAATTCTAGTTGCATCTTTGCTGGTTTTGTTTGTCATTTCACTGCTTTATATATCTCTGTATAGGTTGATAAGGGTTCATTGATGGCTTCACAGTTTATAAACACCTTTTCCTAGTTTGTAAGTTCCCATTCATACTACAAAATGTGTAAACCAACTATTCATTTTAATATAATCAAATACATCAATCTTTCCTTTCACATCAACTCTTCTATCCTCAAAACACCTTCCTTCCTCAAGAACTAAAAAAAAATCAATCCATTTTTGTGCCTCTGTGTGTGTGTATGCAAGTGCAACCTGACTACAATTTTGCCAGAAGATTTTCAATTTTGTTTTTGAAGAATCAGCCTCAGGCTGGCAATATGGCAAAGTGGAAGCAAGGCCATGTAAACATAAGGACCTGAGTTCAGACCCTCAGAACACAGCACACCTGTAGTCCTTGAACACCTATGGTGAGTTGGGAGGTGGAAAGAGGAGGAGTCCCACCCAGCTCAAAGGCTCCCAGCCTAGTGTGTGTAGTTAGAGGTAAACAAGAGAGCAGGAGTCACAGTGGAAGGGCGACACCTGAGGTTGTCCTCTGATCTCCACACACATGCCATCACACATGTACACTTGCATTCACATACACACATGAACATGTATGCACTACACTACACATCACATGCACAGTGAAAACAATCAATTTTTGCCTTTGTTGACCTGTGATGTACTATCTTTAGTCTGGTTGACCCATTTTATAGCTAGAATTAAAAAACAAAACAAAAACCATAGGACCCTGTATTTACCTAAAATAAATGAAGCAATGTGCAATCACTCATAATATACTCATGAATAATTCAGTAAGATTTAGACGCAGATTTGGAGAATATATTTCATAATGTACATCGGTTGGTCAAGATCAACAAAATTAATTTTTACTATAAAACTAGTTTAATTAATTAGTTAATTAACTAATTAAATAGAAACTTATAGAGTAACATTTTTCTTAAATTATGTTAGTTTAACAAAGGATACAGGCTTTTCATTTTTTAAAATGCATATAAATGTATTTCTTTAACATTAATCTATTCCCCCTAAAAACTCACTCTTTGTATATGAGCACATCAGTCTCTGATTCAACTTTCTTTTCTTATGCATGCAAAAATCAGAAACATTCAGACTAACTTTTCTACTTCAATTCCCTCAAGAAAGAAAAAAAAAAGTTCCAAATGAGAAATGATGAAGTGAAACCCATCACTATTCTAGCCTTTGAAGCGCCCTGTGTCTGCTACTCAGAAGTAGCCTCAGGAGAGGTGAGCACGATGGTGCAGCCAGGGTGGGAGCTTGCCTTCTGAGCCTGATGACCTGAATCCAATCCCTGGAGCCATGGAAGGGTGGAAAGAAGGAACTGACTCCACAAATGGTCCCTGGCATCCTACAGGCCCCTCCCCAACAGGAGACACACATAATGAATTTTTTTTTGTCTTTGAACTCACAGAGATCCACCTGCCTCTGCCCCTTGAGTGTTGGAATTAAAGGCTGTGCCACCACCACACCCAGCTTCATGATTTTTTTTCTTTAAGTTTTTCAAATGTAGGGCTGGAAAGATGGTTCTCAGCAATTATGAACACTGGCTGCTTTTCCAGCACCCACATGGCAGTTCACATTGTTTGTAACTCCAGTCCCAAGGGATCCAACGCCCTCTTCTGGCCCCTAAGTTACATTTCTTGCTGTGACTTCTTCAAGTCATAGTCGGAAGGTGGGAATGCAATTCCTGCTGCACCATGGTACGCATACAGGTGGTGTACAGACATACAAGCAGGTAAAACACTCATAAGTTTTTTTTTTTTTAAGTTTTAAAAATGTCATTAAAAGGAGGAAACACAAAAAGGAAAGGAATTGCAATTGGGATCCAATGACCTTCAGCAACACCTCCTATGTCCATCCCAGCATTCTTCCTTCACCAGAATATGGCATGTTTGGGGGGCTGGAGAGATGGCTCAGCAGTTAAGAGCACTGGCTGCGTTTCCAAAGGATCTGGGTTCAAATCCCAGCACCCACATGGCAGCTCACAACTGTCTATAATTGCTGGGTGTGGTTGTGCACGCCTTTAATCCCAGCACTCAGAAGGCAGAAACAGACAGATCTCTATGAGTTTGAGGCTAGCCTGGTCTACAAAATGAGTCCAGGACAGCGAGGGCTACATGGAGAAATCCTGTCTTGATGGGGAAAAAAATGTATGTATGTATGTATGTACACATGCATGCATGCATGCATGTCCTGTCCTCAAAGTCTCTATCATAGACAACACTTTCCCATAGAGTTAACAACACTACAATGGGTAGCAACCCCCCACAGCTGGGAATTCTTTCCCGCAAACCATACCCTTCTGGGTTTTACTAATTCTGCACTATCCCCACCCGGTCTTAACCCAGACCTCAGCCTCAGCGTAAGAGAGTTATGGCAAGGAGACCAAAGTCTTCAGACACTACTGGAGGATGTATACTCCACAATACCATTTTGTATATAACACCTATCCATCCAGTGGAACAGAACAAAACAAAATGAAGTTGAAGTATGAAGACATGCCACAGACAGAGCAAGCTGTTTCTCAAAGCTGTGCAAGTATGTATGTATCTGGGAGCTCTGTAACATGCTTTTCTCACTGTGACTGCAGGTCACAGCCATAGTCAGAAAGTGTGAATTTCCCTTCACCAGGGTAGGGAAAGGACACACCAGAGACTTTCTACTGGTCAGTGCAGAGATTAACAGCAACTTCAATCAGTAAACCAAAGCCCCATAGCATGAAAGAACATGGTGACCAACTGCCCCTGGGCCAAGGCAAAAGAGACAAGAAACTGGGGCTCAGATACACAGCAACTATAAAAGAGAGGGCACAGGATCCTGCTGGCCACCAGCCTGTCAGTGGCAACCTGCAGTGCAAAGGTACTGCATGCAACAGGACAGTAAGCATGCCCTTGTCTTTGGCGCATTCTGGGGGGCTGGCCCTGCCTCTCACCGGCTGTTGCACTAGAGGGAGTGAGCCCATACACAGGGCCTAAAATAAAGCAGAACAGGCTTTGTGAATGCCTAGGTCTTGGTTTCTCAATATTGTTCCCTAATAAAATGAATCCGGTGCCTCAGAAAATGGCTGACTTTAGGACTGAAACACAGAAGACAGAGGATGAGTCCAGAACCTTTACATTTTATGCCAGAGGCTAAAAGATATGCTCAAAATTAAAAAAGAATAAAGGGATGTCAAAAAAAAAAAGCCTCTTTCTGTCTCCAGTGTGCTGGGAGCTGGGACCAAGGGTGTACTCTTCTTGAATGGTGGGACCAAGAGTATGCACCCTCACCACCCCGCTCTGTATGACTCCAGAGTACAAAAGACCACCAACTCTAAGGTGCCCCCCCCCACCCCGGTCTCCGCTGAAGTCAAAGGCATGGGCCAATACCACAATTCTCTTGTATTTTACCTTAGCTCCACGTCTTCTCTACACCTGGAGGTCTGCAAATCCAGGCCGAATGGCTGTATCCTCTGTTCCATTCACAGTGTTTCAGCCCTGCCCCCTGCCTTTTTTTTTCTTTTTTTTTTTTTTTAGTTAATAAATTTATTTGTTTGTTGCTTCAGGTTACATCCTTATCATATTGTCCTCTTTTCCCGCTTCCCAGCCCCACCCTCCCATGCTCTACCCCCTGACCCTTCCGTCTTGTTCCTCTGGGGTAGAGTGTCCCTGCCTAACAGTCTCTCACCACAGATCAGGAGTCATATGAGGACCAAGAGCCTCTTCATTCACCGGGGGCCTAAGAGGCAGTACTGCCAGTGACTGGTGTCTCATTGCTACTGGGGGAATACTAAAAAAAAGACCAACAAACACACAAACCCACAAAAACAAAGAATATCAACAAAAAAAGAGAGGAAAAAGAGAAGGGAAAAGGAAAGAGAAAAAAGAAAAAAAGAAGGAAAAAGAAAAAGATAAAAAAAAAATTATGTCCTTGTTCCTTTTGATGTGTTGGTTGTAGTACAGATATCCTGTACGATATAGTTAAAATCCTACTATAAGTGAATAGATGCCATGTGCATCCTCTGAGACTGGGTTAGCTCACTCAGGATGAGCTCCTCTAGATCCATCCATTTGGTTGCAAATTGCATGATTTCATTGTTTCTGATAGCTGAGTAATATTCCATTGTATAGATGTACCACAGTTTTTTAATCCATTCTTCAGTTGAGGGACATCTGGGTTGTTTCCAATTTCTAGCTATTACAAATAAGGCTGCTATGAACATAGATGAGGAGACTTCCCTATGTCTCCGTGAGAGGTCCTTTGGGTGTATACCCAGAAGTGGTATGGCTGGGTCTTGAGGCAAGGTTATTCCTAGATTTCTAAGATATCGCCAGACAGACCTCCATAGTGGTTGCACAAGCCTGCACTCCCACCAGCAATGGAGTAGGGTACCCCTTTCTCCACACCCTCGCCAGCATGCACTATCATTTGAGCTCTTTATTTTAGCCATTCTAACAGGTGTTAGGTGGAATCTCAGGGTAGAGGCAGATCCCGGAGCTCAGGGTCAGCCTGATGCAGGGTAAACTCTAAATAGAGAAAGACTTCGATCCAGGAGTGGTGGAACACATCTTTGATCCCTTCAGATGAGAAACACAGGTCCCTGTTCCCAATAATTAGAGTTCAGAGACACACACATGGGATTTGGAGGGACCTAGGTTTGGAGGCTACTTACAAAAGGCCTTCTCGATGCAGGCAGATTGTCCTTTGGGATCTCAAAATATATACACTAGAGCTGGTTTAGCTCCAAGGTGACAGAATGATTTCTACTTTAACCCGGATTGAAAGATAACGCTTTGTATGTTGTCAGAAGGCCAAATTTGCTTCAGGAGAAGTACTACCTAGCCCCCCCATCCCCCCCCAGAAAAAAAAAAGAGGGCAATTGTCCTAGGGTTGGGATTGGGGCAGGGCTCTGTTCTTATCGTTCCAGGAGAATCGAAGTGTCCATTAGGGGAGCCCGGGGACGGCGGACAGCGGAATCCTCAGCAGAGAGCAGAATCAGGCACCAAGGAGGATGAGTGACCCAGTTGATTCTGCCTGGCAGACTTCCTCAATAGCTGTCTCCATCGGGGGCCTGCAACCACCACTGCAATCCAGTGTCGCTGGGACCGTTCAGCTCTACACAATGCCCCGGCAGGAACCTCAGTGAAGCCTGCAAGATCAGCTTCTGCCTACAAACCCCTTAGGTCATCTAAACAGCTGAGAACAGAAGGACTGAACATAAAAGGATTGTACTAACATTTTTAATCATTTTTCCCATTTGGGTTGGGGCCCCAAACAGGTCTACTACGACCCAAATCAGCAGGAAGTCACTTTAAGAGAGCGACGTCCCATGCCCAGAGGGTGGGGAGGGTGTTTCTCCGCCCATCTTTTTGGTTATTTGAAGGATAACTGAAAACTCTGTTATGTAGGGGAAGAGACTACAAGCTGATAAATGGTCCTGTCTTAATGGGTTTTGGAGGTTAGCCCCAGGGAATTCCTACTTTTCCTTTTCTGTATCCTTCTTACTCTCCTATGTAGGAGTGCATGGGCTTGAGAAAAATGAGATATAGACATAGCACAGGAAGGTCCAAGAAGAAGGGGCAGATTATTGAATATGCCCTTATACCTTTGTATATTGATACAAAATTAGTAGTTTATTTGGCTAAAGTGGTATTGACCATTGTTTATTGTGCAAAAATAAGATTGTATTGGATTACATCGGTATTGATCTTTGTATATTGATAAAAAATTAAGATTATAGTTGGCCACAATGGTATTGACCCTTGCATATGGACATAATATTAAGATTATATTGGGCTACACAGGCATTGATCTTGGTATATTGATACATAATTAAGAGTATATTTAACCACAATTGAATAGATCTTTGTATATTGATACAAATTTAAAGGTAATGCTTCCCAATGGTATCATACCTAGAGATACTTAAAAATAAAATGTGAAGCTCTGACCTCTTGATACCAACCGTCTAAAACGGTCTAGGATAGTTAAAACAAACTCCTAGTCATGCAAACATGTCTCTTTGTTGGCTACTATGACAGTCTATCACAGATATTCTCTAAACTACCCAGTAATCAAGTTGCTAAGAGACAAGCAACATTTGCTTATCTAAATACAAGAGATGGATAGGGCATCTTCAAAAACCCCTTGAGATCTGCAGAATATGGCATTCAAAGATGTTATCTTAAATCAAGATTTTTTTTTTATATCGAGACATATCAGCGCCTGACGGCAACCCTATTCTACTCCAAGTAGAGGATAAGCATCGAAGAACCTCCACTGTAAGATGGTAGAATTGGTGGCAAGCCTTTCTCTTGGCATGAAAAAACCCCTTGCACCAACTGCAGACAGACTGCTGTCCAAAAAGGACAAAACTTGGTAGCGGGGAAGTCGACAGCCTAACTCTGCCAAGACAGGGTAGAAAAACCCCTTGCTTCAACTGTAGACAGACTGCTGTCCAAAAAGGACAAAACTTGGAAGCAGGTAAGTCGACAGCCTAGCTCTGCCAAGACAGGGTAGGCGAGTCCTTCATAAACCCTGCTCTACAATCAATGTCTGTCAGAGAAATGGGGCCAAATGACTGAAGATTGATGCTGTAATGTATGGAGAGAAAATGGGAGCTGTCCAGGCAGCCACTGGTATGTCATTTCTTAGTTTGGGAAGCTGCAGCCCTGCACTTCCTATATAATCAGATATATTTGTCCCTCTCAGGTCTCTGAGGTGGTTGAAGAATAGATAGCTAGAGTCTCATAGTTAAATTTTGAGTTGTTTGGGAATCAAGAGGGTGTTCTAAGAAGATGCTTTTTAAATTGTGATGAAAGTTGAGTTGGATATAGAACTTTAAACTCATGGATATAGGTCGACAGTAGAATGTTGAAGTCAGGTGCCAAATACATATAGACTGGACATTGGGATTGTATGCCAAGCCATATAACTCTCATAATTTTGGCCTAATTACCTCTGTTGTTTTGTATTGTATTTATTATTATAAGAGCAAGAGCCATTTGTTGGACTGAAAGGGGGAGCTGTTGGGGGGAAAAGATATATCTTAAACTTATAAAAAAGGAAGGGGATGGGTGGGTTGAGGCGGAAGAGGGTGGGAGGGTGGGACTGGAGGCGGGGTAGGGAGGGGATTTCAATTGAGATGTAACTTGAAGAAATAAAAAATAAAGTAAAAAAGAAAAAAGAAAAAAGAAAAAAAAAGATTCCTAAAAAAAAAAAAAAAAAAAAGCAACAGGAACTCACCTGAGAGCCTACAAAAGTCAGAGCAAGAACAGGGTGGGCAGCAAAGCAGATGGGGCCAATACAGAGACTCTTAACTATTCAAAGTGCAAGAATAAGTGACCATGGGTATGCAGCCCCAAGTGATTCATCTACAATAGAATTCCTACAGCTAAGGCTCAGGGAACATCAAGGAAGAAGAGGCAGAAAGATGTTAAGAACTAGAGAACCAGAACACCTGCTACAAGATACTGTCTTCTAGACATGCAGGGAAGCTGCACCCATGAAATCTCAACAGCATGGCTGCCTAAACAAGACCTGCATAATGACAGCACCAGTTTGACATTCCAACATGGATGGAGGAAATTTCAAAGGGCCCCATTCCTAGATGAAGAGCTATAAGCAGGCAGTGGCTGCTGAGGTAAAGAGAATCAGTTTTCTTCAAGAATGAGTTTCTCAATCCTAAGAGGTCAGCCCTAAACACATACATATAAGCAACATTAAATAGACTCTGAGTGTGTGTGTGTGTGTGTGTGTGTGTGTGTGTGTGTGTGTGTGTGTGAAAATAAGAACAAGAGGTCATGAAACCAAGAAAGGAGTGGGAGAAACACAGGCGTTGGCAGAAAGGAGGGATAGAAATGGCATAAATACAATATACTTGTGTATGAATTTCTCAAAACATAACACACACACACCTGGGGATGTAGCTCAACCAGTACTTAACTAGTATGTGCAATGCCCTAGTCAATCAATCCCCAGGACCACACCACCAAAAAAATTAGATTATCACCAAAAAAATTATATTTGTCAACAGAATCATAATTCTTTTTGATAAAGAGAATTACTTCAACAGATTCCTACTCGAGCACCTACATGTAGTCAACATTGTACTAATTGGTAAACAGTTCAATCAATCATGGTGAGTCTTGTGGTCCCGGAAAGCGCCCCTGCTCTCCCCTCTGAGGCACCCTGTATATTCAATAACCTCATCTCTTGGATGCCTCTCTTATTCCCAACATCAAATGAAAGAATTCCTCACCCTCTAAGCAGTCTTTGCACAGGCTGCACCATCTTCTTCCTATGTTCCAGCAGGGCCCACATCTCTGCTCATCACCAGAGACTCTCAAACACTAAATCCAAACTCACCTTCTTACAGTTCCTGCCTACTAGAGTCTCTACACCAGAGGCCCTCACCTTCCACCACCATTGCACCCACCATCTGGTTTGCTCTGGTTGGCCCCTCCTGCTTTCTCCCATGCTCTGAAGAACAGGATACTGTCTCAACCCAGACTACTACAACAGCTTCCTGGTCTATGTATCTTCTACCTTCCCTACCCTACTCACTCTGACTGCATGCCACAGACACACAGCATGAGCAGAAAAATTGGGCACAGCAGCTCTCATGTAAAGCCCTATGAAGTTATATGCTTGCTCCTTAACAAAGTGCAAAACCAAAGAAGAGGTTTTACAAGTCAGACTGAAAGCAAGTTACATCTTAGAAGAATTTCAGATAGAAGAAACAGTGCTTACAGACACAAACGAGTGAAATCCCAGTCCTGCCACTGGCCAGTATTTACCCCAGCTCTCTAAGCCTAGGTGTGTTCATCATAAAGTGGGAGGAAACAACAAACATCTTCATTGCAGAAACAGACAGGGCTCACATGCACCTAACTTCCTGCACTTTCCTAGGGCCTACACCCATCCAACCACTATCAAATTGGCACAAGAGACTAGAGTACTCAAATCTAACCAGATCCCGACCTCGACTGTTCTTAGCAATATAATGTCACAGCCTCATGGTGACAAAAGGGCTTTTGGAGTTTTGATCAAACTTGCTGTTGAAAGCTCATCTTCGGAAGAAACTGGTCACCTCAAGAGCAACCAATACAACTCCTGGTGACAAGGTATCACAAAAGCATTCAAGTCAGCTAGTTTAAAGCTCTGCAAACAGTACTTTTCCATTTCATTAGTTACAGGCTGCCAGGAAATTTTAGCACTGAGCAGAATGAAGACAGGCTGGAAAAACAGTCCTACTATTTATAAAGCCTCAAGTTAGCCAGTTTGGTTGTCTTTTGCATATAAGTGGGATAAGATCCTCCAGCAGGGCTGGAGAGATGGCTCAGCCATTAAAGGCTGGGCTCACAATCAAAAACATAAGATCCTCCAGCAGCCTACACCACAGGAAGGGAATGCTGGTGGGAAAGCCCAAAACCCAGAAGACCATAGGGTTCTTCAAACACCAGGCTGGGGCTGTGTTCTGTCTTGTTGGTTTACATTTGATATTAAGGTACCAGACAGACTGTCTAACTCACTGTGAATCTAACGGTTGCGATTACATCCTAAAAACAGCACTTCAGAGGAGGCTCATTGATGAATGTAGACTGCTGGCAAATATACAAATTAGTAATCCCTGTACTATTATTACTTTTTCACCTAGTAGGACTAAATACTCCATCAAATATAATCATACAGGTGGTGGCTCATGCCTTTAATCCCAACACTTGGGAGGAAGAGGCAGGCAGATTTCTGTGAATTTGAGACCTGATCTACTGAGTCCAGGACAGCCAGGGCCACACAGAGAAACCCTGTCTCGAAAAACCAAAACAAACAAACAAGGTCATACAACTAAAAGTCAAGTAAGTAAATAAACAATGTTTCAGAAACCCGGCCTGATTTCTGGCAATATTCATCACGTTGAGAATTCTCTGTAGTGAAGTACATGGAGTCTTTCAATAAACAGCCAGTAATGAAACAAATGTCAGAGTCAGCTTTGACAAGATGTTTACTTATGCTGATGAGAAAGGCAATTAGTTCTTGGCTTAGGAAGAGCCTTTAACAAGGAGACAGTTTGCTGTGGGGCTTTTTCATTCCCTGAGTACAGACCTGTTGTGAGTGATCTCAAAGTCCATCTGTTAGCGCTCCGCACGGGATGACGGTCTAGGCAAGTTCAACAGCCATTAAGTCTCGCCTGCCAAAGCCAAAGCTCCAGAAAAAGACATTATCAGATTCTTTGAACTGGGACTGAGTGGTGCTTCCCTAGTGATAGAGAGGCTGCCTTGGCACACAAGACCCATGTGAGAGTCACTGAACCCTAATCCATTGCCAAATATCATTTGTTTGTCATAAAAGAAAGGCTCCCAGAGCCTAAACAAAAGCCCAAAGGGTTAGAGAGATGGTTCAGTGATTATGAGCACTTACTACCCTTGTAGAGGACCTGAGTTCAGTTCCCAGCCCCCATACTGGACAGCACACAACTGCCTGTAACTCCAGGTGTTCCAGCTCCCCTCTTCTGCCCTCCAGGGGCACCTGAAATCAACTGCCTATACCCACATGCAGACATGCACATAAGTTAAAAATAAAATTCTTGGGAGGGAGAGACAGGCTCCAAGGCCTGCGCCAAACCCTGCCTCAATCCCTGTTTCACAAGACCACAATGAGACTATCAGGTCCTTGTCTGCATCCACCAGACACAAAGACAGGCCTTAACATTCACCACATGCTGAATGGCCTCCAGCCTCTACTCTATTGGCTTTAATAGGCTTTTCTGGTATCCTACATTGTTCTCCTGCCTGTCAGTCCCAATTTCAGGAGCCTCACTAGAAGAAGAAGATAGAAACTGCTGTTAATTCCTAGTTTGCAGCACACAGTGGACATAAGCAGCCAGTAGTAAGACCTCTCAGGGCCGGGAGCCACTTTCCACCCATCTATATAGTCACCCCCTAGGACTGGTGACCTTGCCTACCCCAGAGAGAATAGGACAGCAAATGTTAACCCAGCCAGAGGCTCTCCACAGGGCCCAGAATACCTTCAAAGGCACTGGGAAAAAAGAGTGGATGTGACAATAATTCTGCCTTCATTCACAGGTGTCAAGACCATTTCCCAATGCTGCTGGCACTAGTAAACACCTTGGCTTCCTTGATGCTAGAAACATAGTCAAACCACAGTAGACATTACCATCAGGGTGAACAGTCCCACTGACATTGAGAACTGTCTTCACAATTAAGATGTAGTTAAGATGCAGTCTAAGACTGACATATCCTGAGTCCGAATTCTACATCAGCCCAGATATACAGACCCACTATCCACAACCCACACCACACATCTGAAGCCCTGCTTCAACTTAAATAGATAAACAAGTGGCATGGTGTACTCATCACTTCTATTCTACCAGGCCCACACCAGAATAACAAACAGAAAAGTAGGTCTTTCTCTTTAAAAACATTTTTTTCCCACTTTTCTCAGAACATCAAGAAATGACAATGAAGTCATGGCTCGGATTTGAGCTTGGGCAAGGGGGAGAATGGTTAGGACCCTCATAGAAAAGAAAGGTCAAAAGCTGATACAATCACCTGAAGACCTTCAGGGCATAAGGATAATTAAGCTGGAGGACTAAAAACAGGGAACAGAATCAAACTGTAACAAAATTGTGTGGCTTCAGTCTCTAAGAGTAGATGAGTTCTCCAAGAGATGAGTACAGCAAAAAGAAAGACAAAGGCTGATTATACACATAACTCCATAACACCCACGTTCAAGGGTGGGAAGAAGACAAGGCTAAGGAAGAGGCTGAAAAGTCATCACTGGTAGGAAGAGAGCTGAGTGCACAGAAGCCAACCACACATGTTAACAGGCAGCTGACAGCACCAAATGTGGAAGAATTAAGATGAGCCGCTGGGGACTGAGATGGCTCAGTTCATAAAGTGTTTGTCATACAAACATGAGGACCTGAGTTCAAATTTCTGAAGCTTTACTAGCCAGACACTAGCTAAATTGGTGAGTTCAATGTTCAATGACAAATCCTGTCTCAAAAAGTGAAAGGGTCCCGGATGTGGTGGCACACACCTTTAATCCCAGTACTCGGGAGGCAGAGGCAGGAGAATCTCTGTGAATTCAAGGCCAGCCTGGTCTACAGAGTGAGTCCAGGGCAGCTAGAAATACACAGAGAAACCCTGTCTTGAAAAACCAAAAGAAAAAAAAAAAAAAACAGTGAAGGGGCACCTAGTATTAATTAGAGTTCTCAATATGCACATTCTCTCTCTCTCTCTCAAGTAAAATAATTTGAAAAAAAAATTTTAAGGGCATTTACTCTCACACCAAGAAATCTGAGCATAACTTGTGAGAGAATCATCCTTTTAAGTTAAAATAAAAACAAACAAAAGCCAGAAACAGAAAGAGAAACAGCTGACATTCACACAGGAGTCGGAGACAAAGAGTGGGCACAGCTGAAGATGCTAGAGGAAGACAGGCAAAATCAAAGTGACTAATGAGCATGCGAGCCTGGTGGTTGAGGAGGCCAAAAGATGGTGCTGGATTCTTTGGAGCTGGAATAAAAATAACAAGGTTTTCATATACGACTGGATTTCCTGCTTTAGCCTTCCAAGTACTGGGATTACAGGCATGTACCAACACATATGGCATTAATAATTATTTTTGAAATGACTTCTATATGATTCCACCCATATAACTCTAGAAAATAGAAACTAAGCTTCATAAGAACAGATCAATACCAGCCCCAAGGTTAAGTCTCAAGACTGAGACCTGCCACAGAGAGAACATCAAAGAAACATCATGGGCATGGTCATAAAACAACAACGCATCGAGCTACATTCTAAAGGTATGCAGCTTGGCACATAAGAAAATAGCCAGGTGTGGTGGCACACATCTGTAATTCTAGCAATTGGGAGGAGAGAGCAGGAAGAACAAGAGTTCACGTTATCTTCAGGTATATAACAAGTTCAAGAGACAGACTGGGCTGCTGTAGCTCATATCTGAGAGAGGAGGAGGAGAATCGAAGAGAGGGGAGGGAGGCGAGCTCAGTTGAAAAGAAAGTGGCTAAAGAGAACAGACAAGAAGGGGAAAGGAAACTGTAGAGTTTTCTTTGATAGCTGACAAGAGCTACCTACCCTGAAAGAACAAACACTACATATGCATATTTTTGGAATAATTATATCAATAGAATTATATTGTAATTGAAACAAATTGTATCAATAGAATCAAAGCATACTATGGGAGAGAAAGATTCACAGGAAAGTACCACCGATGAGGACAGCAATGCCCGCCCTCTGCCATGGTCCAGGAGTAAACAAGAACCAGGGTCAAGGAAGCCTTTGCAGGACAGGGTTGAACAAAGAGAAGGGGCTCCTTGACTCAGGTGGATCACAAGACCAAGACAAAGGAGGGAGAATGGGCAATACTCCACAAGGACAGCAGCCTGCTCCAGGCCAGGTCAGCTCCACACAAGCTCCTGCTGGAACAGCAGGAGACCCAAGAAGACAAACCTAGCAGAGGCCTGTGCCAGCCAGGCACTTAGAAGTCTCTCTGCCCCGCCTTCTCCTAAATGTCTGTGGGGAGAACAGCAAGGCTGTAGTATCCATTTATTTGCTGAGAAAGATTTGACTCAACACAAGTCAGAAGGAGCCAGGAGGGGCCACTGGAACAAAGGGCTGGCAGAGCAACAAAGCCAGCCCTGTGGCTGCCCAAGGACGAAGGTGCGAAAGAAGCCCAGACAAAGGGCTGACATCACTTGGACCATGACTGTTGATTAATGGGTCTCTCCTCTAAAACCATGCTTTAAAAGTACTTCTCAGCCGGGCGTGGTGGCGCACGCCTTTCGTCCCAGCACTTGGGAGGCAGAGACAGGTGGATCTCTGTGGGTTCAAGGCCAGCCTGGCCTGAAGGGTGAGTTCCAGGACAGCCAGGACTACATAGTGAAACCCTGCCTCAAAAAAAGAACAACAACAAGTACTTATCACACTCACTTCTACCATCATTTCTCTGGGCATCTCTCAGGAAAACCAGCTGAGAAGTTTCACAGACACTCCAACCCCAGACCAAAAGACCACTCACTGCTATATGGATGCACAGCACGGCTCTGTGTGACAGCTGAGACTGATACAAGAAATGGAATGGCTTTCAAAGTGAACAGAGCCTGCAGACTCCTACAGATATCTCACTGAGTTGTTCTGAGAAATTCCTAGCAAGGCATGGTACCCATGCTTATGTTTCCAGCATTCAGGAGGCAGAGTGCCAATCTGAGACACATAGCAAGTCCTGGGCCAGCCTGGGTTGTGTATGAGCACACACACACATGTGCACACACACACACACACACACACACACACACACACACACACACACACAATCTTTTAAGGGTTTTAATGATTGTCCCTAAACCTGTAGCCTGAGAGGGCTCTGCATCAGGATCTGAAAGAGTCTTGAGAAGGCCTACTCACTGACCTCCTGAAGAGTCAGGAGGAGGATGGGCGGTGACAGAGCTCAATGGGGAGGCTGGCCTTGGTGACTGAGTACTTGCCTGATGAAGAACAGACAGATGCAAAAGTCAGACCTTCCTTCAACAAGACAACCAAGCAAGAGAGCATGGGGAAAGCAGTTCATTGCTGTGGTCTTTGTCAGGTTCTGGAAAGGGACTTTTATTTTTTCCATTTAAAAGCATTTAGCAAGCTGAGTATGGAGGGTACAATGTAATCCCAGGTGAGAGAAGGAAAGTGTTTAATGCCAGCTTGGGCCCCACAGTGAGACTGGACTTGTCAAACCCAGGTTCCACAAAGGTGGGAGAGACAGTTCCCATAAGTTGTCCTCTTGACCACCACATGCATGTCATGACACACAATACATACATGCCACATGCCTGCACACACACAAAGTAAAAATATAATTTTAAAAATGTAAGGAGCTGGCTCAGTGGTCAAGACCACTTGCTGCTCTTGCAGAGGACCTGAGTTCAATTCCCAGCACCCATATCAGGCAGCTTACAACCATCTGTAACTTCAGTTCCAGGGGATCTGATCTGATGTTCTCTACTGACCTTCACAGGCACCCATACACCTGTGGCATACACTCACATAAACACATACACAAAAATCAATATTAAAAGGAAAAACATTTAAAGAGTCCACTCATGAGGCCAGGAAGAATCAATCAACAATCTTTGATTCCTCAGCTCCACACGGTAAAAGGAGAGAACTGACTCCTATAGCTTGCCCTCTGACCTCCATGTGTTTGCCATGACACATGCCAAACACACACAAATAAAAAATATGCAATAAAAAAGTTTTCCATCTCCATCCATATGAAACATGAGATCTACTGAGCATCTAGAGCTGAGGGATTTGAGAAGATATGGATAATAGCCATTTGTGTGCATGATGTTCTGAAACAGCAAGTGTTCTGCAATTAACAATAGTGAGATTTGCATATTCTTGTACACATGCCCTAAACAAAACAGGCAAATATTAAGGTATATGAATTATATCTGAAATTTTTTAATACTGTACATGTGAATGCATTTGTGGTGAGGAGTATGTGCATACTTACATAAAGACATACCCATGGTGTACTACCATTCACTACAGGTGGACAGACTAGTGAGGCCAAACAAGACTTTTATTTTTCACATATTTGTAACTCACTTGCCACAGTAACGAAGTATCCCTAATATGAGAATTCTATAATGAAGAAGCAACAAGGGGACTGGAGAGATGACTCCAAGATTAAGCACACTTACTGCTCTTCCAGAGGACCCAGGTTTAGTTCCCAGCACCCACATGGTGTCTCACAATCTTCTGTTAACTCCAGTTCCAGGGGATCTGACACCTATTCTGACCTCCATGTACCACAATGCACAGGCATACACAAAATTTAAATACATACATTTTTAAAAAGAAATAAGCACACTTTAAATTAGAGGAAATTCAACAAGATACTAATACCAATGCAACTTGAATAATTTTCTCTATTTTCTAAAACCTGCTTAGGTATAATACTTTCTGGGAAAAACAACATTCTTAAAAACACAAACATTAATGGAACTCAACATATATGTCAGATTTGTATATAAGCTCCAGAGTGACTTTCTGTAACTTAATTGAACGGGAGTTGGGGTGGCAGCCACTAACAGCATGCTACAACTGCTTCTAATTAGGGACTATTTAATGAGAGTGAAACTAAATGTGTATTTTTCAAGTTAATATGCTGTCTTAACTCATTACCAATTAGTTTCTAAGGAACACAATAAACAACTTCACTGGGTCAAAATGAGATGCATTTTTAAAGAAATCAAGAAGATGAGTGCAGATCAGTGATAGAGTTCCCTATCTAAGATCCCCAGCATGGTTGGAAGCAAAGAGGAAGAGAAAGATGACATCTTGCCAGGGGCTAGAGCGTTAAGAGCAGCAATTGCACGCCTTTAATCCCAGCACTTGGGAGGCAGAGGCAGGCGGATCTTTGCGAGTTCGAGGCCTGCCTGGTCTACAAAGTGAGTCCAGGACAGCCAGGGCTACACAGAGAAACCCTGTCTCGAAAAACCAAAAAAAAAAAAGAGCAATTGCTCCCCTTCCAGAGAACCCAGGTTTGTTCCCAGCACCCACACTGGACAGCTCCCAGCCTATCCGCCTCTAAGGGATCCAACAGTTTCTTCTGGCCTACTCAGGCACTGCACTCATGAGCATATACACAAACACATGAACATACACATAATTAAAAATAAAAAAACCAAGTAACATTGAAGAATAGTAGTGGTCCTTCCGTAGATAGTGGAATGGTACATTCAGTCAATGAAGGAAAGAAAATTTTCTGAAGTCTAACATAAAGTAAGTTATTTAAGAGAGGATAGTCAATCAAATGGAAGAAAAGCAGTAAATAAGAAAATTTGTAATGTTTTATTTCTAAAACAATAGAAGGGCAATATTGAGGTGCACATCAGTTTTATTACACAGGAAATACTAATAGTAAATAAACCATTGCATAAAATATAACTTTCCCAGTAAGAAAAGAAACATAGCCGGGCGTGGTGGCGCACGCCTTTAATCCCAGCACTTGGGAGGCAGAGGCAGGCGGATCTCTGTGAGTTCGAGGCCAGCCTGGTGTACAAAGCAAGTCCAGGACAGCCAGGGCTGTTACACAGAGAAACCCTGTCTCGAAAAACCAAAAACAAACAAACAAACAAACAAGAAAAGAAACATAAATTAAACCATAAATATCATAACCATTTAAAATTTAAAGTCACTCATTGCCTATTATGACCCAGACTTGGCCAATTCAGAAAAAGGCAGTGAGCAATGTGTTCCACTGTGTTAACAGGAAGCAGCCAGTTACTACAAGACTCTCTGCGAAAAAGATGCCAGATTACACAGGCCCTCCCAAAGCTATCTCCTAGCCAAGAAAAGACATCTTTTATCATGGACTACATCTGGATTAAGGTTTTGATTTTTTTAATTATTATTTTACGTGCATGGGTGTTTTGCCTCCAAGTAGTTCTGTGTACCATATGCATGCCCAACAGGAGGGCAAATGAGGGCATTAGTTTCTCCTGGAACTAGAGTTACAGACAGCTAAGAGCAGCCATGTGAGTGCTGGGAATTGAACCTGGATCCTGTGGAAGAACAACCAGTGTTCTTAACCATCTCTTCATCCCATATCTGGCCTTTAAACCTATCTACGCCTGTTTTACCACAAGAAAACAGAACCCACTACCTAGAAGAAGAAATAATCATCTGATGAAGAGAAACATAAAGGTAAAATGCTTTAGCATGAGGGGATGAGGTCAGCAGTTTAAGTCCTGGACCATGTATCAAATCCAAGCCCATTCTGAATTCCACAAATACTGTGAAGCACAGCTCCAGTAAATTAATTATGTCCTAGTCATTTCCTTAGCCAGCGTGCTTTCTTACAAAACTGCATTAAGAAATTTTGGTTTTCCTCCACTAGAAAATCTTTGAGTCACCTTAAAGATGGCCTGTGCCAGCATTCTTTTCTACTTCTAATGTTTCAGGTGGCCCTACAACAGACAGAAGAACCAGTATGGACCCAATTCTCCTTCCAGTTCTACACTTCCAAGTCATGTCCATCACAAATGTCTCTTCCCCCTTTCTTCTGGCTTCCTGAGACCCTGAGTTCATAAAATGGCAGCATAGGCATCTCCAAGAAGAGTGACATCCAAGGGACTGGTCCAATCACACGGGAGCACACTGTTTGTCAAAGCTATACCTGAACTACAGGCCCAGCAAGTGTCTCCTGCTGTGGTGTGTGGCTCCTATAGGACCTGCACATCATCAAAATTATTCAACATATACATGGAGGGGAGATGGCATGGGAAGCTTTAACACTGAAAAATCTTCTCTTAAAGGTGGAGGCTGCTTCAAATCACCCTAAGCTTCTCGAAGCTGGAGTTTTGCTAATAAACAGTAAACAGTGTCAATTTCCCACCCATCAGGGAATGCTGTGGCAAAGTACTAAGAAGTTCCCAGCCCAAAGTAAGATGGCCACAGAAAGGCATAGCAACTCAGGCCTCTCCACTGAGATCACAAGCCTTTGCACTGTGTCCATATTTCAGCCATAGTAGCCATAAAAGGGGAAGGAGCAAAGGAAGAGGGAAGTCTGGGAGCTAGGCCCTGACCGAAGGCCATGTGAAAGCTGTCCACAGTCGGGAGGACAGGTGGCAATGGAACAGCATCCAAGTGCCTTGCTCCACAGTAAACAAAATCAGAGCTCAGATGATTCAGCTGTGCACGCAGATGGCCCCTGAACACAGGTGGTTTCCCCAAGGAGATGTTCTGTGGTATTCCACAGATATAACACAGTACCTATATTAAAGCTCAGACACTTTCCACTGCTCTAATAGGGATTATCAGGAACATAGATACACACTTGCCTCTCTCACACACATACAAGGGTCAATGTCCACTACCTTCCCACACTTGAGTGTATTTAAAATAACTCAGCTAAAGAGCTAGGCATGTTTTACTTACCAACAACATTTCAAAGATTTTCCTACAAAGCACTTAATTTCCAGGGTTCTATTGACAGTTACTGGACAAGGGCAACCATTATGCAAGTCATCAGAATCTTCGTTTATACAACTATCATAACAAATGCCTTATACAAATGTTATATATATATATAACAAATGATTAGTTGTATATGTTTATTAGTTATATAAACTAATAAAGTATATTATAAACATATACAACTAACATAACATATACAGTGTATTCTTTAAAAAAATCCCCTAATGATTATGTCTCCAGAAAAATTCCTAAATGAGAAAATATTAAGCCAGATTTGGTGACTCACAGCTCTAATTCCAGCACTTAGTGGGCTAAGATAGAAGGATCACCAAAATCTGAAGCCAGCTTGGATGGCACAGGAAACTCCAGAGCAGCCTGGGCTACAGTATAAGACCCTGTATCATATCTCAGGAAGAGAGAGAAGAGGGAGAAGAGAACAGTGACCAGCATATTAGTTTAACTCTTCACTGAATTAAGAAATCATAAAGTAGCCAGGCAGTGGTGGCGCATGCCTTTAACCCTAGCACTCAGGAGGCAGAGGCAGCCGGGCCTCTTGTGAGTTCAAGGCCAGCCTGGTCTACAAAGCAAGTTCCAGAACAGCCGATACCAAGATAGACCTGTCTTGAGAAAAAAAAGAAAAAGGAAATCATAAAATAAATTACATACTGGGTGTGGTTCGAGAAAAAAAGAAAAAGGAAATCATAAATTACTCGCTGAGTGTGGTAGCTCACGCCTTTAATTCCAGCGCTTGGGGGGCAGAGGCAGGTAGATCTCTGTAGTTTGATGCCAGCTTCTTCTGGTCTACAAAGCAAGTCCAGGACAGATAGGGCTTGTTACACAGAGAAACCCTGTCTCAAAAAACAAAACAAATTACTGTAATTTTCAAATATAAATGAAAACAGAAAACTCCTGTGACTATGGGGACGTACGGAGAAGTGCTGAGTGACTCAGATGGGGATGTGAATGTCAGCATAGATCCCTTCATGCACTGAGTCACTGAGCAGAGCACGGTTAGAAACCACACTATCTTCACACGTCCCCATCACACATTCAGTAAGGCAAAGACCTATCCTCAGTGCATCTGAACTAGACTCTAACTCAATTCTAGATATACCCTAATTCTTTTTTGCATGGCTTTATTATACTGTGAATTTTACAAGAATAAAAACTACTACGAAAATTTAGCTGGGCATGGTGGCACATGCCCTTAATCCCAGCACTTGGGAGGCAGAGGCAGGTGGATCTCTGTAAGTTCGAGGCCAGCCGTCTACAGAGTAAGTTCCAGGACAGCCAGGGCTACACACAGAGAAACTGTCTCCAAAAAAAATTGTCCGATTTTAGCTATTCCTAAAAACTGATCACCCATTCGTGCACCACCACCAGTTAGTCTATCAAGACTCCACAAGGCTTCACATGGAGTTCCTATCTGGCACCAGAACCCACCTCATTAGGGCTCCTTGTGGTGGGGTTAGTGATAGCACTTAATAGCACAGGGACTTGGAATAGCAAAAGCCTAGACTTTAAGGTAAAAGATTTACTTCCAATGTGGCATGTCCTTGGGAACCTGCCAAGGACAGATGACATTTTTTCCGATCATGGGACTGGGGGGGCATGTCCTGAGGCACCTGCCAGTATGGCGACAGATGTGTGGTCTCTGGCCTCCTGCTGCTCCTCAGCCCTCTGCAAGAAAAGCTATTGAGGGACACATTGCCCAGGGGCATGACTTAGAAGTTCATGAAAGCTTCTGCCGAAAAGCATGCTGCCAATTCATTAGACAGGTGAAGATATTTAAGTCAAGATTCACGTGGACAGAGCGCTCTCCTTCTCCTGTTTCACTCACCGTCCTACTTGTCTGGCAGAGAAACTCGCATCACACACAGTCTTACTGGGAGGCTTCACCATCTTGTACCAACCTGTTGCAGATCTGGGGACCGATTCTCCCTGGTATTCTGGAGCATCGAGGCAGAGAGTTGTCTCTCCTCGGAGCCCAGGGGCTTAGGACTAGATAGAGCACTGAAGCGAGACCGTTGCAGGCCTAAAGCATCTGAATCACGGTGAGCCTAGGAAACTTTTCATCTTTTACATATTGGACTTCATAAACTGTCTTAAGATCTGACGAACAAAATTCAGAGACTTCAAGACTGAAAGATTTGATGAAGACCAGCCATCCACAAGGATCCACACCCAGAGGAAAATATCCTTTTGAGAAACCTTAGGTTAGTGTTAAATGTTTGTATTATAGCTATTAAGGTGTTATAGATTAGGTTTTAGAGTTAGGGTTTGGGCTTTAGGATTTAGGAACTTTATAGGCAATTGTTAAGTAATTGTTAAGTATTAATAAATATATGCTTGATAAATAAAAATTTAAGCTGTTACAGCTGCTGGTATTTACACAATAACAGGCCTGAGATCTCCTGAATCTTCTTTACACAAGTGTAGGCACAAGTACACAAAGGAGTATGTAGATAAATAGCATCATTCATTTTCACTTCATGTCATACTATTTACTGTAAGGATGAAGCAGGAGCCAGGGAAGAAAGTAGGGTTTAGAGTACAAACTAGTTTTACATTTTACATCAATGGAACCTTGAAGCTCCTCGACTCTCTAGAGATAAATTGTTAGATGTCTGAAATTCAAAACAGGACATCAAGGTCAGAAAAAATACTCTACTATGGCAACATGGCTTCTCAGTTTTTCTCTGGGAATCCCATTGCACTCACAGAGGAGGGGGGATGACACCCACAACCCAGTTACCCACAAAGTTCTGCCAATGCCTCCAAAGCCTTGGGTTCTTGGTAAGGGCAAGGACTGTGGCAATAATATAGAGGCCTGAGGAATGGGTACAAGACATTATCCAAACTCAGACTGCAGAAAGTTCAAAGGTCAGACCTCGACCACTCCATGAAGCACAAATGTTCTAAACAAATATCACTTTCACAGAATTAACAAAGGACTTTAGCAATCATAGATGAACACTTTCTAGAAGAGTGGTTCTCAACCTTCCTATTGCTGCGATCCTTTAATACAATTCTTCACATTGTGGTGGCTCCCAACCATAAAATTATTTTATTGCTACTTCATAATTGTAATTTTGCTACCGTTATGAATTGTAATGTAAATATCTGATATTCAGGATATCTGATATGCGACTCTCCCCTGAGAGGTCACAACCCACAGGTTCTAGAAGAAAACTGTAAAATAACAAGTCTTAGGGACTTGCTCTAAGCACACAAAGCTTCCCAACCTCACGCCCTCACATAGGCTCAGACACTTTCTAGGAGCAGGCAGAGAAAACATCACCAGCTGCCTCTAGTGCTAAATACTAAACAGTAACTGCAGAGATGCAGCATCCCAGCACCAAGAGGGAATGAAGGGTCCGAGGTCTACACCACCAAGCTCAACCTGAGAACACGAGGACCAGGAGCGCGCCTCCTGCCCCCAGTATCTGAGCCACGCCCGCATGCAACGTCGCAGCCAGCACTTCTCTCCAGGCACCGCCCAAGGGTCCTCCTTTAAATGCAGTTCCTGTGTTTTATAATAAATGTTGTTAGGATAACTGAGCAGTCGTTTGGAAAAGGATAAAGCTCAGCTTATACTCCACAATAAGAGAATAAAGTCCAAGTGGGTCAGTTATACAAATACAAAAACTCACACTACACAAAGGTCATTTTCACAGAATTTTATAAAAATACAGGAAAAAGTACAACTTTTATAGGAAAAATGAGTAAGAATCCTAACTTTGATTCAAATTTCAGATACCAAGATTCAGTTTTATAATATGTAGAGAGCTGCGACGTGCAGCGCCTTAAAAATGGCGCTGGTCTCCGCCTTCCACCAGCCCGACGGTGAGCGCTCTCGATGGTAAACAAGTCCATATTTGGCTAAGACTGCTGATCTTACTTGATTGGCTATACGTGGGCCTCTAAGATAGCACCATGTAGCTTTACTTGATTGGCTATACGTGGGCCTCTAAGATAGCACCATGTGGCTTTACTTGATTGGCTGTTCATTTAGTATTTAGCCTGTGGGTTGGGTCTGCCCGGGCATTCGGAAGACTGTTTTCAAGGGACCTGAATAAACTGCAGGAGAAGAGCTTTTGTGAGTTGCGTCATTTCTTGCTGGTCGAGAGGGACGCGACAATAATAAACATTCTAAACATTAAAAATAATAAAAAGCATTTGCTTAGCAAAAAAAAAAGCAAAAGCAAAGTAAAAAGATAAAATAGGCATTAACAGTGAAGTTGTAATCCTCTCATATACTGTAAGCTCTTAAAAACTAAGGTAGAAAAGGAGCAGAACTCCAATATAAAAGAGTAGATTAAAAAGACAAAAAAAAAGACCCCTGTACACAAAATGATATGCATGTATCTTCACACAAAATAAAAATATATACTAGGGCCGGGCGTGGTGGCGCACGCCTTTAGTCCCAGCACTCAGGGAGGCAGAGGCAGGCGGATCTCTGTGAGTTCAAGGCCAGCCTGGTCTACAAAGTGAGTCCAGGACAGTCATGGATACACAGAGAAATCCTGTCTTGAAAAACCTAAAATATATATATATATATATATATATATATATATATATATACTCATTAGAGGTTTGTTTTCTGCTGTTGTTCCTCTCCCCCCCCCCAACTGTCCTGAAACTCACTCTGTAGACCAGGCTGGCCTTGAACTCACAGAGATCCACCTGCCTCTGCCTCCCAAGCACTACGACTCCCTGTTTGTTTCATTTTTGAGACAGGTAGGGAAGTTACTGGGATAAGGGAACTAAAATTACTATGTAGCCAAGGCTTCTAATCCTCCTGCTGCAGCTCTCTCAGAAATTACAGGTATCTAGTACTATAGCTAGTGATTAAAATAAATATTAAAACATCAGTATATGGGGCTGGAGAGATTGGTCAGCCGTTAAGAGCACAGGCTGCTTTTCCAAAGGACCAGGGTTCACATCCCAGCACCTACATGGCAGTTTGGAACTGTCTATAATGGCCAGACATGGTGACACATGCCTTTAATCCCAAAGGGATCTCTGAGTTCAAGGCCAGCCTGGTCTTAAGAGTGAGCTCCAAGCCGGGCGGTGGTGGCGCACGCCTTTAATCCCAGCACTTGGGAGGCAGAGGCAGGCGGATCTTTGTGAGTTCGAGGCCAGCCTGGTCTACAAAGAGAGTCCAGGACAGCCAGAGATATTCAGAGAAACCCTGTCTCGAAAAACCAAAAAAAAAAAAAAAAAAAAAGAGTGAGTGAACTCCAGGACAGTCAGGGCTATGCAGAGGAACCCTGTCTCGGAAAAAGAAAAAAAAAATCAGTATTCACTACCTCCCAGATGGATTCAAATCAAATCCTAGCTATACACCGACTGGCCAACTCTGGGAACTGGGTCTCTAATACATAACAGCAGATTATGTATCAGAATGCAAACTGGTACAAACGTCAGAAGGGATTTTGGACAGCAGTAACAAATCACCACTTGCACCACTTGCCATTGGCACCCTACTCCTGGGAATTTATCTTTAGGATACATTCTTCCAAAATTAAAACATATAGTACAAAGTTATTACTGTTATAACATGTCCCAGCAAAACAGTGGAACAGTCCTGCATAGAACCCTGGCTGGTCAGTTAGCTATGCACAGAACACACTACATGGAGGCCAATACTACAATCATAGGCACAGACCTCCAGACCCAGCAACGGAAGGATTTCCAGAGCCCATGGTCGGCTGAAAAATTAAATGTAAGAACATAACTTTTTTTTTTTAAGTTTTTTTTGAGACAGGGTTTTCTCTGTGTATCCCTGGCTGTCCTGGACTCACTCTGTAGACCAGGCTGGCCTCAAACTCACAGAGATTCACCTGCCTCTGCCTCCCGAGTGGTGGGATTAAAGGTGTGCAGTCAAGAACATAACTTTTTATAGGAAGCATAAATTTTTAAAAAGCATGTGCATATATGGATGCTGCATTATTTAACTTTGAAGAGGGAAAAAAGGCAGAAATTCACCAGAAACTCCTAAAATGCTCTCTAGACGACGAATGTGAGCTCACTCTGACATGTCTTTCACTTGCAGACTCTGAAAGTGGTTCACATATTCAAAAAGTAAATAAAGAACAAAAAAAAAAATCAACCCCAAATTGGTTACAGATGGTAGAAATGAACCTGACAGTATGTGAAGTTGATAATATGGCACTGTCAGAGGTGGACAACAGATATTCAATATGCTCACTTACCTGGGCACACTGAACTTCACTGCTTCAATTTCCTTATGGGCGCTCAGCTGTGAAGCTCTATCTCTCTAAGTAAAAGATCCCTTAGAAGCTGGATCAACACAGTCCCAAATACAAAAACCTCCAAAACTCTCATTAACACAGAGCCAGATTTACCAAGAATCTGTAGACTTTCCTCCTTACAACACTTCACACCAAAACCCAAGGTAGCCGGCACCCTGCCAGCACCCTCCCAGGTCTGGACTTGCAGGTCTGTTCTTACAGTGCAACACAGACACTAGAGCCCATTTGGGAAGCTGAGGAGCTTGAAGCCTTCACAGCACACACCAACACAATGCCACAATGGTTATTTTAAACACATGTCATTTATTTTGGAAATTCAATTATAACTGCAAATATCTATGTTGGATGGTATGAGGGCATCGGGAGACCTCAAAGTGCCTGGAGCCAAGAAGATACAAGGGTTTACTCAAGCCAAGGCAGAGCAAAGAGAAGGCTACATCACAGACACCCCATTTCCAAGGAACATTTAAACCCTTTTTGTTCTATTTTTCCTTAAACTTACTCAAATTCTCATAATCATCTGTAGCTTGCCACCATTCCCCCATAATTCCATTGGGAAAGAGGTTGCAAGAGGATCAAGACAGCCAGAACAAGTTCATCCAGCAAAACTATCCCACCCACAGGCGCAGTCTGATGAAGTAGAACACTATGCAGTCATCCTAGAAAATGCAGCCAGTACCCATCAAGGCTAGTGAGGAGGAGGAGAAGGAGCAGCAGTAGCCAACACTGGATAACATCTGAAGAAAAGTGAAAATTCAAACACAGGAGACAAAGGAGCTGCAGGATAGAGTCCTTTGGCTTTGTGGAGCTCTGGCAGCAGTGAACACAAAGCTCTGGATGAGCAAAGCAGGGGGTGGGGGTGGAGAGCACAGTAAACTGCTGCTACCCAGGACCACCAGGTTACAAAGCCCCCAAGAGAAGAACACATGACCAGCCCACACCTGTGTTCCAGACCCCTGCAGGTCACAGGAAGAGAGCACTGGCCTCCCTGGGAGATGGCTCTAGTCTGGCTAGGATGGAGCCCTTCCCCTACATTCAACAGACCAGCAATGAAGAAAGTAGCCTGAGGCCTTCTTTAGATCCCAAAGAGCAGACAGTACTACCACTAAGGGACTGGCACCCCATCCCTAGCGAAGAATGGGTCAATTGAAAACAAACATTGTGGCAGAAAAAGAGGAAGGGAAGGAGGAGGAGTTCTTTCCAAAGCACAGCACAGCAGTTCCACCCACGATTCAATGGGGTTTGCTTTCAGAGGTGGAATGTGCCCAGACAGAATCAGAACTGCTCATTTAACTCTGGGACAGCGGAACACCCACTCTTAAAACGCCTACTGGTGGGTGGCCAGGAAGAATCCTTCCCTTGTCCCCTCCTAACTTGAACTGCACAAGAACTCAAGGGAAGTCAGGAGCTCCTAAACATCCTGACCACAGCCAGCAGAGACTGGGCAGCCGGCCTTAGGGAAGCCAACACTTTCAAGCCTCAATGCTTCAAGACCCAGAAACAAATGTTTAATCATTCCATAATTGCTGAATCCTAGAAGCAAACCCAACACGGTGGTGCAAAGGAACACATATATATCATTGATCTCTTAGGGTTATAACTGAACTCATGCCTGGAAATGAAATAAGAAAAAAAAGGAAGCACTGATAAGAAAACAAAATCCAAGAAAACTCAGTGTAAGGTGTAGGAGAAGCTGCTCCAGGCCTCAACAACTCCTTAAAAATCTGAAAACATGGCCCAGCACCCAGTTTCTCCCCTAATTGAGAGGAATGTTCATGGCACACCATCTGCTAGAGCATATCTACTATGAAAAAGGAAAGGAAGCCAACAACCTCCATAGACAGATTTCTGAAAGGATAGCTCACTCCTCATTCTGGGGCAGGTAGCAGGATCCCAAACAAGGCACTGTCATCAAAGGAGGTGATTGATCTGTGTATGTTACTGCCCTGAAGACGTTCCAGGGGAACAAGATATAGAGGCAGAGAACAGTAATATTGATATCCTAATTCTGTATATGACTTAGGTGTTAGTTTTACACAAACACACAGAATGCAAATCAAAAAATGCATATATCAAAAAAGTTACAAATACTGATACAAAGATAACTGCGTCATCTTCTTCAGGAAAACACCAAATGCCGATGACACTGGTGCAGCCCAGGGTTAAAAGACCACAGCTGCAGCAGAGGGTTCGGCAGTGGTCTCGGGCTACAGTCATGGTGGTGGAGGCCAAGAGGCTCACGGTAAAGCTGAAGACAAGGAGTAGGCAGATGCCTGTCACCAAGATGGGCCCCTGGCCAAGGACATCAAGATAAGATTTCTCCGTGGAGGAGATCTACCTATTCTCCCCGCCCAGTAAGAAATCCTAAATTATTGACTTTTTCCTGGGCTCATTCCTAAAGGATGAAGTTCTAGAGATACTGCCATGGCAGAGGCAGACTTGGCCAGCTGACCTTGTCACTCACTACTGGGGACTACAATGGTCATGTTTATATTAAGTGCTCCAAGGAGGGAGCCACTGCCATTCAAGGGGCCATCATCTTGGCCAAGCTTTCCATCGTCCCTGTGAAGAGAGGCTACTGGAGGAACAAGATTGGCAAGTCCCACACTGTTCCGGGCAAGGTGACAGGCCACTGTGGCAGGGTGTCTCATCCCTGCCCCCAGAGGCCTTTGCTCCTGTGCTAAAGAAGCTGCAGCTGATGGCTGCTGCACATCAGCCACGGCTGCACTGCCACCAAGGCCACCTTTGATGCCATCACCAAGACCTGACCCCCAACCTCTGGAGAGAGACCGTGTTCAGCAAGTCTCCTTACCAGGAGTTCACTGACCATCTTGTGAAAACCCACACCAGAGTCTCTGTTCAGAGGACCCAGGCTCCAGCTGTAGCTACCACCTAAGGGTTTTTATACAAGAAAAATAAAGTGAATTAAGTCTGGGGAAAAAAGATAACAGAAGTATAAAGTACAGTGATATTGAGTAAAATGTGTTCATGATTTCAGTGAAGTGTTATTATTACATGAGTCAAAAGTTAAAAAATTAACAAATTTATGAAATCAAAAAAGGCATACTAACCTTTCTATGGAAGAAAAACTTTTCATTAACAGAATGGCTACAGCAGGGCTGAACTCTAGATAGTACCCAGTTTAACCAGGGCATCCGTGTTCACTTCCAGTCACTCACTGGTTCACACAGAACAACTTCTGATCTTGCCATCTCTTCATGGCAAGTGCCTGGAACAGGTGTATCATTTTTATCTTTTACACCCTATTTTTTGCTCTCCTTCTGTATTTAGACACAAATATTCACCGCTATGTTACAACTGCCTGTAGTATTCAGTACAGCAACAGGATGGGCAGGCTCATGGACACAAACAGCAGGCTGCTCTATCATTTTGTATAAGCACTCTGATGTTTGTACAACAGTTAAATCACCTAACTATACATTTCTCAGAACTTACCACACTATTAAGTGATGTGTGACTCAAGTTTTACTCATACCATTATCATTTAAAATCCTCAAATCCTCTAAGTATTGTCCCTCTGTTTACATGACAAAAACAAGGCCCAAGGAACTCTAGGAGGTAAAGCTGAACAATCTCAATTTAACTCCCAGAAGGTGGAAGGAGAGAACTGATTCCCGAGGACCCACATCCAGTCCCAGCACCCAAATAGTGGCTCACAACCATCTGTAACTCCAGTTCCAGGGGATCCGAAGCCCACTTCTGGCCTCCATAGGCATCAGGCACACATCTGGTGCAGAGGTACATGCAGGCAAAAGCACCTACACACATAAAATAAAAATTTAAAAAGCAGCAGCAGCAGAAGCACCTATCAAAGGGGCAAAAGCAGACATCTTGCTTGCTCTTCTTTCGAGATGGGAACACAGTAGCCAGGTCCTCGTTTTGAATCTCAGCCTCCAATCAATGTATTGAGGCTTCATAAAGAAGAGTCTGGTCTACTCCATGGCTGAAGTAGGGAAAGAAGAGAAACCTAGAGAGTCTCACAGTGAAGGACTGTAAAGAAAGTATAGTGAGGCACATCTGTCACCCACCTCTTAATAGGTAGAGGCAAAAGGACCCAGCTGAGAGTCCACAGTCAGTTCCAAAGTGACCGTCTATCTCAAATAACTCAACAAAGAGCGGGGCTGGAGAAAAGGCTCGGCGGCTAAGAGAACTCCCTGCTCTTGCAAAAGACTCAGGTTCTATCCCCACCATCCACATGGCTTACAACTGTCAGTAACTCCAGTTCCAGAGAATCAGGCAGGTCTTCTCAGACACCAAGCACACACACACAAGCAGACAAAACACTCACACACATAAGTATTTTTCTTTTAACTCAAGAAAGAAACTCATAATTGGGCAAAGTTACAAGAGTAAGAGTTGAGTCCTCAGCCACAAATGGGACATTTATATCACCCCTCGGGGAACATTGAAGGGCTGAACAAAAAAAGTCAGAGGTGGAGAAAGGGCCCAATCATGTGAAATGCTGACTTCCAGGCGCCACGTGCTACTGCAACTGCATGCCTGAGCACACAGCAGCTGTGACTACCTGCACAAGACAGGCTCCAATAACATCCACCATGGAGGAGGGAAGCTCGTGAGGCCCCACCCATCCCATCCTTGAGGATTTATATATAGTCAATAGTTGCTGGGAGGGGGAGCAGTGCTCATGCTACTTATGAACCCCTCATCCCTGCTCCTAAAGCACCTCTACTGAAAGTCATTTTGGTTATAAAAATAAAAAAATAAAAAATAAATAGGGTCAGCAAGATGGCTCAGTTAAAAGCATTTGCACAGTCCATATGTATTTGGCACCTGACTTTAACATTCTACTATCTAACCATCTCCATGAGTTTAAAGTTCTATATCTAACTCAGCTTTCATACTAACTTGCCTCACAATTTTAAAAATATCTTCTTAGATCCAGAACACCCTCTTGATTCCTAAACAACTCAAAATTTAACTATGAGATTCAAGCTATCTAGTCTTCAACCACCTCAGAGACCTGAGAGGGATAAATATATCTGATTATATAGGAAGTACAGGGCCTGCAGCTTCCAAAACTAAGAAATACATATGGACTGGACATTGGGAATGTATGCTAAGCCATATAACTCTCATAATTGTGGCCTATTTATTTCTATTGTTTTGTATTGTATTTATAGTTATAAGAAAAAGAACCATTTGTTGGACTGAAAGGGAGAGCTGTTGGGGTATAAAAGAAATACCTTAAACTAAAAAAAAAAAAAAAAAAAAAAAAAGGGGAAGAGGAGGGGGGGTTGAGGGGGAGGAGGGGGGAAGGGGGGGACTGGAGGGGGGAGTAGGGAGGGGACTGTGATTGAGATGTAACTTGAAGAAATAAAAAATAAATTATTTAAAAAAAAAAAAGCATTTGCACAAGTCTGACAACCTGAATTTAATCCCTGGGATCCACAGTAGAAGAGAGCCAAGTTTCACAAATTGCCCTCTGACCCCTACATTGCACACAAATAATTTAAAAAATAAAATTAGCTGGGCAGTAGTGGCACACATCTTTAATCCCAGCACTCAGGAGGCAGAGACATGTGGATCTCCATGAATTCAAAGCTAGCCTAGTCTACAGAGTGAGTCCCAGGACAGCAAGGGCTATACAGAGAAACCTTATCTCAAAAACCCCTCCAAAAAAAATAAATAAATTGATGGAATTATGACTAAAAGATGTGAGGTAGAAGGACTAGTTAGGAAGAAGAAATCAGCAAAAGTAAGAATAGATAAGAAAGAATAATGGGAGGTGACCATGATCAATGTGCACTCTACACATGTGTGAAAATGCAACCAATATTTATAATTAATATATAAATTAGTAAACAATAAATAGAAAGAAACTCTTCCTGCCCCTAGAGGCACTGCAGATGTGGCTGTGTCACATGTGGATCACTAGGTGGCAGAAAAGAGAAAGGTTCTGTCTACACTTAGTGTCCTGACATATGAACATCTGAATGAATAGTAGCCTAACATTCCTGAAAAATAAAAAATAAAAAAATCAAGCCAGAGATCAACACCAGTTTGGCACTATGGGGCCCAGACAGAGAGCTAGCTTGTGATGACCACCAGGCAAGCACCAGATGGGTTCCCAGGACAGGAAGAAAGCCAGAGATCAGAAGAGCCCTGCCTGGCCCTGGATGTGGGGGTTGTGGGTGAGCCAGCCCTGAGGGAGTGAGTGTGGGAGAGCCAGCCCTGTCTTTTGTCTGCTGCTCTTCAGTGGTACTGGCGAGGGAGAGATCCCCTCCACTCTCTGATGCCCTTGCCACAGGGAGCAGCTGGGACAGTTGGCACTGATGGACTTATGACAGCAAGAGAACTGGTCCAGTCTCTTATCTGCTACAGCACTCAGGAGCGCAGGCCCTGCACCTTACCTGGGTAGCACAGTAGAACTGGCCCTGGATGTGGGGGTGGCAGGCCCAGAACCAGGGCTCTGAGTTGGCCCACCCCAACATATATCCCATGGATGAACTACTGGAGTGCATGAAGAAGCCAATTCCACAGATCCAAAATCACAGGATCTCCATGACACAGGACAACAACAGGATATCTGAGAGGAGTCCCAGTGAGGTTCCAGTATTGACAATATAACAGAAGCCAGAGGCCTTGTACCAGACCAAGGAATCATTATAATGAAGATTTACCAACAAAAGAGTATAGACAAAATGGAATATTGTGAGACACACTACAGCTTCCACAATGAGATTTTTTTTTTTAATGTTGGGAGGAGTTTCAAGGGTAGAAGGTGGGTCTGGGGGGAGGCAGGAGATGAGAAGGAACAGGGTGCATGATGTGAAATTCACAAAACAAAGAACAATAAAAAGGAAAAAATATACATTCTAGAAACAAAAAGAAAGAAACTGTCCAAAAAAACAAGGAAAAAACTACCCTTCAGGTTCAGGAACTGAAACAGGCTACTTGAGCAGTCAAACAGCCTGCTCTAATAGTAGTAATGGATTCCAAATGATGAGACAAATATCACTAAATATAACCATTAAAAATTAATAAATGAGCCGGGCGTAGTGGCGCACGCCTTTAATCCCAGCACTTGGGAGGCAGAGGCAGGCGGATCTTTGCGAGTTCGAGGCCAGCCTGGTCTACAAAGTGAGTCCAGGACAGCCAGGGCTACACAGAGAAACGTTGTCTCGAAAAACCAAAAAAAAAAAAAAAAATTAATAAATGAGCTGGGTGGTAGTGGTGCATGCCTTTAATCTAGCACTCAGGAGGCAGAGGCAGGCAGATCTCTAAGTTGGAGGCCAGGCTGACCTACAAAGAGAGTTCCAAGACAGCCAGGGTTACACAGAGAAACTCTGTTGGGGGGGGATAAATGAAAAAGAAAATCTTGTCCTTACAGTGTCACACAGAAATGAAAGCTCATTGATTTGAACTAAGCTCCCACAGTAGCCACCAGCAGACCAGACCAAAATGGAGCAACTCATGGTAACTACCACCTCATCAAACTAAATTCTAGAATGGGCCTTTAAAAGAAAAAAAAGGTGATTCATTCCAGGCAACTAGAGTCAACATAATAGGGAAGTCCCTCCTGTTTTAACCATGTAAAAGGGTAGTTTTGATGTAGCCAGTTCACTTTTCCCTGGGTTCTGCTTACTTTCATCATTTTGTCTATAAAATCAATTCTCTTTTAAGCTCAAGAAAATACTGTTCTTTTTGTAAAATGAAGTATTGTTGATTCTAAAATGGCAAATCAGCCAATTAGATATTTAAATTTATTTTAAATTTGTCTTTTTTTTTTTTCTCAGAGTTTTTCTGCGTATACCTGGCTGTCCTGGACTCACTTTGTTGACCAGGCTGGCCTTGAACTCACAGAGATCCGCCTGCCTCTGCCTACCAAGTGCTGGGATTAAAGATATGTGCCACCACAACCAGTTTTAAATTTGTCTTTGACAAGTATATTAATAAATGTGGACTGGGGATGGTGAGATGGCTTAATAGTTAAGAGCACTTGTTCTTACAGAGGACCTGGTTCAATTCTCAGCACCAACATAGTGATTCACAACATCTATAACTCCAGGCCAAAGGGGTCCAAAAGGGCCTGACCTCTACAGGTGCCAGGCATGTACGTAGTGCACAGACATACAGAAAACAAAACACACACATAAATAAAATCCTTTTTTTTTTTTTAAAGATTTATTTATTATGTATACAGTGTTATGTCTGCAGGTATATCTGAAGGCCAGAAGAGGGCACCAGATTTCATTATGGATGGTTGTGAGCCACCATGTGGTTGCTGGGAATTGAACTCATGACCTCTGGAAGAGCAGCCAGTGCTCTTAACCGCTGAGCCATCTCTCCAGCCCAATAAATCCTTTTTTAAATGCGGGATGATGGAAAACAGACAGTATAAACCTAGCAACCACTATAGTAATAACTGATCTAGGCAAAAATAATGTAGCTATGATAACAGGGATTGATTATGTTGAGAAACAAAACATTTACCTAGTCCAAAGTATCTCCCACAAGACACTTAGTAATTACGATGAAAAGAACATAACTAGACAGGAGGAAAATGTGATGGCTACTACCTCAGTCAAGGGTCACAGTTAAGATCAAAGGATTGGTGTACATGACCCTGTAAGCTTCCTAACATGAGGTACCCAGAACACAGCAACACTTCCTACAGCACTCTTGCCCAAAATATGTAACATGAACAGTCATAAGGAAGCATCAGAAGAAACTATGAGGACGTTCCACCAAAAGAGAGGTAGATCTGTAACAGGAGGGAGAGAAGAAGAGGAAGGAGAGTAGTGAGGGGGAGAGAGGAAGGAAGAGGGAAAGAGGGAAGAAAAGGGAGAGGGGAAATAGTCTTTAAAGGCCAGAAAAATAACTTAAAACTGTCTTATGAAAGGGAGGCTGAGGTAACAGTTACAAATACAATGGCAACAGCAGACTAAACCCTGACCAAAAAAAAAAAGGACATTATTGATATTGAAACAAGGAGCAAAATTAATCAAAGTCTATGAATGAGCTAACACCAAGAAATATGGGGATACTTGGTGTAACTTTTGCAATTCTTTTAAAAAGTTGAATTACCTAAAAGTCAAGGGTTTTTTTTTTAAAGACCAAATAATAATAGTGGTGATAGACACTAGTCCATGGTTAGCCAAGAACAAACTGGTACTATTCCAAGGCCTTAAGTACACAAATCACATGTCACACACATCACCCTCACTCTACAGAACCCCATGCTACTATTTAAGGGACCAGATCTCCATGAGCTCTAAATCTGATCTTGTATCACTGTTCACAAGATTTTAGCCAATTCATCTGAGATGACTTATTCCAGGAAATCTCAAAGGCTTTCCTCACCAAACCTCTGTCTCTTCAGACCACAAAATCCAGGTTCAACAAGGACCACCTATGTGTGAAGTGCTAGGAACTCCTGCAAACAGGTAGACAAAGGGCCTTCATAGGGAGTCCTGAGACCTCTTCTGTCATCTTCAAGCTGCCTCAGTGACACTCATCCAAGCTGCGACCAGCCCTCACTGTATCTAAATGTGGATGCTTTATATGCAATCGTCCCTGCTCTTCACCAAACTCCAAACCCATGTCCACAGCTCATTTTGGAATGCCACCTAGACCTCGGGGCAGTTTCAATTCCTTAAGCCAATGAATGAGGCCACAGCCCACCCCAGTCTCCCACAGATGCTTCCTTCCTTGTGCTTTAGTGATTGTCAGCTCCATCCTTTCAGTTGCCTGGCAACAAAGCTTGACAGGGAGAAAAATAGTTACATTTAAAATTCTAAGTGCAAAAAATACATATAATTTACTACTAAAGACAGTCATTATATAGTAATATGATATAATTTGTTACTAAACATAATAAATACTAAACAGTCTATATACCTACAAAACCCAACCAAATTAAGAGACTATTAGAAGTCAAGAAGAGATATGTGTCTCATTTCGCTTCTCTACTAGAAAAAAAGTTAAAATTCCAGAAGCCTTAAAGACACACCCTATTCTTATATTTAAAGAAAAATATAAAGATATCAACTCGTTCTAATCCAAAACATGAACTGAATGAATCCCTGTGAAACTTTCAATCAAATTTCTACATAGAAAATTTCATTTCTAAAAGGAAAGTCTGGGGGAAATTATTAAACATGAATCTTACCAAGTATTAAAAATGTATTAGAAATCCAAGGTAAGGTAAATAGCTTGGTAATGGCAAACCATTAAGAAATACATAGTTTAGTGTTCGTAAATAGTCAGAATGGGAACTGAGAAAAGCCCAGACCATACACAAAGACAAATCAGACCCTCAGGTAGGTCAGCAGTGAATGGCACTTCAAGAACAGGTAAGTAAAGCCCAGAAGTGAGTTTCAGCAAATAGCCGAAGCTGGAAAGGAATCAGGTTCCCTCATGCAAGCTGGCAGTGAGAGAGCAAATGGGTAGGCTCTCTCAGGGGCCAATTTAGCAACATCCATCAAAATTAAAAAAACATTCTGACCCAGTAATTCCTGTTCTGGGAATTCATCCAACTGATACACATACACATGTTCCAAGAAACACACACAAGCATATTCACTGCAACATCACCAGTAACACCAGCATACTGTAAACAGCTTAAACATACCCCCCTTAGGGACCCATTAGATAATGACTCTGAGATCCATAGCATATAATACTCTATGGCAGTCAAGAAAAACCTTGCCTACATATTAGGCACTGGAAAGCTTCTGAAAATCCACAAGATATACAAACCACACCCAGACCTATCAAACAGACTTCTAGTGAAGGGCCAGTAATTTCCATTTTAAATCCCCAGTGAGGGTAGGTCCCCAGCGGTGAAGGACCTTGGGGCCAACCACTCAAAGGAAAGAAAGCCAAGGCTCTTCTCAGCTGCAACAGGGGCACAAGCCACTGTTCTGAACAGCAAAATGGGACAGTGACAATCCTATCCCGTGTAACTTTAAGGACTAAGGAAACTCACATGTGTGCTAAGGAGAGGGTGCCTGGCAACAGAAAGCACTAAGTCAGTCCTAGCCGCTTATCAAGCCTGAGTGATCACAGCACATTTAGGGGATGTGGCAAAGTCAACAGTCACAGATGTGCTGTGTACACACATGTACTGTGTATAACAGGCAAAGTATATGCACACATGAATAAATTTTACAAAAGACGCTATGGACAAATTGCCTCCAGGAAGAACAGTTTATTTCCATTACATAGTCTTGTAACTTTAAAAATGCTACCCTTAATCCAACTCTGACTTACAAGAAATAGGACAGAGGACATGCTGAACCAGTCACAGTTAACAATCAGTAAAATTCACAGTGGCAAGACCAACAAACAGCTTGATTTTTTTTTCTTTATCTTTTTTTTTTTAAGTGGTTCTGTGGAATAAACCCAGGTCCCGCTTTCTTTTAACTGATTTCTTTTAACAAGGATGTTCTGGGGCAGGGGTGGGAATTGTCAATTATGAGCCATTGGTGTTTGCAGTGTTATTTATATAGTCAGATTCAACCAAACAATCTATTTAGAACATTGTAAGGAAAAACTGAAAGCTTAAACACTTGCTAGAAACTAAGATGAGATATTATGAAGCAGAATTTGCTTCAAAATAACAGAAGGCAGGGGAGAAATTTGAACAACGAGGTCATGGGGAGTCCTATACTCTCATGCCCACTGTGGTTTGTCCTTCAAACTCTAACAAAAGCTTTATGAGTTTTATATATATATATATATATATATATATTATGTCTTTAGTGAAAAAAAGGCATAAATTATCATGGAGCAATTCAAATATGAGCTGGTTGAAGACAGGACCTTAGGTAGCCAGCACTAGCCTTGAGCTCTGTAAGTAGCTGAGGATGACACTGAACTCCTGAGCCTCCTGCCTCCTCCCAAGTGCCAGCTTCTGCTGTGAGCCAACACACCTCATTTCTGTGGTGCTGAGGACTGATCCCAGAGTCTTGTGCATGCTAGGCAGCCACTTTACCAACCCAGCTCAGCTCTAGCCCAGTACCTTAGCTTTAAAAGCATCTTTCAGATAGTCTGGGCATAGTTGCTTTTTCTTCACAAAGCAAAGCAAACGAATTCGTGTCCAGCCTAGTAAAGGAGAGCCACCTCAACCTCTAACAATTTTAGCGCTTCCCTAGTTGTAGGATTTTAACCAAGCCCTTCGCCATAGTGGATCTTAATCTTTTCATCTGAAGATCAGTGATTATCACTACTTTCAAAAAAACATTTTTTCAGGTTGCTGCACCATGCTTCTTCCTCCACCCAAGCCCTCTATAATTCTGACAAACCAGAACAGCAGGTCGATTTCTGATACAACTTCAATATTAAAAAAAAAACAAAACCCTACTGTTTTCTAAAAACAAAGCCTTTTAAGTCTCACTATATATAAAAAAAATCAAATTAACTGCCTAATAAAAAATATAAAAATCCATGGAACATTATACCTGCTATCATAGTACAGGAAAGCTGAGCAGCAAGCAGTCTTAGGCCAATGAGGCTAGACAGATAACAAGATCCTAGATCCTAGCTCCAGAGTAGATCAGCAAGTGAGCAAGTGCTTCCTGGAAAGCACACTTCCTCCTAGCTGTGACTTTGGTCAGGTCCTCCGTAGGTCTCTGATGCCTGAGCTTCCTAATTCTGAGGTGGGTGTGGTCATGGATGACTTTAGTCCCAGCACTCCAGAGGTGGACATGCATATGCTGTGCATTACCCACCCTTGTCCAAGGGCAAGGGTCACTCCAGCATACTCCCCATCAGTATGCAGGAGGAATTCAAAGTGCAAAAAGAATGCTGGAAATTCTCTCAAGATATACTGTTCAAAATAGAAACACATATCACAAAAGTTTACAAATATATATTTAAATATGAATACATTTACATATATAAGAAAAACTACAGAAAATAGCCCAAAAATTTAGTGAGGAGTAGGGAGATTTTCTTTTACATACTTATCTGTTTTCCAAATACTGTATCATCCAAAAGAAAAACAAGTTTCTCTTTTTTAGGACAAATGATAGCATGAATAATAGCTAGCCGCGGACTGAGTAGCCACCCTATCAGGAACGGTGCTAAACAGGTCTTCAGCATTTACCATATTCAACCCTCATGACAATCTACAGGATGGATATGGGGTGACTTCTGACTATGCCACTGTGACTTTACCATGGGACTGCCTACAACAAGCACCTGAAAAAGGCCTTAACCAGCAAAAGGAGAACTGTACAAAGAGCTAAACCAAAGGGCCCAGCTTTCACACACAACATGTCTGCACCCAGAGAGCCTCGGGCACAGGTCTTGCTCTGACAGCCTGCCTAAGGAACATCAAATGCCACCAAAGGTGTCAGTGCCACAGAATCGTCTTCATGTTCTCCAGAGATTTCTATGTTGAAGCCCTACTCGTCAAGGTGAGGCTAACTGCAGCTGGGATCTCCGGGAGATGATCAGGTCACGAGGGCTGAGCACTCACTAATAAGGCTAGCAGATCTACACACAAGGAGCTCATCGGGTCCTCTGTGACATGAAGATTCAAAAAAAGACTGAGGTCATCCAGCCACAGTGCACATGGCTATCCAATTTAGAGGCAGAAGCAAGAAGATCAGGAGGAATTCAAAACAGACTTGGCTAAATGGTGAGCTTGAGACCAGCCTGGGTGCTACAAGACCGTTTTCAAAGAAAAAAGAAAAACAGGAGTAGACGATAACAACAAACTCTAGTGACAGAGCCCAGTGGAGCACCTGTGAAGCATGTCCCACACTGCATAAGGCATGGTTTTATACTACAGGAAACCTCTTCCAAATGATGCAATTCTCTTCCCAAGGAGTGCCTAGGGCCTTGTATCACCTAGGCACAAAGGACACACTGCCAAAAACAAGAAAACATACTAAAACTAATGGCTTCCTTCAGTGCCACAGTCAACAAGAGAAGCAGCTCGTATGCCACATAGTTCCACTATGCCCTCTCCTCACACTGCAGCAGAAATGGCTGGTTTGGACACAGACCTGTGGTGATGCCGATTCAACACAGAAGCATGCGATCATCATCCAAGGGACAAAAAGGCACTTGGTCCTAGCACTCAGGGCAACTATTTCCAGGTGATAACTGATACTCTTTTTGTTTCTTCTGTTCTGGATTTGGGGGTGGGGGTGGTCTTGGTTTTGTCTATCTGGTTATGGTTTTTCTCTCTTGTCTTATTGGAGAGAGGGTTTCACTATGACGCCCAGACTAGCCTAGCCATGCCTAGGTGAAAACTGACGTTCTTATTGCTACTTCCCCCCTTCCTTCATTTATAAAGAGTTCTATTCATGATTTATATAAGAAAAGCAGAACTGCCACATGCTGTCAAGATTCCTTCAGCAGCATTCCCAGACTACCCAGAGCTTTTTTGCACTGCTGTAGCAACACCTGCAGGTGGAGGGCTGAACTGCAGGAGCTCTGACAGCTCGGCTATGAGGAAGACAACCTAGACTGCCTACCGGGATGAAGCCAAGAGCTGAACGGCTGAGCTGAGTGCGACTAGCCTGAGATGTTGACAGCTGTATGCCCCTTTATCCACAGTGCCAGTCATGCTCACAGGCAATGAACTACAACACAGACACAGAGACAAAAAAAAAACAGAAAACAAACAAAAAACCATTATCTACCATGGATAACTCCCAAAACTATGATGTACTTCACAGACTTGCACAACCAGGAAATTTTTTTGTACCCAAATGAGTAGAAATTAATTGGGTATTTCAAACGCCCCGTACTTCTGTTCCTTAAATGAGGTTTACTGTGTTGCCCAGGCTGACTGGTCTTTTTTTGTTTGTTTGTTTGTTTGTTTTTGTTGTTTTTCGAGACAGGGTTTCTCTGTGTAGCCCTGGCTGTCCTGGACTCACTTTGTAGACCAGGCTGGCCTTGAACTCTACCTCACAAGTGCTGGGATTAAAGGCATGAGCCATTACTGACAGCTGAACTGTCATGTGGGTGCTGGGATTTGAACCCGGGTTCTTTGGAGGAACAGCCAGTGCTCTTAACTGCTGAGCCATCTCTCCAGCCCCCAACTGGTCTTAAACTTTCAAGTTCAAGCAATTTTTCCACCACAGCTTCTCATGCGCCAGACTGAGCACTGGGGGGGTTCTGACTTTCACTTCACAAATCCCAGTAGGGACAGTAGGGTGAAGAGCACAATGAGGCTTAGAGCAATTGTGGCTTATTAGTGGGGAGATAGGAACATCAGAGTGACAGTAAAATTAAATCAATTAACATTTCCTTCAAACATCCCCTTAATCACACACACAAAAAATTGTACCTGTAGTTTTATGTGTAAAAACTCTACATCATTATTCATAAGAAAAAACGTATACTGTAGCTAGGCCTAGTAGCATATACCTGTAATTCTAGCATTTGGAAGGTAGAGAAAGGAGTATCACACAAGGTTGAGGACAATGTGGGCTACACAGCAAGACACTGTCTCCAAAGCAAAAATAAAATAACAAAAATTTTAAAATAATTCTTAAGAAAGAAATTAGTAAGTGCCCACAAAAGGGATCAGTTGGGCAGGGCATTTAAACACCCACATGATGTAAGGAGAGAATTAATTCCATTCACACACACACAATTTTTATAGGTTTTTTTTTTTTGGTTTTTCGAGACAGGGTTTCCCTGTGTAACAGCTCTGGCTGTCCTGGACTCACTTTGTAGACCAGGCTGGCCTCGAACTCACAGAGATCCGCCTGCCTCTGCCTCCCAAGTGCTGGGATTAAAGGCGTGCGCCACCACCGCCCGGCACACACACACAATTTTTAAAGCTATACTATAAGACTTTAAAGCAAAGCCCTAGTGAGGTCACAGGGTCTGAGGACAGGAACAAAGAAGCTCCGTGATCTGGGCTAATGCAATTGTCTCCAGCATGGCTGTGGTGACTATCTGAGAGAAGTCATAAACTATATTCTGAGAGTTCATTGCAGGGTTAGGTAAACTATGTCTCAAAAGACACAAGATGATTGCTTCTCACCCTTTTGGCTGTGATGAAGTGCTAAACACACACAAAAACATGAAACTTTAAATAGACAGGCACACAGTAATGCACACCTTTAATCTCAGTGACGAGAGGCAGAGGCAGACAGATCTTTTTGAGTTGAGACCAGCCTGGTCTACATAACAAGTTCCAAGCCAGCCAGGGCTAATAACCTGTCTCAAAAAACAAACAAAGCCAGAAACAACAAAAACTCCAAAAGACATAGTGTATTATACACTGATGTAACAGAATATTTTTTGTAATACTTAACAAACATAATTATAACCTAAAACCTATAATCTAAAATCTATAATCTAAGAATACCCTAATATCTAATAACACTCTAATACCTATCTAAAAACACTAAACTAACAAACACTATTTTAACTTTCTTAAAAGGGTATTAATATTCTTGGCGTAGGTCCATGCAGGATGACTTGGTTTATGGCCGTCCCGGAAGGCAGCATCTTTTAAGTTTAAAATCTGTTAGACCTTACTTTGCCAGTTCATAAGGCCAGTTTATTTCCACCACCAAATTGTGGCCAGTTTATAAGGTGAGTTTGTTCCAACCGCCAAACTGAGGGCAGCTTTTTCAATCAGCTAAGACTCACCTCCACCATCTCTTTGGCCCGGGCAAGTCTCAAGGCCAAAAGCCTCTCCAAGCGGCTTCCAAACTCCACTTGCCTTGCTCACTTTTGCTCACTTTTCAGCGCTCTGGGGCCCCAAGACAGATGCCTTTTTTTTTTTTAAAGATTTATTTTATGCATGAGTGCTCTATCTGCATGTACACCTGCATTCCAGAAGAGGGCACCAGATCACATTGTGGATGGTTGTAAGCCACCATGTGGTTGCTGGGAATTGAACTCAGGACCTTTGAAAGAGCACTAGGCAGTGCTCTTAACCGCTGAGCCATCTCTCCAGCCCCCGACAGATGCCTTTAAAAGACTCTCTCAGCAGGTTTATGTTATGCTTTTGCCTTGGGCTATAGCAGTCTAAATTCTGTTAATGGCATACCTTTCTGTATGCTTCTTCAGTGTGACTTCTCAGTCGCTGAGGGCAGGAGGAAGAGAGAGACCGTGTGGAGTTCTCTGGCTTATATATCTATCACATTATCTCATAATACTTGGCAGTCTCAAGGATCCAGGTGATTTCTTGTAATGTTCAACACTCTCCTTGCTTCTCACGGCAAATGACATCATCTGCATGGTTTGTGGGGTTTCTTAGCCACGACCTTTCAACAGGGCATATCTTCTGGCCACAACTGGGCTTTGTTCATTTCAGCAGGTAAAGGAACACCAAGCTTTCCTTATGTGCTGCCAGATGCTAATCTGAACTGCCTACTAATTTCACTAAGAGACCTAACTTCTACCACACACTAATAAACAACTTATAACAAAAATGTATATGCAAGGGGCTAGAGAGATGGCTCAGTGATTAAGACCACTGATTGTTCTTCCAAAGGAGCCCATTTCAAATCCCGGCACCCACATGGAAGTTCAAAACTGTAACGGCTAAGCATGGTGGCACACTCCTTTAATTCCCAGCACTCAGGAGGAGGAAGCAGTGGATATCTGAGTTCAAGGCCAGCCTGGTCTACAGAGTGAGTTCCAAGATTGCCAGGGCTACATAGAGAAGCCCTATGTCTCGAACCACCCCCCAACAAAATGCATATACAATTATAAATACATTATTCATTATACCGTCTTTCTTTCCCCCAGCATTTATGCCAAATTTTGTTAAACAGATAAGCATGTCACAGGACTGTGGACTTTACTGAAGAGAAGGAGTATCTGTCAATGCTGTTTAGAAGCAGCAGCAAATGTTTGTCTGACACAGGCTGTCAGAAACAGCAATCAACGTGAGGGTGTGGGGGTGAGGAATCTAAACAGGCATAGTGGCACACACCTGTAATCCCAGCACTTGGGAGGTGGAAAAAGAATCAGGAGTTCAAGGCCATCCTGAGACCTGTCTAAAAACCAAAGGAGGGAAAAAGAAAAAAAGAAAAGAAATCAGTGTTCAAAGTCTGAGGTTCTGGGGTAACTAACTGACTTTGGAAAGAGTATTAGGAAGGAGAGGTGCTTGGGTGTGGGCACCTGAAGATTCTTCTTCACTTACTTAAGCTGACAAAATGGCATCTATCCTGCATAGCTAATTGGTGGAAGAACTTGGGATCCAGCTCCAAGTGGAACAATGAAAACAGAACAGCATTCTTTTTGGCACTCCATTTTCCAATGTGCAGAAACACTGCTTCTCAGCTCAGCTATACAGATTAATGCCTCAACCTGTAACTGATTCACTGGTTCAACTACTGAAGGGTGAGATGCTGCAGTTCTAAGCACTGAAAGAAATGTTAGGACAGTGACAGTCCAACCTGAAAGCAAGTAAAAACGTTGGTTTCTGAAACACATGCAAATCTTCACTCTGAACTTAGTACAATGGTAACATTCTGACTGGAGCTATAAGTCAGAATGCAACTCATTGGTTCAAGAATTTAGAGTCTGCACAATAAGGAAGCTATTTCCAGGGCTAGAGAGCTCTCAGTGGTTAAGAGCCATCTTTGGCTGCTCTCCCAAAGGACCTGGGTTCAAATCCCAGCACCCACAAGGAGTTCACAGCTGTCTGTAATTGCCCGGCCTGGTGGCATACGCCTTTAATCCCAGCACTCAGAAGGCAGAGGCAGGCAGATCTCTGTGAGTTCAAGGCCAGCCTGATCTACAAAGCAAGTCTAGGACAGCCAGGGCTGTTACACAGAGAAACTCTGTCTAGGGGGAAAAAAGAGTTACGTCAGAGAAACAGAACTAACAGCAAATACTGAAAAGATTTCTATGAAGGCTGTCTAGATGGCTTGCTGGGTAGGGAGGGCACTTGCTGTCAAGTCTGACAACTTGAGTTCAAACTCTGGAGCCTAGATGATAGAATGTCAGAACCAAGTGCCATAACTTGTCCTCTGGCTTCCACACATGCACCCTGGCACAAGTTCACCATACACACACTAAAAAATAAGTAAACAAATGTAGAACCTGGCACGGTTGCACACACTTTTAGTCTTAGCACTGAGAAGGCACAGGCCAGCCTGGTCTAAATAGAGAAGACCAGAACATCCAGGGCCATGTAGAGGATGGATGGATGGATGGATGGATATAACTATAAGGGATGCCTAAGTCAGTCCAAAATTCACACAGGCCACTGTAAACTCCCCAGAAACTGAGTGCAGATACTGTACAGAAAGAATTCTTCTACTTGAGGGAAGCTGCAGCTGACTGATCAGGTTCACTCACGTAGGAGAGCCTCCCTTGCTTAAAGTCAACTACTACAGACCCTACCCACAGCCACATATTCTTCATAGCAATACTGGCACAAGTACTTGAGTAACTAGAAATCATAGCCTTGTCTAGTATTTCTTCTCTGACCGAAAAAATTGACTCTGACAATTTCCACATTGCGATATTCAAGATCAATTTGAAAACAGGCAAGTCATGTTGTGTTGCACTTGGCAACACTATAAGGTATGCTTTCTGTTCCTTTTGAGACAGGTCTCACTCTGAACTCCAGTGTGGTCTGGTACTTTTTTTTTTTTTTGGTTTTTTGAGACAGGGTTTCTCTGTGTATCCTTGACTGTCCTAGACTCACTTTGTAGACCAGGCTGGAGGCTGGCCTTGAACTCACAGAGATCAGCCTGCCTCTGCCTCCCAAGTGCTGGGATTAAAGGGATGCGCCACCATGCCTGGCTCTTGTACTCTTTATGTAGACTAAGCTGGCCTCAAATTTAAGTGATCTTCCTGGCTCTACCTCTAAGTGTTAGAATTATAAGTATATAACATGGGAAGACTTTTCTGAATACCTGAATTCTGCAGCACTGAGAACATAGCCCAAAAGGTCAAGTGTTAAGATAAACTAGCCTGAGCCAGGCAGTGTGGTGCACACCTTTAATCCCAGCACTCAGGAGGCAGAGGCAAGTGGATATCTGTGAATTCCAGGCCAGGCGTCTACAGAACAAGTTCTAGGATAGCCAGGGCCACACAGAGAAACTGTCTTGGAAAAAAAAACAAAAAAAAAGACAAACTAATCCTAGAATAAAAGGTCCTAAAGGTACACCTTGTACACCCTTTTTTTTTTTTTTTTTTGGTTTCCTGAAAGGGAACAGGAGACCAGGAGATCAGGCCTTGAACAAAGAGCTGTCTGCTTCCAAGTGCTGACATTAAAGCGTTCCAATACACACTGCATAAAGGTACATCTTAACTCCCTCCTATACACACACAAATCAAACTTCTCAAAGTCATGCTAATGTGAAGGGGAAAACCACCAAGAACAAAACCCAACACTCTTTAAAAGGAGAAAAGAAAACAGAGATAATAAGACAACACTCACATCTAATATCCAACCAAAAGTTACCAAGCATGTAAAGAAGCAGGACAGAACTCATCACCAGCAGAGCTGCACTACCAGAAATACAAAAGCTCTTAAGGGATGCAGATGGTGATACGTGACTGTAATCCCAGCACTTAAAGAATCCCAGCACCTGAGGTAGGAGGATCATGAATTCAAAGCCACGCAGGACTACATGAAGAACTTGAGGTCAGTCTAGGTTACAGGAAAAAAAGCCAAAAATTTTTCTTTTTTAATTGGAAAAAGGTTCTTCAAACTATAAGGAAATAAGTTTCAGATCACCTAATCCACTTTTGGACTCCAAACCTTTATCACAGTCCTTTTCTTTCAGAACTCCATATTCAAGACTGGCTTCCCTTCTTCATCAACTCAGGAAGTAGTGGGGGCTAGGTTGGGAATCTAGGCCCTATATTAGACTGTTCTTTGGGTATACCTGAGACCCTGGGTTGGACGAATCATCCATTCAGCAGTGTTGTTGAAGGGAGAAAGATCATTAAGAATCACGAGCTGGGGGCTGGAGAGATGGCTCAGAGGTTAAGAGCACTGATTGCTCTTCCAGAGGTCCTGAGTTCAATTCCCAGCAAGCAGATGGTGGCTCATAGCATCTATAATGAAATTTGGTGCACTCTTCTGGTCTGCAGACATGCATGCAAACAGAACACTGTATACATAATAAATAAATAAATAAATAAATAAATAAATCTTAAAAAAAAAAGAATCACGAGCTATCGGGCATGGTGGTGCACACACACCTTTAATCCCAGCACTCGGGAGGCAGAGACAGGTGGATCTCTGTTGAGTTCAAGGCCAGCCTGGTCTACAAAGTGAGTCCAGGATAGTCAGAGATACACAGAAAAAGGTGTGGTCTTGAAGAAAAAAAAAGAATCAGGAGCTGAGGATGTTCCTCAGTACTGGTGTGAGGCCCCAGGTTGAATGCTCATTACTGTTCCTGTGCTAAGCCTAGCCTACACACAGATGCAGGTAGGGCTTTGGTTGGCAACAAGGGACCTAATTTTCTCTCTGGCCCTCAACTGGCTTCCTGACTATGTACAAATCATTACTTTGTCTCAAACAGTGGAAAAGTAAGAAGACTGAAGCTACATGAGCACCCAAATGTACAACCAAAGGACGGCTGTGCAGGCTGCACACAGAGACAGCTACAGAAATGCCCAGATGAAGAAGGGGTGCTGGCTCTGGAGCTGGAAAATGGCACTGCAAGACCGTGACTGAGCAGCTGACAGGAGCCAGCAGCCCTGGAGAGGTGATTCTAAATGAAGGCTCATGTGACTCATGACAGGGAATGTGCTAATTTACAGAGTTTTACGACAGAAAAACTGTTTCCCCAGAAATCTTTCAAACAAGTCAACTTGAGTCCTGGAAACAATTCGGAGCCTATTAATTAAAGTTACATTTTAGGAGGCTGCCGAGATGGCTTAACAGGTATAGGGAGGTGCCTGCCACCTAGCCTGAACACTACAGCCCCATCCCTGGAGCCCACAAGATGGAGAGAGAGCTGACTCCTGCACGTTCTTCTCTTGACTGCCATGCACACATTGTGGTGCATGCCCACCCATGCATGCTCCCACAGTCACACCCAGACACACACAATAAATAAAGATTACACTCTAGCCAACTGATAGTCCTCTGAGGTGAGGGAAGTCACCGGTGAGCTAAGAAGGTCCCTGAACCACCTGGACGGAAGGCAGTGTGGCACACCAATGTATCTGAGGTGCTGAGACCAGGAGATTAAGACACAGGCAAGCACAAAGGGATGTGACGTGACGACCACACGAAGACACAAGAAGATGGCTGTCTGCGAGCCACTGATAAGGTCTCCGAGCAAATACAGAAAATGCTTTATCTTGGGTTTCCAGCCTCCAAAACTATTAGAAAGTAAATTTCTGTTACTCAACCGCTGCCCACCAAAACATAACTGGTATTTTTCAAACCACACAAAGCAAAATGCAGTCACAGGCAAACGTAACCACAGAGGAGAAAGGACAGTACAGAGGAGGTGCTCCTACCTGGAGAGCTCAGGGGGCTCCTTAGGGCCTTCAGCAGCACTGCTAACCACCCCTGTTGCTTCTGCCTCCTCCGAGCCATGGGTCACCTTGTGCTTGGGGCCCTGTGAGCCTGCGGGCTCCCCCTTTTCTACTTCCTGAGGTCCACTCAGTTCTGTAGTAGCATTGACCTCCACCTCCCGCACCGGGACCGGCACGGCTTCTTTCTCAGCTACAGCAGCTGCCACAGCCTTGGTCTCTTCCTTTTTTCTGATTTTCTCTTCTAGTTCCTTCTTCCTTTTCTCATCATCCTGGCGAGCCATGTGATCAAATGTTTTAAAGACCTAAGAAAACATCAGTCCAACAATAAGTTCACCTGCCCCGTTAGAGCACACATCACAGAAATAACACGATCTACTAAGTACAGAGTTAAATAACAGCAAACCAAAGCAACATGGGAACACTCTACAGCTTCACCAAAAGCCAGAGGAACTGCTCTTCTTCAGGAAGACTCCAAAATTAACCAACCCAGAAACAAGTCAAAGCTAACAGCACTTGCACACCCAGAGGGTGCAGAGCTACAAAGCTTTAGCTGCCATTACTTTTCAGAGAAAGCGGGGCTTGCAAGACAGGGTTTCACTGTGCGGCCCTGGCTGTCCTTCAATTTGCTCTGTAGAGCAGGCTGGCCTCCAACTCACAGAGATCTGCCTGCCTCTGCCTCCCGAGCGCTGGGATTAGAGAAGTGTGCCACACTTGTCATTACTTTTACCAGCCTTGCTGGCAAGGTGAAGAATATACTCAGAGTATGGATTTATGAAGGTAACAGCAATTCAGATGTAAAAAGTCAAAGATGAAAATGTCATTAAATGTCAATGTACAAAATGCACTCAGGCTTACCAGACTACTGCTACCCTTTCCAAACTGACAGCTGAGGGGATAAAGGAGTGAGTACGTGATGCATAAACACCCGCTCCGGGCCTAGTGTTCAAGGAATGCAAACTCCAAAAAGCAAAAGGGTACAAACTGACTCCCATTACCTGAGACTTCTAACACAGGATTTCCCAAGATTGGGGCCTGATAGTCCTCCTTTGGTATGTAGGAACACCCTTTTCTGGTATGTAGGCACACCCTTTTCTGGGACATAGTCACATCCATGAAGGTGCTAAGACTATTAAAAAAATTAGTTAGGGGCTGGAGAGATGGCTCAGTGGTCAAGAGCACTGGCTGTTCTTCCAAAGGACTTGGGTTCAAATCCTATCACCCACATGACAGTTCACAGCTGTCTGTAATTGCCAGGCATGGTGACACATGCCTTGAATCCCAGCACTAGGGAGGCAGAGGCAGGCAGATCTCTTTGAGTTCAAGACCAGCCTGGTCTACAAAGCAAGTCCAGGACAGCCAGGGATACACAGCGAAACCCTGTCTCAGAAAAAAAAAAAAAAAAGTTACAGTTAAAAAACTGGGGATGAAGCCGGGCGTGGTGGCGCACGCCTTTAATCCCAGCACTCGGGAGGCAGAGGCAGGCGGATCTCTGTGAGTTCGAGGCCAGCCTGGTCTACAAAGCGAGTCCAGGACAGCCAAGGATACACAGAGAAACCCTGTCTCGAAAAACCAAAAAAAAAAA
>CAJQZJ010037469.1:811637-836726 GCA_907164525.1 Lophiomys imhausi
AGGGAGGCAGAGGCAGGCAGATCTCTTTGAGTTCAAGACCAGCCTGGTCTACAAAGCAAGTCCAGGACAGCCAGGGATACACAGCGAAACCCTGTCTCAGAAAAAAAAAAAAAAAAGTTACAGTTAAAAAACTGGGGATGAAGCCGGGCGTGGTGGCGCACGCCTTTAATCCCAGCACTCGGGAGGCAGAGGTAGGCGGATCTCTGTGAGTTCCAGGCCAGCCTGGTCTACAAAGTGAGTCCAGGACAGCCAGAAATACACAGAGAAACCCTGTCTCGAAAAACCAAAAAAAAAAAAACTGGGGATGGCCGGGCGGTGGTGGCGCACGCCTTTAATCCCAGCACTTGGGAGGCAGAGGCAGGCGGATCTCTGTGAGTTCGAGGCCAGCCTGGTCTACAAAGTGAGTCCAGGACAGCCAAGGATACACAGAGAAACCCTGTCTCGAAAAACCAAAAAAAAAAAAAAAAGCTGGGGATGGGCCAGGCACACGCCTTTAAACCCAGCACTTGGGAGGCAGAGGCAGGTGGATCTTTATGAGTTCGAGGCCAACCTGGTCTACAAAGTGAGTCCAAGACAGCCAGGGCTACATAGAGAAACCTTGTCTCCAAAAACAAAAACAAAGGGGGCGGGGGGAATTGGGGGATGTAGGTCAGTAGTCAAATGCTTGTGTAGTCATGAGCAAGGCAATTTGTTCCATCTTCAGCACTGCACAAGTACAGACTCACAGTGATAGAATCTATACAAGAGGGGCATGGAACATCATGGAACCCTGATGTCCTGTCAGACTGCGGTGGGAAGGAACGTTTCTAGAGAAAGAAATCTACAGAATCAAGTTCTCAACCGGCCCTTAAAGGAGTGCATCTCCCATAAGGGCCACTAGGGGAACCGCTATAGCTCCAAGAAGTAGGATCACCAAGAAGGAGTAAGAAGCCCTGCACTAGGCAGTAGTAGTAAAGGCTCAAGAGATTAGCCTGGGACATGGTGGGAATCACCAACTCCAAAGGCTAGGTCACTGTAAGCATTCACTGACAGTGTCTGAGCACCACTTGAAAGACAAAGCAAAATATGGGTGCTAACTATGTTGCATGCTTCTGCAAACAGTCTCAAAACTCTCACAAAAACCCTGCGAAGACCACCAACATCCTAAAATGAAGAAAAATGGAATTCAGAGAGGGTAAGCAGCTTATCATGGTCTGTCAACGAAAGGAGACAGTGAAAAATTACACAGGACACAACAAACAGTAAAAGGCAATGTAGCCAGAAGAAAATAAAATCCTAAAAGGTTAAAAACTGGAAACAAAGGCCAGGCATGACAGCACAGACCTTTAATTAATCCCAGCACCCAGGAGACAGAGGCAGGTGGATCTCTGATAATTCCAGGTTAGCCTGGTGTTAGCCTAAATAGCGATTAATACAAACTGAGTTCCACCAGGGGTACACAGTCTGACCCTGCCTCAAAAAAAAAAAAAAAAAAAAAAAACACCTATAGACAAACTCAGAACCATTTGTACTCGGAAGGTAACCTGAAGGTTTGACTAGCTTCTCTCCAGCATCCATGCTAAAAAGTGTCTGAGTCCTTTGTGTTCAAAACTACTCTATCTCTAACTCCTCAGAGCTAGGCAGTGAGGACTCTCCTCCATAACTTCAGACTGCTAACACAGGCTGCTCCAAATCAAGGCCCGAATGTCCTCAGCCTTCCTGAGGTCTCTGCGACTCTGAGAGCTGAACCTCTTCCACCGAGGTCTCATGCCACTCCAGAGCTTCCCGCTGCCTATGTTCACAGTATTCAACCTAGAGTCACAGAGGCCTAGACTGGACTAGATGTCCATGGTCTTCAATAAGCCATCGCAGAGGACAAGAGGTGAACTGACTTGTCTACGATTTTTCAACAAGTTACAAGAGGATAAGAAACAGGTTGCTTCCCGATTCTCCTAACAAAGACTTCCACTAAGCACTGCTTCTTACATTGAACTTACGTTGACAGGAGATATCAACTGTACTGACGGACCTGTCAGACTACACTTTCTTAACCCTTTCCAATACATAATGGAAAATTACAACATTTTCACAGACTTCATTCCTGCTATAAGACCTTAGATGGAAAGAAGTGAGACACCTTGCACCAGCAGCACTGTATTTGTTTGCTTTCTATTGCTGGGATTAAAAAAAAGCATCATGATCAAAAACAACTTGGGGAAGAAAGGGTTTATCTGGCTTAGAGGTTACCGTCCATCATCAGGTGAGGCCAAGGCAGGAACTTGAAGCAGTAACTAAAGCAGAGACTTTGGCGGAAAGACACCAAAGTCTAACTAACTCACTCAACGTCCTTTCTTATACATCCAAGAACCACCACCTGCCCAGGGATGGTATTGCCCGCAGTGAACCCTCCCACATCAATCATTAATCAAGAAAATGCCCCCCAGAGACTTGCCTACAAGTCAATCTAATGAAGGCAATTTCTCAATTGAGATTACCTCTTTCTAGATATCTTGATTTGTATTAAGATGAACAAAAAACAAAAACTAACAAAAAACAGCACATACACCAACAGTTCATTCCTCAAAATTTCAGCAGGAAGCTCTCAAGTTTCACAAAAACATATCAAGGCATCTCTGCCTATGTTCATAGAGACCCTGGGTATCACACTTTGAGAAAGAAAGTCACGAAAGACTCTTAGGTTCACTAAATCAGAAACAGAAAAACAAGCAGTTGAGTAGGAATGAAATAATGCTGTGCGTGTACTAAGTCACTCTATCTGACTGACACTATCACTCCACAACAAACCCTTACCAAAAATGATCCCACCTTTCAAGCCTCTTGCCAAAGGCTTTCTATAAATTAAAAAAATAAAAATAAAAGGTCTTTGGGAACTCACCATGATCTACCTAATCAAAATATTCAAGAATATATATACTTAAAAGTATACATATTGGTTGATTGGGCATGGTAGCACAAGTCTTTTATCCCAGAACTCAGGAGACAGAGGCAGGCAGATCTCTGTGAGTTCAGGGCCAGCCTGGTCTACATAGCAAGTTCCAGCCAAGGCTACCCAGAGAAACCCTCTTGGTCAAGGCTGATGGTTGAGAACCACCTAGGGTTAACTGGTAACCTATAGAGTTATCTTGACCTTTCAGAGGTAGGTTTTGTAAAATTACAGGATAAATGTGTTGCCTCTATCAGTTCATCAGAGAAACACGAACCAACCTCTGAAATTGTGGTAAGGCTAAAATAACATGTAATACACCAGAAAGTCAAATACTAACTACTGGGATACACTCTTTCCTCCTCCAGACCTTTCTAGAACCAAAACCAAAGTTTTCACTCTACTATGGAATGGTTAAGTGACACAGCAGAAAGATTTGGAATCAGAAAACTGAAGCCATGAATTCCAGCTATGAGGAAATAGCTGAGTGAAGTCTTTGTCCTATCATTTAACCTTGTTGAACTGATGTATCAAATTCAGAGATAGTGTGAAGATCAAGTGGCAAGACTTCATTACAAAGTAACAAAAGGTTCCATTTCAGCCACCTCTCACACTCTTCAAGTACTCAAATGGCATCTGGGCAATGATGAGAATGGCTTACTACAGTAACTCATCGGTTTCCATTCTGAAACTGAACCTCAATAGCCAACCATCCCACTGGATCACCTGACCACCATTATGCTGATAAGTTACTAGAACATTCTAAGCTTTGTTTTCTTCCACTGAGGAACTGAGGAAAGTAACACCTGATAAGACCACAGACTGAATTAAGATTTCAGAAAGTAAACTGGGTGGTCCTGCTGCTCGCCTTTAATCCCAGGTGGATCTCTGAGTTCAAGGCCAGCCCAGTCTACAGAGTGTGTTCCAGGACAGCCAGGGCTATACAGGGAAACCCTGTCTCAAAAAAAAACAAACCAATAACACACACAAGACTTCAGAAGATAACATGAAACACTTTATAGGTGCCAGAGAATCAGATTCTAAAAGGCAAGTTTGATACTCTCCTCAAAACTTACTTTTAATCTCATTAGAAGTCTAACCTCTCCTACAAAACTTTCTCAATTTCATAACTACCATTTCTATTACTCCCTTCCAAAACAGCTCTACCACATAAACAGAGAACTAGCAGATTTCTCTATTATGTTTGGTGCGTTTAGTGGGCAGACCATTATTTAAATATCCACATCATCAAAGCCTATATTGCTACTGAAAGTGTTAAATATATTCATTACATGTTTACTTATTACTAACTCAACAACGTCAACAATCCCAGCGCTGGAGAGTCAGAGAAAGAAGAACCATAAATTCGAAGACATACATAATACTGGTCTACCTGGCAAGTTCCAAGTCAACCAGGACTATATAACAAGACCTTATCTCAAACAAAATTATTTTTAAAAGGTGTCCAAACGCGGGGGCGTGGTGGCCCACGCCTTTAATCCCAGCACTTAGGAGGCAGAGGCAGGTGATCACTGTGAGTTCGAGGCCGGCCTGGTCTACACAGTGAGTCCAGGACAGCCAGAGCTGTTACACAGAGAAACCCTGTCTCGAAAAAAACAAACAAAAAAAAGGTGTCCAAACAACTTCAGTCAGTAATTAGTAACGCTTCAAAAACAATAAGCTTAACCTAGGACCTAGAGATTTAAATGCAAATGTAAATTTCATAATCATTTCAATTGTCCTCGACATAAGTCACTGGCAGGCGGTCACATCCACCAATCAATACATACCTTGCCACCTCCTGAGCCCGGGAGTTCTGAAATACTCAAGTTTCTGTTGCTGTGAAAGTCCTTCCCCTCCCGCCTGCATGGTTTGAACACAGCCTAGCAATCCCCTTGCACCGTTATGGGGATGCCCACCGGGCGCTCAAAGGCCCTCAAGGCTGGCAGCTCCCAACACCTATGAATGTCCCGCACAAACCCAGGCTGTTCCCAAAGCAGCGCATTCCTGACAACAGATCCGTGCTTCACGTAACGCCTGGCTATTTACACAAAATCACCTCTGGCACCCCAGGGAGAACCGCAAAATCTGAAGGGTTGGGACGAGGAGTGGCGCTGATCCCGGACATCGGACGGGAATCGGGGGCACGTCTGGCGCGGGGAGGTGAAACTGGAGTAAGGCCCTGCAGGATTCCAAAGGCCCGTCGCTCCCCAGCTTACCTGCAGCACCAGGGCCTGCGCAGCCCCGGGCGGGAAGCCCATGCGGTCCGAAGGGTGGTGCAGCAGGCGGTAGAAATCGGTCTTGCGGTAGAGAAAGCCGAAGAGCACGCGCAAAAAGTCCTGGACATTGCCCACGTGCTGCAGGATGCCCAGCAGGGCCTGGTCATAAAGCTCAATAGTCCCGGGCTCCATAGCTCTACTGCCCGAGGGACGCAAACACAGTGGGCACCGCCTCACACCGGCCGATGGGCCACTTCCGGCGTGCGTTCCTAACGGCTCCCCCGGACAGCGAGGACGCGAAACTTCCGGTCCGCGCTTGTTAACTACTGCCAGTAACCGATTGTCCTCCTTGATCCCCTGCTGGATCTCCTTCGCCGCGATTCCTGCCTAAAGAAGATTGGTGTGCACCCAGTATGGTTCCTACACGCAAGAACAGCCATAGTTGTGGTGAGGAGCGCACTTGCCAACCATGTTTGAAGAGGACGGAAGGATGGTGGTGATGGCAACATGACGTGTTCACTGGAGGTGTTGTCACATGGTCTGGGAGCCTTCTTTCTCTATTGAATTCCTGCCTAGGTAACCAGAGCGCCTTCTTCAAGCCAGGGCAACCACGTCTTGTTTGTGAGCCAGAGAAAGGAAAAGGAATGTTGTAGGATTGTATAGTATTCTTATTAATAACAGAGCTATGAGTGAAACTCAGAAGGTTGTACCAGAAGAAATTCAAGGTGACATGAAAGGCAAGAAAAGTGTGAAAAGCTCAATAAAGAAAGAAGTATGGCCGGGCGGTGGTGGCGCACGCCTTTAATCCCAGCACTTGGGAGGCAGAGGCAGGCGGATCTTTGCAAGTTCGAGGCCAGCCTGGTCTACAAAGTGAGTCCAGGACAGTCAGGGCTACACAGAGAAACCCTGTCTCGAAAAAAAAAAAAAGAAAGAAGTATGATATTGTGAAATGTCTATATCTCTATCTGCATGTCTGTGTGTGTACGTCATTTGTAATAAGTGCTTGTCAAAGTGGTATAAATCAGTATAAAGCTGGTTCAAAGATGATTTTTGAGGCTCCGAATATAGACATTTTAAGAAAACATTTGTGTAAGATTGTCACAAATGTGGTGGTTCGTATCTGTAATCTCGTCATCCAAATTCTAGACCAACCTGGGTTGAGAGTAAAACTCTTGTCTCAAAAATAAGATAGATGATGATAGATAGATAGACAGACAGACAGATAGATGAATGTTAGATCACAAACCCCTAAATGGCTGAGGTGCCTATCAGCATATCAAAGCAAACTCTGGCCACCAGTCTCCCTCAGTCCCTACCTAGTTGGAATACCCTGTCCCCTATCATAAACTTCTCCAGCTCAGAAACTGGGCTGGGCTTTCCCTTCCCCCAGCTTCTCCCATTCCTATATAACCCAGCCATTTTGGTTATGAGGTCCCTTTTGTCCTTTTGATCTCTTGGCTCCAGGTTACTCTCTATTCCTTTCCCCTCCCCCCTCTCCTCACATGGCACAACTCAGTTTACCCATCATGTCCACTCTGAACTCTCCAAGATGCCTCAGCCTCTGTCTGTGCCCTCCCTATCTACAATAAACCTCCACCATACCTAGAAACAGTCATGGCCTCCTTTTTATTTATTTTTTCATTCAATGTAGCTAAATTGGTAGAGAGTGTGACAAAGGTGCAGGAGGCCCAGAGCACCATCCTGAGCGCTGCATAAACTGTTGCAGAATATTTGATCACCTTGTGAACCCCAATTTATAAACTGTAAAAACCTATTTCTAATTGTGGGGTGGCTCAGCCTCTAATCCTAGAGCTTTCTGTTTATTGTAAACAAATGGTTATGGTGTGGCTCTGCCCTAGCACGCACCTTTAATCCAAGAGATTTCTGTACACAGGATTAAATAAAGTTAACCCTAGGTCAAGAGGTGGACCAAGAAATCAGCTGATAGAGATTAAACAGAAAGGAGGGACATTGAGCTGAGGGTTATTTTAGACAGTGTGGAGGTGAAGAAGCAGCTTTTTAGCTCTAGGCTTTTGGCTTTTAGCTTTGAAGGAGCATTTTAGCTTTGGACTTTTGGCTTTTAGCTTTGAGGGTTTTCAGCTGGGTGTTTTCTCTACCTCTCTGAGCTACCAAGCTTTCAACACAGCATCTGGCTCCTGAGTCTTCATGGTAAAATTGAAGGACAGGGGGTTTATTTAGTTTTTAAAAGCAACAATAAACTGTGTGTAATGACTCATGCCTGTAAACCCAGCACTGAGAAGGTAGAGACAGAACTAGAAATTAAAGGTTTACTCATCTACATAGCCAATTCAAGGTCAACTTGGGCTCCATAAGAAAATTTTTTTTTAATTTTAATGAATTGCATCTCTGCTAGACTAATATCTACAAATTAACATTTTTGTTGTTGTTGTTGTTTAAGACAGTGTGTTGAGACAGCTAGGCATGGTGGCACATGCATTTAATCCCAGAACTCAGGAGACAGAGGCAAGTGGAGCTCTGTGAGTTTGAGGCCAGCCTGTTGTACAAAGTGAATCCAGGACAGCCAGGGCTACACAGAATAACCCTGTCTTGATAAACAAACAAAAAAACAACAGTGTCTCATTATGCAGCCTGGACTGGCATGGAATTTTCTGTGTAGACAAACTGTCCTGAAATTCACAGACATCTGCCTGCTTCTGCCTCCCTAGTGCTAGAAGTAAGGGTATATGCCACCACACAGAGCAAAATACTGATTTAATTTTCATTTCCTTATGGTACTGGGAATCAGACTCAGGCTCTTGAGCATGCTAGGCAAGCGCTCTACCAGTAAGACACATCCCAGTCTTAACAAATATCTTAATAGTGTTTGGGCCCTAACTAATTTTAAGTAAAGGCATACAGATAAATTGCTGTAAGATGCTGATCTGAAAGTTTTTCAGCTGAAAACTTGTTTATGGCACAAGCCTTTAATCCCAGCACTCGGGAAGCAGAGGCAGGCGGATCTCTGTGAGTTCAAGGCCAGCCTGGTCTACAAAGTGAGTCCAGGACAGCCAGAGCTACACAGAAACCCTATCTTGAGAAGCCAAAACAATAAAATAACAATAAGTAGTAAAGTTAATGGGCTGGTGGGGTGCCTTATGCTTATAGTTCCAGCACTTGGGAGGTTGAGACAGGAAGAGTATCAAGAGTTCAAGACCAGGGCTGGGCGTGGTGGCCCATGCCTTTAATCCCAGCACTTGGGAGGCAGAGGTAGGTGGATCTCTGTGAGTTCAAGGCCAGCCTGGTCTGCAGAGTGAGTCCAGGACAGCCAAGGCTGTTACACAGAGAAACCCTGTCTTGAAAAACCTTAAAAAAAAAAAAAAGAGTTCAAGACCAGCCTGGGCTACAAAGTGAGGCCCTGTTATCATTCCAAAAGAAGAAAGAAAAGAAAACTTAAAAAGAAAGAAAATGGAAGCTAAACATAATTTTACAGTATGGCAAAAATGCTACCATGTATTTTCCCAACATTTGAAAATTATGATTATACAAAAACCTAAAAAGAATTGTTCATTGCCTTACTCATAACTGCCAAAAATTAGAAGCAGCCAAGAATCCCTCAGTGGGTGAATGGTTCATGAAATGAAACATCATTCATCAAAAGAAGGAATGAATTGTTATAAGAGAAAGAACCATTCGTTGGACTGAAAGGGGAGCTATTGGGGGAAAAAAGATATACCTTAAACTAAAAAAAAAAAAAAAAAAAAAAAGGTAGAGAATGGGGGGTTGAGGGGGAAGAGGGTGGAAGGGTGGGACAGGAAGGGGGAGTAGGGAGGGGATTGTGATTGAGATGTAACTTGAAGAAATAAAAAATAAATTAGCCGGGCGGTGGTGGCGCACGCCTTTAATCCCAGCACTTGGGAGGCAGAGGCAGGCGGATCTTTGTGAGTTCGAGGCCAGCCTGGTCTAAAAAGCGAGTCCAGGACAGCCAGGGCTACACAGAGAAACACTGTCTCGAAAAACCAAAAAAAATAAATAAATTAATTAATTAATTAAAAAAAAGAAGGAATGAACTATCAAGCAACAACAAAAAAGGAGCTTTTTTTATTATTAACTGATGTATATGGTATAGGTGTGCATGGTAAATAAAATGACATCAGGTGACTTCCTCAATCACTCTCTACCTTTTGTTTATTTGGGGGTCTTTTGAGACTTGGTTTCTCTGTGTATCCCTGGCTGTCCTGGAACTTACTCTATACTAGGCTAGCCTCAAACTCAGAGCTTTGCCTTCCAAGTGCTGGGATTAAAGGTGTGTGCTACCACTGTCCAGCTTGGTTTGTTTTGGTTTTTTAGGGGTAGAGAGGAGCAAGGTCTTCCTCTGAACCTATATTTGGCTAGACTGAATGGCCAGCAAGCCTTGGGGATCCCCCTTCTCTGCCTCTGGAATATGGTGGAAGTTTTGATTTCTTTAAAAACACAGTTATGGAAAGCAGCACCTCGGAGGTCCCCTGGATCTGTGTCTTGCTTCAACAGTGTTTGGATGGAACAGACCTGGGAACTCCCTCTTTGTTAGCTTCTAGCCACCCTACACCCTCTCCAGTTGCAGACTCTGGGACCATCTCCTCACTGCCTTCAGCTCCTAGGATCAGCTAACTAGCACCACCTCTTTGGGGTTAAGCTCAATACTATGGATCAGGTGTCCGCCCAGATTCGCCAGAATTATTCCACCGAAGTGGATACTTGCCATGAACTGCCTGGTCAACTTGCACCTGCGGGCCTCCTACACCTACCTCTCTCTGGGCTACTATTTTGATCAGGATGATGTGGCTCTGGATGGTATAGGCCACTTCTTCCTCGAACTGGCTGAAGAGAATCTAGAGGGTGCCCAGTGTCTCCTCAAGTTGCAGAATGATCACAGGGCTGAGGCGGGGGCTCAGTGGGCTCTTCCAGGATGTGCAGAAGCCATCTCAAGATGAGTCGGGTAAAACCCAGGAGGCCAAGGAAGGTGCCTTGGCCCTGGAGAAGAACCTGAACCAGGCCCTCTCGGATCTTCATTCTCTGTGCTCTGCATGGACCCTTATCTCAGTGAGTTCTTGGAAAACCATTTCCTGGATAAGGAGGTGAAGGTCATCAAGAAGATGGGCAACCACCTGACCAACCTCTGCAGGCTGGCATGTCCCAGCTATCTCTGGGCGAGTATCTCTTTGAGGGGCTCACTCTGAAGCACGACTAGGAGGCCTCACCTTCCAAGGGGTTTCCTCTGCTCTGCACCAGCCAGCCAGAGGACCTCCACCTGAAATAACCTCTCCAGCCACTAGAAAGCTTTGTAACCACCGTGGAGCCCCTCCCAAGTCTCGAACCAAATGAAAACAGTCTTTGAAACAGCAAAAACAACAAAACAAAACAAAACCAACAACAACAACAAAGCCACAGTTATGTTAAATGAATATATTTTTTGTTTTGTCTCAAGGGTGGTATGTGGAGTTGCTTTGTCCACCACTGAAGGACAGACTCATAAGAAGGTCATGAAGCCAGGCATGGTGGGGCACGCCTTTAATCCCAGCACTAGGGAGGCAAAGGCAAGTGGATCTCTGTGAGTTCAAGGTTAGTCTGGTCTACAAAGTGAGTCCAGGACAGTCAGGTATACACAGAGACGCCACCCCCCCAAAAAAAAGAAGGGCATGAAAACCATCTTGTTGGGAGAGCATATGATGTTTTGTCAGCCAGGAACTGCCACTTGCAGGGAACATGCTTTTTGCCAGGTGGAAAACATCCTTTGATAAACATACTCCTTAGAGTAATCTTAGTCAACAGGAAAATACTTCATGAGGGGTGGGGGATTGACAAGGTGTTTGCCAACTGGAAAAACATCCATATGCAACTTTGAAAGGGTATAACTAGAAGCCCCCCAAAACGGGGCTTTTTGCTTATCATCCCTTCTCATTCCTGCTTGGCTTCAAAAGATTCCAGACAATGTTTAGAGACTTGCTGTTACCGAGGTTGCTGCCGCTGTAGCTGCAGCTGATCGTGGCCCAAGTCAGGTTGAAGAAAACTAATGCCTGTCAAAGTCACTGCTGATACCAGAGCTGGGTCGCTACTGCCACCACTGCCACTGCCAATGCCAGAGCTGAGTAGCCTTTGCCATTGCTGCTGATTGATGTTTGTTCCTGTTGCTGTGCTTCCTGGTTTTGCTGTTTGACTGGACTTCTAGAATTCTGACGAATCCAAGCATCTACATCTAAAGAGGTCTACAGCCCCTGTCTCTGCTAACCTTCCCCCCCACCTCAGGTTGGTGGGTTGGAAGGGAGGTAGAGCTATTAATATAACAACAAATAAATAGTTTAAAAGTACACCTTCACTGGAGCGCTGCCATTATAAGCACATACTGTCACACAAGGCTTTGTACATGATGCTCAAGATCTGAACTCAGGTCCTCATGTTTGTAGAGAAAGCACTTTGGTAACTGAGCCACCTTCCCAACCTCCTTTATCCAGAAATGTTGTTTTCCATGGGATAGTTATCCACATACTCACTTCAGTACCTCCTCTCTTTGTATAATCTTGATTTTAATCCTTGGATGCTGAACATAGGACAAAACATCTTTTCAGACCATCATGTATGGGTGTACCTGCATAAATTAAGACTGATAATGATCCTGCATATGTATCTAATAAAATGAAGCAATTCTTTACATATTATAATATAAAGCATGTTACTGGTATACCTCACAACCCTACAGGACAAGCAATTACAGAAAGAACCAATCATACCTTAAAGGAGATGCTTATTAAACAAAAAGGGAATTAAGGAATCCCAGGGACAGACTACATAATGCTTTACTAACTTTAAATTTTTGAATGTTGATGAAAAAGGTACCACTGCAGCTGAAAGACACTGGGTTATAGAGAAAACTGAAGAATTAAGCCAACCAATATACTATAAGGATATTTTTGGGCGGTGGTGGCGCACACCTTTAATCCCAGCACTTGGGAGGCAGAGGCAGGCGGATCACTGTGAGTTCGAGGCCAGCCTGGTCTACAAAGTGAGTCCAGGACAGCCAAGGATACACAGAGAAACCCTGTCTCGAAAAACCAAAAAAAAAAAAAAAGGATATTTTGACTTTAGAGTAGAAACCTGCAACAGTTTTAAGATGGAGATGTGGTTATCCATATGTATCTACAGGTAATGAAAAAATATGGTTACCAACAAAACTTTTAAAGATTAGATCTGACCAGAGAGACCAGAGAGAATCTCCTATTAGCTGAGACATGAATGTCTTGGCTTGATAAGAGTATTTTACTGTCTAATGTTCATAATATTTCATTTCTTCATGTAGCATGGATGGAGTTTATGCTGCAAATGGACTTACAAAATTAATACATGCCTTTCTCCCTCTTAAATTTAAAGAAAAATTTATTTTCAGAACCAAAGACTGAATGATAATAACGACAAGACAAATAGACCAAATCATCCAGCCTAACAGACTGCTTCAATTACTAATTTTTTCAAACTATGCATGCAAATCTATTTTTAAGGGATAGCCCAAAATGATTGATCAGAAAGAGATTGAACAACAAAAGCTACAGCTAGCTTTCCCAGGAATTGGTTGTTATTTCAATTTTTTAAGGGTACCCAAAAAAATATATTTTCACCTCCCTAAAGTTGGGATACAAAATTTTTTGTTTGTTTGGTTATATGTTATATGTTACAATTGTTTGTCATAGTCTAGGATAAATGGATATGGTGAGTGTATGTAAGAATGGATTGATGTTGGGCAAGGAAAAGGGGTGGATTTTTTTCTAGAGGTTGCACATTTGTGTGGATTTTTTAATACTTTATTAATATTTATACTTGGCTATAGTGTGTTTGGATTCAATCTACCCCCTGTTCTGTCCCCTCCAGATCTTCCCCAGCTCCACACAGCTTTTCCCTCCCAACTTTATGTGCACATGCCCTCTCTCCTCCCACACTCCCCCTGTCTTTCTCTTCAGTTGATACCCACTGAGTACATCCAGTGTTGTCTATATGTGCAGGGTGTGAGACCATCTACTGGAACATGGGTAGTCTCTCACGGCCTGTGAAGAGACCCCATGACCATGACAACTCTTTTTTTTTTTTAAAGATTTATTTTATTATGTATACAGTGTTCTGTCTGCAGGTATGCCTACAGGCCAGAGGAGGGCACCAAATTCCATTACAGATGGTTGTGAGCCACCATGTGGTTGCTGGGAATTGAACTCAGGACCTCTGGAAGAGCAGCCAGTGCTCTTAACCTCTGAGCCATTGCTCCAGCCTGACAACTCTTATAAGGAAAACATTTCATTGGGGCTGGCTTAAAGTTTCAGAGGTTTAGTCCATTATCCTCATGCAGGAAGTATGGTGGTGTGCAGGCAGACATGGTGCTGGTGAAGGAGCTGAGAGTTCTACATTTGATCCACAGGCAGCAGGGGACAGTGAGTCACACTGAGTGTAGCTTGAGCATGTGAGACCTCAAGGCCACACCTACTCCAACAAAGCCATGCCTCTTAGTAGTACCACTCCCTATGGGCAAAGCATTCAAACACAAGAGTCTATGGGGCCATTCCTATCAAACCACAGCCTGCTTCCCTGAATAGGAGCTACTTTTTTATGTAGCCATCAGTTGCCAGTAGTGCTTCAGATAGGGAGAGACTTCATGACCCCTTCCCTCATCCATGCTAGGATTTTGGTTGACTTGATTTTTTTAAAGATTTATTTATTTATTATGTATTCAGTGTTCTGTATTGAAGTATGAATGCCTGCACACAGGAAGAGGGCACCAGATCTCATAATAGATGGTTGTGAGCCACCGTGTGATTGCTGGGAATTGAACTCAGGTCCTCTGGAAGAGCAGCTGGTACTCTTAACCTCTGAGCCATCTCTCCAGCCCAGTTGACTTAATCATAGTCATGTGCATGTGCATGTGCATGCATTCCCAGCATGTGAGTTCATGTGTACAATGGCCCTATCATGCCTGGCAAATAGTGTTTCACTACAGTGATTGTAAATGAAATTTTTTATTTAAAACATTTATATTTATTAGTACTTAATAAACACCTATATCCTATAGCCTACAATACTTAATACCTTTAGCCTAATACCTATAAACAACTAACCAATCCTGTTTTAACCCTCTTGAAAGGATATTAAAATTCTTTAGCACAGGTCCATGCAGGCATCTTGCTTAGCCTTTTATCTGCAGGGACACTTCAAGTGTTCCCAGTCTGGCTCTGGCAGTCATGGCAATCTTATCTTCAGCTTGGCTCAGCTACCTCCAGGCCTACTGTTGCCAGTTGGCTTCTGCAGTCAGTTGGCCTCATTGCTCAGCCTGAGGTCCTATTGCCTCAGGGCTCGAGCTATATTAGTGTGACCTCAAGGCAGATGGCATATGTCACTTAACATTTCCTAGTCTCTCCTGTACATGCTCCTGTCTTTCATCGGGCTCCTGTCTCTCATCTGTGGGGGCAAGAGAGAGCTTCACGTGGAGCTCCTTGGCTTATATAGAGTATGGTCTTCTGGTCTTTTGAGGTGTCCCAAGGACTCTTGAGCTCTCTCATGGAAACTGGCAGTTCCTGTGACTTCTGTGACTTTGTAGCCATGCCCATTCACTGGGCACCTTCCCCACACCTCAGTCCAATCTGGGCTCCACCTACCTCAGCTCAGATCCCTCTAGCGTCCAAGCAACACCAAGCTATAAGCTCCTTTCAGTTTCCAGGGTTTTGAAAAGGTCCATATGCTGCCAGGCGTCAGGCTGATCTGCATGCCCTTGAAAAGTCCATACTAATTCACTAAAGAAATCTAACCCATTACAAGTGGTCTCCTCCCTCTGGCTCTTACAGTCTTACTGTCCCCTCTTCCACAGTGATCTCTGAGCCTCATGGGAAGGAGATGTGATATAGATATCCCACCTAGAGCTGAGCACTCCACAGTCTTAGACTCTACAGGTTATAGGTTGCTATAGTAGTCAACAGTACTTCAAAAAGAAGATTCTCTGAAGAAACTTGAGAGCTGCACTGGTCTATGAATATAAAGTTAAGAACTTAAAGGGAAGTCTGTTACTGTATCCATTTAACAGAATAATAATAGTACTTCTCCCCAATGGCCTATTACCTAGTTAATCACAAGTCTTTAGCTCAGTTAATGGTAGCAGGCATGGGTTCTATCTTATGGAGTTGGCTTTAAGTCCGATCAAAAACGTGGTTTGTGAGGGCCTGGAGAAAAGGCTCAGCAGTTAAGAGTATTGCTGCTCCTTGCAGAGGAATCGACATGGTGGCTCACAACAGCCTATAACTGCAGTTCCAAGAGATCTGACACCCTTTTCTGGCATCCACAGGCACCAGGGATGCACATGGCACAAATACACAAATGCAAGTTAAACATTCCTACATACACATTAAATAAATAAACAAATAGAAAAACTTGTAAAAAAAAATAGAATGTCATTATTGCACCTGTGGACATGTGTTGCCAGGCCAGTTGTTCCAGGTGGCCAAGCTTACAACAGGTTAAGATGAAGTAATACTTTCTTCCCCTGTAGCATGCATAGGACAGTTAATTTGTTTTATGGCTAGTGTGATGTGATGCACAGGTACTTTATTTTGATCCAAATGACTCAGTAGCTGCTCCCCTATGTCCTTAACTTGCTCTGTTCTTCCCTGATTTGAAATGCCATTGTTAAGAAAACCTCTTGTGTCCTTCGAACCCACATGTCTACCCTGCTGCTGCTCAGTTCTAACAAGGTGACTTGTAAGATTCATCCTCTATTCTGTGGCAGATCTCCTTTAACCAGATGTCCCATCCTTCCAGGCTTGCCAGTGTCCCTTGTAAAGATCAACTAGGAATGTGAGGTACACAGGGAGTTGGCAGACCAGAAAGTGGACAGTAGTTTCCTGAGATGCTAGCTCCTTTCCACCTATCACGTGAGGAACCACGGCTGCTCCTCAGCCAAACAGGAGCTGGACAGAGGGAGCGAAAAGGCTCAAAAGGGGATCTGGGATGTTCCTTGTCAATCTCACCCTGGCAGAGCACCTTCTTGGAGTTGGTAGTTTACTGAATGGATCTCTTAATCTTGAATGCACCATGGGGTCCTCCAGCAGATTCTCCAAATGTGCCTACTTCACAGGCCACTCTGGGCAAGAGGAAAGCCCCATGTTCTAACCCTGTGCCTCACAGTGAAGGACAGGACTCCTGCCCATCACATGCTCTCATAAGGCAAGTGAACATGTCACAAGGCTCTTCTCTTGACATTAGAGAGGAGAAATAGAACAAAAGATAACATTTCTATAAACCACTCCCCAGTACACATATCATTGTGTCCTGTGCACAGATGATCCTTAGCCCAGAGGCAGCCAGAGCAGGACATGTGATGGAAACACCAGTTATGTTCAACAAGTATTTATTATGGTTTCTGTGCTTCACAAAGAACAAGGTATCTTCTCTGTGCTGCAGCCAATGCGCAAGGATCAGGTTGAACAGATCTGAAGTCAATGCGCCTGCGCTCCAGGCACAAGACCCATGTGGGAAAACCCGCCCAGCCCAGACACTCTCAGCCTTCAGAAAGACACACAGCTGCCTCCAGCAGACTTAATCGCTGCTGAAACTGGAGGCCAAACTGAATGCCACTTTCCAGATGAGGTCAACCACTACCAGAGTGCTGCAAGAACCTCCTCTTCAAGCCAGAAAAAAAAAAAAAACAGTAGGTGCCCTTTGCCTTCCCTGGTTCCCTACAGTGTTACAGCCTTGGGTGGGGGGGGGGGGGTCACTGTCTGTGTTCTCAGGATGCTGGTGAATGTTGAAAGACTTGCTTGACATGGAATGGAGTTGTCTTTCTTTTAATGTACACAGGGGCACTGATAAACAAAGGCATTTGATGTTACTGGAAGTGATAACATGCTAGGAACAAGGTTGGGCCCTGTTTCGCTCTCCCTCCTTTTCAGTGCCTCTCATGCACATGAGACTAGCACACTACCCCTCTACCAGGAAGCTATGACCCTATCCTAGAATCAAGATTCTATTAATTTTTTTAATTTTTTGTTACATCTTATTTATTTATTTATTGCATGGGTGTGTGTGTGTGCCACTGCATGCACATGGAGGTCAGAGGAGCGCTTGAAAGAGTTGGTTTTCTCCTTCCATCATGTGATTCCAGGGATCAAAATTCAGGTCATCAAGTTTGATGGTAATCACCTTTACTCACTGAGGCATCTCACTGGCCCTGGAGATATTTTTTTAATCTCTTTTAGATTTATTTGTTTGTTTTGTGTATATGATTGTTTTGCCTGCACATACGTATGTGTACCATGTACACACCTGGTGCCTGTGGCTGTCAGAAGAGGTTGTCAAATCCCCTGAAGCCGGAGTGAACCACTGTGTGGGTGCTGGGAACTGAACCCGGGTCCTCTGTAAGAGCAACAACTGCTCCTTAACCACTGAGCCATGTACCAGGAAGTATTAATTTTTATAAATGATACTTATGATTATTATGGCAACGGAGTTAATCTCTAACTAACCCCGCCACCCAGAAATAAATACACATAGAGACCTGTTACATTTTAATAAGCCTTTTGCACAGGGGCCAAGCAAATCTTAATCCTCTAAGCTAATTTTCTACCTCCCCAGATAAAACCTTACGGTACTTCCATATATGTTCCATGTCATGCCAATCCTCCAGGATATGATGAATTCCTATCCACCTGACCCATGACAGCGATTCTCTCTTCCTCCTTCTCCTTGTGCTTCTTCTCCCATGATCCTTTTCCTTCCCCAAAACCCTGAGAACCTCAGCTCTATCTACCTCTCTTTTACCTATCCCAGGCTATAGGCAACTTTTATTCAACCAATCAGAGATGACTTAGAAGCAAGAGTTACAAACGTCATTTTGGGTTCATGACAATGTCCTTGGCTGGAGTGTCACCAGGCTTTATGGGGAGCCAGTAAATAACATTAAATGCATAGCAGCCTAGACAACCCACAGCAGAACCATCTGTCCAGCCCCTGGAAATATTTTTGAAAAGGGAAGGAAAAGATGGATGAGGAATATACACTTTGACTGAGCTTGAGACAAATGTGTCCTTAGCAACTCCAGAGGAGATAATCTCAAACTGACCAAGGCCTGGTAAGGGAGCAAAGGGGCCACTGCCAATGCTGCTGGCTGCCTCATGGCCAGAATATCAGCCATTTTTCTGGAACAACCTCCCCCAAGCCTTGAAGACAACCAGAAGGCAGACCCTCATGGCCCCTCCTAAGCAAGGGCCATGGACGAGCTCCTACTCCATTAGAACTTTTGGTCACTTTTGGGCAAAGAGCTACTAGCAGCACTAGCTCCAGGGGCAAATTTGTCAAAGCTGTTGTTAACATATTCATAGGCGTTTACATAGGCAGGGGAGGGGTACTCTGGGCAAGAAGGCTCTGGGGCCTTTGCTGCCTCTGTGGCTAGTTTCTCCTCCAGTACCAGATCTTGGTTAACATCAGGCCCTGCAGAAGAGAAAGAGCATACACCTGTGGTCAGAGGGGCATGCAGATGGCACGGGCATCGCAGCCAGAAATGCAAATCTGGTGGGAGCTGGGCCCTGACTTCATCTGCACCTCTTCGCCCTATCAGCAGCCATGTCAGCTGGCATTTCTATCACCCTCACCAGTCTGCCTCAGCATTCATGCTCTCTCAAGAGGATCCCTGATGCCCAGTTTTTCCCTTGGACGATCTGGTACTGAAGCCATAGGCAACCCTCCTCTAAAAAGCATGACTCCTTACTCTGTACAACAAACCCAAGGTATAGAGGGCAACCAGGAAGTAGAGCTCTGTATTCACCATGTGCCTTTCTGGGTTTCTGCCTGTGTAGCCCTAGTTCCAGCCCTAGTTCCTGACTACAGTGGTGGCACTGGGGATTGGAAGCTTGCAAGGTCCTTGGCACTCCCCAGCCCCTATCAGTCTAGAAACTTCCAGCCTATGGCTCTGAGGTTCTGGGTTCCCAACTCACCACATCTCCCAGGACTGTTCCTTACTGTTCCCAACACACACATTCTCCACCCCAAAGATAGCCAGTGAGTTCCTATAGGTGAGTCTAATGTCACAATAATGATAATAATGATTAATAATAATAAAGCAACATCTTTGTGGAGAGTATTAACAACCTGCATCAATAATCAACATCTCCAGGTTTACTCTAAGAAAATATTGGATGACAAGGTCAAAGATTCAGCCACAAGGTCGGTCACTGCAATGCTGGCAACAGTAGCACAGAGTCAGAAATAGTCTAATGACCAGAAGTTGCGAGCTGCTTAAATAGACAGTGGAGGAATTGAGATGGATAAAGGAAACATACTTACTCCTTGGGTACTTGGTGAGCTAAGCACTGTGAAGCACCATTAAAAACTGACTGAAATCATTATTAGTTCTAGTAAGTTCTTTAGATTATATTGTAAGCACTCCTTGTGATGTTCGTGTCCCTGGAAATTAGCAAAGGTGTGGCAGGATGGGCCAATCCGCCTTCCTAAGCAGCTGTGGGACTCCCCGCTTTCCATTCTGACTGGCTTGAGCAAAAAGAACTATCAGCCAGACGACCCTCATGCCTGAACTCTCCCCTTGGCGGTATAGCCGGAGAACTGTTGTGACTGACGCTAAGAGGCAAGACCACGCTGCCCAAAGAGCAAGCCAGGACATAATTGATGCTAAGAGGGAAAGCTGTGATTGGCCCAAAATAGAGCCTCAATGACTACAACTGATGCTAAGAGGCAAGACCGTGACTCCAAACATATAAACTTTGTCCAAAACACACCTTCTCTTGATATATATATATATATATATATATATATATATATATACATATATATATACATATGTGTGTGTGTGTGTGTGTGTGTGTGTGTGTGTGTGTGTGTGTGTGTAAGATGCTCAGAGTGTACTCAGACAATCTCATGGGCCACCCCCCTGGTGTTACAGCATCCGGCCTCTTGGGTGATCTTTTCTTACTTCCTCTTAGAAGTGTAGGCTGGTGTGGTAACAGGATGAAAAAGGTAGCAGAGATATATATAGAACACTGTTACTGTACTGGTGGCACCAACAGCTGAGCAGTGAGCAGGCCAAGCTGAGACAGCAACAAAGCAACAGGCTATTTGAAGCCGCTGTTTGAGAGTAGCCAGGGCAGGAAGGAGGTGGCAGATGGGAAGAGAGGGCAGAGAACTAAAGCTCTAAGGAACTGTGGAAGAGATGCTACAACGTCAGATTACCCACAGAATCAAGTCTTCAGAGCCAAAGATGTCAAGACCCTGGACTGAGAGCGGTAACACTGGAGGTAACAGGCTAAGGCTCCTCACACCCAACACCTACAGAATGGTTGTAATCCTGAAGGATGCCACTTGCTGTTGTTCCCACCTGGCCTCTGCCCCTGCTGCTCCTGCCAAAAACTGAGGGGAATGAAATGCCAGAGACCAACATTTGAAATAGGGCGGTAATTTCAAACTATGAGTTATTATCCATTAATAAATCATTAAATGAAACTTGTAGACCAACACTAGAATTTTCATATCAGTGAAAGAACAGAACAGAAAATATCAGAATACCTGTGTGTTAAGAGCAAGAACTATTTTGTACCATACTTGTCTTGGTTACATGTTTGCTTGTGTGCTCACATGCATCATTTCTCAGAGTAAAGTATATTTCTGTGGTGAGATGTGACTCAGTAACACAGCACTTGCCAAGTATGTGCAATGTTCTGGGTTCCATCTCCAAAAAAGAGTGTGTGTGTGTGTGTGTGTGTGTGTGTGTGTGTGTGTGTGTGTCTGTCTGTATCTCTGTGTGTCTATGTGTAGGTCTATGTGTGTCTGTGTCTCTGTGTGTGTGTGTACATGTGTGTATCTGTGTGTGTGGGTATCTGAATGTGTCTGTGTATGTGTATGTGTCTCTGTGTGTATGTGTCTGTGTGTGTATGAATGTGCACATGTGTGTATGTGTCTGTGTGCGTTTGTATGTGCGTGGGCATGCAGGAGAGCACAAAAGTCTAACAGAAAAGTGCAGCAGATTGCACAACATTTAAGACACCATCAATCAACAGAGAAAGATGCTTGCAGCATATTAAATGAAAAACAAAAGCTTCCAAAGTAGAAAGTATGGTCATTATCTTGATGTGGACTCCCTGAGTTTTCCAAGTACCATTTTGGTTAACACTCATAGTTGTGACATCCTGACCAGGTAGGCATGGGTACTCACCCAGATAGCTGAGGATAACGGGTAGGAAGACCAGGCCATGCAGCAGACCCAGCAAGGTGATTATGAGGTTGAGGCGGAAGAAAAAGATCTGGATAAGCTGGGCCTGGGCAAAGCCCAAGATGAGAATGCCTGGGAAGTTGGTCATGGCCACTCCAGCAAACACCTGGCGGGGGTCATAGCCAGGGTTCAGGGAGGACATAAAGGATCAGGTGGAACACAGGGTGATCCATCCCTCCCCACTTACCGCACTGCCCATGACTACAGTAGCATCCTTGGCCCTCTCCAGCCGGGTAGGCTTGGTGCTTATAGCAAAGGATCGGGTAATGTGGGACACAAACTCCACAGACATGCCCACTGCCTGTAGACAAGAGAGGGGAACTTCAGGCAACAAGGCAGACAGAGGGGGAGGGAAACAAGAAAAAAACCCAGCTGGACATAGTGGCACACCCTTTAATCCCAGCACTTGGGAGGCAGGGGCAGGAGGATCTCTGAGTTCAAAGCCAGCCTGGTCTACATAGCAAGTCCAGGACAGCCAGGACTACAGAAACCCTGTCTCAAAAAACAAAAAGAAAGAAAGGAAGGAAGGAAGGAAAAGAAAGAAAGAAAGCCACGTAGGTGTCTAGATTCTAAATAGAATAAACGTGGCTTATGAGCCCAGATCCCTGACTGCCAAAGGCCATCTGTGGCCGATTCTGTAGGTTACCGTGACAAGGTTGATGAGGGACACAGCATTGTAGCTGATACCCCACACAGCCATGAGGCCAATGGTGTCCACGAGGATCATGATGATGGAGAGCAGGTTGAGAATGCCCGAGCGTATGTCCAGGCCCAGCAGGAGGTAGCAGACAACAAAGGTAGGCACAAAACAGAGAGCAAGCGTGAAGATTCCCTCAGGGAGAACGGTCAGATACTGCTGGTAGTACACGTTGGAAATCCTGCAAGAGACCAGGGTGTGGTCAGAGCACCAGCCCTTCAAGGGGGAAGGGCTTCCCATTTCAGAAGGAAAATATGAGCCTCAGAGGGTTGAGTTGGGTGCTGACCCGTGTAATAAATGGACAGGCCACAAGCTACCCCCAGGAAACACCTGAGACAAAGTTGGCTCTCATTCCTCAAGACCACTCAAAGCCTGCAGGCCCCAATGTCTCTTGTGTGGTTGTTTCCTCCCACATCCATGGCTCAGCCCCCCAGTTCTCACGTGTAGGGGAAGACCTCAAAGTCTGGGTCTGTCCCAGGCACCTTCCGTAGTTCAGCTGTGATGTTGGCTGCTAGCAGCCTGGTCGCCCGGAGAGCTTCTGTAAAGTCCTGCGAGTTCCTCAGGGGCGTGTGGTAGGCCATGAACTGGGAGGCTGAATGGCCACAGGGCAATGAGAGAAGGAAAGGTGAAAGTCAGCCCCCATTGGCATATCCCAAGACAGTGAGTGATACAGACATGTGATCAGACTCAGTTTAGAGTTCCACCAGAACTGCCTGAAATTCCTGCTCAATTCTCTTCAAGAGACCTGCATTTTCTTATTTGCTTTGTTGTTGTGGATGTTGTTGTTGTTGTTTTCGAGACAGGGCCTTTCTGTGTAGCCCTGGCTGTCCTAGTACTCGATTTGTAGACCAGGCTGGCCTCAAACTCACAGAGACCCACCTGCCTCTGCCTCCAGAGTACTGGGATTAAAGGCATGCACCACCATACCTGGCTTATTTACTTATTTTTAATGTGTGTTTTAAATGAGTGTTTTGCTTGCTTGCCTCCATGCCTTAGCACTACATGCATTCCTGGTGCCCATGGAGACCAGAGAGGGCATGGGATCTCCTGTAACTGGAGTTAAAGACAGTTACAACCTGCTGAATGGCAGCTGAGAGTCAGACCTGGGTCCTCTGGAAGAACAGCCAGTGCTCTGAACCCTTGAGCCATCTCTCCAGCCCCAAGTCCTGCATTTGGACTTTGCATCAGTGCCCCCAAACTGTACCTCCTCCTGGCACTGTCTGAGACAAAGGCCTGACTTTGATAGATGAAGCCTAAAAGATCACCCTTGTTTATTTACTACCTGTAATCCCAGGACCCCACAGACAGAGGTAGGAAAACTACTTCAAGTTCAAGGCCAGATTGGGATAGAGAGTTTGACACTGTCTCAAAAGCAAAATTAAAAGATCTCCCAAATCCTTTTATGTGTGCTTTCAAAATACGCACTGGATTTTTCAACAAAAACTTAGCCTGGTTCTTTTTGGAGTGTGGTGTTTCATATTTGTGGTCCAATACTTGGGAGGTAGGAAATTCAGAAGTTCAGTACTACATATAAAGTTCTGGATTAGTGTGGGATACATGAAACCCTGTCTCAAAAAAAATTAATTTTCAGTTTGCCTATTCCTATAGGAACGGACTAGAAAGGAAGACAGGCAAACAAAAATGACTGAGTTATTGGAGCTGTGACTTTGGGATCCTGCCAGTGAGTACAATAAACATTTGCTAGTTGTGTGTGGTCGGTACTGTGTCAGCAAAAGAAATGAGGGCCAGCCGGGCATGCTGGCGCATGCATTTAATCCCAGCACTCAGGAGTCAGAGGCAGGTAGATCTCTGTGAGTTCAAGGCCAGCCTGGTCTACAAAGTGAGTCCAGGACAGCCAGAGATACACAGAGAAACCCTGTATCAAAAAACCTAAAAAAAAAAAAAAAAAGAAATGAGGGCCAGGCACACACAGGGAAAACAAAGATGGGCAAGAAATAATCTCCAACACATAATCTTAAACTACTAGGTGGAGCCTGTGGAGCCTGATGACAGACCTCTGAGCATCTGAAGGTAGTTCATACCCAGAAGGATGACCATCCCCATCCAGAGACACGGTCTGGCCAGTCTCAGGCACGGTGTGGGCATGTCTGACAATCTGCTGATGATGGTGATAGTGTTGTGGGGGTGGGGAGTTCTCACTTTGAAAAGCACTGTGGTAGGATATTAAGGTTCATGATGGATGCAGACCTGCTCTGGGCCATAGAGGTGGGGAGCTGTCTGTTCCCTCCAAGAAGCAACCCACTCCTCTGTCCACCATACCCCACTCCCTTTTGACCTCCTGGGTTCTGGGTGCCTTTGCTGACTAGAGATGAGGACCAGGGTAAAGTGGGCTGCCTTCCTGGAAGGAAGGAACTTCATAGAAGTGTTAGCTTGGAGGGTGGAGTACGTGTGCTACAGTCTGTAGCTGGTGATTCCAACTCTGGGTTGTTCCTGTAAACGAATTCATCCAAAGCTCCCCATCTAGCACCCAGGCCCATCTCCATGTCAACTCCTCAAGGGTGCTCCCACTGGTGTGCACAAATCTAACTACAGTCGGATACTCTGGTTTCTCTTCAGATCATATAAATCTTTCGCCTTTTACTAACTACAGTCAGCCCCCTCCGTGCAGGTGGCTGGCTGGTTCTGCTACCTGATGTGTTAAGCTGAGGACACACAGGATCCCCATCAGTCTGACTTCATCCCCCTTGTTACTGTTGATGGCTCCTGACATTCCACCACACAGAGGCATCCTGCCTTGTTTAGCCAGCAGCTACTGCTGACATCTCCATATGATGTACACACGAGTGAATATGTGTTGAGGTGGGTGGCTCCCAAGTATGACATCAGCTGTCACAAAGGCTGCCACACGTTTCACAGTGGCCGTGGACTTGGGGTGAAAGTCTTGGTTAATGGAGTTGGGAAGTAGGACCCTTGCTAACAGGCCCAGGACAGTTTATATATATATACATACACACACACACACACACACACACACACACACACACACACACACACA
>CAJQZJ010037469.1:836736-946017 GCA_907164525.1 Lophiomys imhausi
ACACACACACACACACACACACACACACACACACACACACACACACATGTTCTTGAAGGATTCTGAATCAACTAGCTGACCTGAGATGTCCTCCCAAAACTAGGCCACACTTACCTATAACCTGGCCATCTGAGCTCAAGTTCACAGAGTTTCTGTACATTGCTAGACCCCTGCAAAGAGGAGGCCAGAGTAGAGGCTTAGAGGGAATGAGACTTTGCCCTGTCCACCCACTGTTCCCCAGGGAGGACTTAGCTGGACACTTCTGCCCACTGTGTCCACCATCTCTGGAGCCCACAATTCTCCTCCCTCTCCAGCAGGAGCGAAGCTCAGAACCTACCCTTTGGGACATCTGATGTTGGGTGGGTCGTTCAGGAACCAGGGCAGGTACTTGTGAAACTGTTCTGGTGTGGGTCTCACAGGGCCCAGAGTGAAGCTCATGCAGTTTTTAAGACAGTTCATGGAAGCTGCAGGAGAGGGGACTCTGGGCAGTGGCACACCAGGCAAGGCAGCTCCTGTTCCAACTCCCACTCTGTACCCCAGTATTAAGTCCCCAGTCTGAGCACTTTACACCTGCCACCCCAAACTGTGGGAGATGTGCCCCTCTTAGACCCAACAGGCTGGTAGGAAAGGGGAGTTAGGCCAAGAAATGGGATCTCCCACACCTGTTAAACATCGCACCTCCACATGCAAGGCCATAGCTCCACTTCCAACTCCACTGCCCACTGCCCACAACCAGCATGTTCTGCAAACAAGGGCATAATACTCCAGGGGACACACATGAGTATCATTGCCTAAGGCCTAACCTGCCTGGACCCTGTGGGTTTGGTTAGGGGTGGGGTACTGAGAACCTTACGAGTCCTTTCCTTTTCCTTGCCTCAGTTTCCCTAAGCTGTAATGGTCAATGAGCCCCTGCAGCCCCACACTCACTTTCGGTTGAAGGACAGAACTCATCCTTATGGGGGCCAAAGATATAAAGACGGCAGCAGATGGATGGGGTCAGCCAGTCGATGAAGTCGTCTACCCAGGAAGACGCAGCAATAGCCAGATAAGACCTGAGACCAGACAATGCAGAGGAGTAGGTAGAGCCAGTGAGCCTGGTGGTGACACCTTCCTAACCCTTATGCTGGGGCTCCTCTGGCTTTGTTAGCTGCCGAGGCAGAGCACATAGGAAGAGAGAACAGGAGAGGAAAGAGAAAGCAGAGACGAGGCAAGCCAGGGTGTTAGGGACGCCAACCACTTACTGGTCAGGGAATTCACTGGCATACTGGATCTTCTGGGTTAGGGAGAAGCTATCACAACCTGCACTCGAGCAAATGGCGTTCATGCCTGCCTCAGTGGAGAAGTTGTAGCCCAAGGTGGTGACAAAGTACACTGGAGGCCCCACTTCAAAGTATCGGTTCAGAAAGAGGAAGTAGTCAATCAGGTACGAGTTCTGGGAAAGAAGAGGGTCTATGAGTCTCAGAAATATCCGTAAGGGGCTTGCCCCACATCATACCGAGGCATATACTCAGAAGGACATGCAAATGTACCTACTGAGGTAAAGAGAGAAGAATATGGAGGAACACACTCAGGGGGTACACATAAGGTATACACACAGATACACTCAGATATGCATGCTCAGAGGTACATGCAAAGGAACTTACTCAGAAATACACAGAGTGCATCCACACATGTATACAAGGCACAGACTGGGGGACACCCAGAACTGTATACTTCAAGTAGCATGTCCTGATATGCACCTAAAGCGCACACCAAGACACATACACACACAGAGGCCCCGGTAGACCCAGATATGCACTGTAAGAATTACAGAAGAAGAAGGAAAAAAAAAGAAATGGACAGGTTTTTTGAAGAAACAATAGCCAAAACTCTCCCCCACCCCAAACTGATGAAAGGAATGAATGTAAGCATTAGAGGAACTTGGACAAGGTCTAATAGGACAAACTCAAACAAATCTAGCTCAAAGCAGGTTGCAATACAGCTGTTAAAAGCCAACATCAAAGAGCACTGGAGACAACACAAGAGAAATGACCAGTCACCAGGACACAAAGCGTTGTTTCCACGTTTCTCGACAGCAACCTCAGAGGTAGGTGGTCTATATATTCAAAGTACTATAGGAAGAAAAGAATCCTATTTCCAGCAAGAGTGTCCTTAAGAGGAGGGCTAGGGATGTAGCTCAGTGGTAAGTGTGCACACTTAGCATGCAGGGAGCCAGTGGCATAGGCCTAGTGTGGTGGGCATATACCTTTAGTCCCAGGACTTTGGGAGGTAGAGCCAGACAATCTCTGAGAGTTCAAGGCCAGTCTGAGCTACATGGTGAGGATGTCAGGGATACACAGTGAGGATGTCAGGGATACACAGTCAGGGATACACAGTGAGACTCTGTCCCCAAAAAGATTTAAAAATATGTAGGAGGATGTGATTCTTAGAAAATAAAGAAAAAAATACACGGAAACACATCCTGTGTTCATGGACTGGATGACAAATATTAAGGTATCAGTACTACCAAAGCAAAGCCATCTACAGATTCAGTGCAATTCCTGCATAAATACAAATGACAGTGTTTGAAGAAATCTAAAAATTTCAAGCTAAAATTCAAATGTAGTCTCTAGAGAACTCAAATAGCCCAAGAGACCTTGACAAAGAACAAATTAGAAAGACTCACACTTTCTGGTTTGAAATTTGACCACTGAATCAAAGTGGGTAATACTGACAGGGGAGCAGACATGGAGACCAACAGAGCCAAATAAAGAGCCATGCACATACATGCTTGAGTTCTGGCAAGGATGCTGAAACCATGTTGATGGAGGAAAGCTATACCTTTTAGTAAATGGTGCTGCGGAAGCTGGAAAGAATTAAAATTTGGCCATTTTCATAACACCACGTATAAAGATCAACTCAAAGTGGGACAGTGGTAACACACACCTTTAATGCAAGTATTTGGAGGCAGAGGCAGATGTATCTCTGAGTTCAAGTCCAGCCTGGTCTACAGAGCTATTTCCAGGACAGCCAAAGTTACACAAAGGAAACCCTGTCTTGAAAAACAAAAAACAAAAACCAAACAAACAAACAAAAACCCCCAAAACCTCAAATGAATCAAAGACTTCAATATAAGACCTAAAACCATTAGTAGAGGGAGCTAGAGAGATGGCTCAGCAGTTAAGAGCTCCGACTGCTCTTCCAGAGGACCTGAGTTGTTCAACTCCCAGAATCCACATAGCAGCTCACAACTGTCTGTAACTCCAAGATCTGACACCCTCATACAGACAGACATGCAAATAAAACACCAATGCACATAAAAGTTTTGAAAAAACAGTAGAAACAGGAAGAAATTCATAACTTTGGGTTTGGCAATTATTTTTTCACTGTGACACCAAAGTCAGGAAACAAAAGACAAAGACTTTGTAGATATTTTTAAATGTTTCACCTGCCAAGACACATTACCACTAGAATAAAAAGGCAGCCCACAGAAAAAGAAAAATATTTGATAATTGGGTCTCTGCCAAGATTGTAACATCAACAGCAAAAAGCACATTCAAAAAATAAGCAAAGACTTAAACACTTTTTCTTAAATAAAATATGTAGGTGATCAATATGCACATGAAAAGATGTGTAACAGTTCTAATTGTTGAACATGCAAATCAAAACCACTGATGCTGGGAGTCTGAAGAGACTGAAGCAAGAGGACAGGGTGTCCCAGACCAACCTGAGCTACATAGGAACCCATCAGTACAAACACATAGATACTACTTTATACCCTGTACCATGACTGTTATTTATTTATTTTTTTTTTGGTTTTTCGAGACAGGGTTTCTCTGTATAACAGCTCTGGCTGTCCTAGACTCACTTTGTAGACCAGGCTGGCCTCGAACTCACAGAGATCTGCCTACCTCTGCCTCCCAAGTGCTGGGATTAAAGGCGTGCACCACCAACGCCCGGCTTTTTTTGGTTTTTTGAAACAGGGTTTCTCAGTGTAATAGCCCTGGCTGTCCTGGACTTGCTTTGTAGACCAGGCTGGCCTCGAACTTGAACACACAGAGATCCGCCTGCCTCTGCCTCCCAAGTGCTGGGATTAAAGGCATGCGCCACTACCCCCGGCGTATGACTATTATTTTTTAAAAATAGAAGACAAACAGGGGGTATGACTTTATGGCTAACTGGTAAAGCAGTTTCCTAGCAAGTGGGAGATCCCAGTTTTGATTCCCAGAACCAAATAATTAAAAACACAGAAAACTAACAAGTTCTGGGGCTGGAGAGATGGCTCAGCAGTTAAGAGCACTTGTTGCTCTTGCAGAGGACCTGAGTTTGATTGCCAGTACCCACAGGGTGGCTCACAGACATCTGTAACTCCAGTCCCAGGGGATCTGACAGCCTCTTTCTGACTTCCTTAGGCAACAGGCACTCACACGGCACACAAACATACATGCAGGCAAAACGCTCCTACACATAAAGTAATAAATCCAAAAACACGTATTGGTGAAGAACTCACATAGAAGGACATGGCAGGGCTGGAGAAATGGCTCAGACATTAAGAGCACTGGCTGCTCTTCCAGAGGGCCTGAGTTCAATTCCCAGCAACCATATGGTGGCTCACAACCATCTATAATGAGATCTAGTGCCCTCTTCTGGAATGGAGGTGTACATGCAGATAGAGCACTCATATACATAAAAATAAATAAATCTTTAAAAAAAAAAAGAAGAAGAAGAAGGACATGGCAATCCCTGTGTGTGTCTAGCCACATGGATAGCCCTCTAATGCAGGACACCTACTGTGGCCTGAGCCAGTACTCAGCCTTTGCACTTTACACATATGGATATGGTTTCTCTCTCGGGGTCCACTTGGAGCAACTCTGCATGGGGCCAAGCCTTGTGTCATGTGCCCCCTCTCCACTCCACCTACTGGGCACCTACTGCCCCTCCCCAGGTCTCTGGACGAAGGGTTGAGAAGAGGCCAAGCTCACCTTGGGCAGAGCCAGCTCCTGGTCCAGCCCCACATTGATATGGCACATGAAGTAGAGATTTGCTCCAAACAGGGCCAGAAACAGCAACAGCTAAAGGAAAAACTGGCACATGAGAACCTCTCCCCAAACAGCCTTCATCTTCCCTCAAGCTTGAATGGCTTTGTTGGGGAAACATGCTGGAGTTGGACAGACTCAAGCTCTTGCTCCAAGTATCCGCCCTGGACCTGAGCAGCTGCCCCAGCATGCTCCTCTGGGTCTGTCTCCCAAAGAGGTACGGTCCCTCAGCCCACGTACCACAACAGGGCGGATGAACCTGTGCAGCAGGAAAGGTGCGTATTTCTTGCGGAAGAAGCGGAGTAAGAACCCCTCTTTTTGTTCAGGTGGGGGCAGCTTCCGGGATGAAAAGCAGCAAAAGATGTCGGGACGAGAGGCCTAGAGGATGACAGCCTCTCAAGACTGGGTCCAAGGCAGACCCCAGGATCCACCTCATTAGGGGAGCCCCAGAGGCAGCCACTGAAATTTTTGTTGCTTTTACTCCCTGCCTTAATCAAATACTGAATTTTACACATCGCCAAACCCCACCAGGTTGACTCTTGTTAACTTTTTATATATAGTCCATTTTGTAAACTTAACATACTTTCAGGAGGTTTGATGTGACTTCCAAAAATAACTAAAGATAAATTCTCTTTCTATGGGAAATTGGAGAACACAGAGTCCAAACGTCCTCTCTCACATAACACCCCTGCCTCTCATCCAACAGTCCGGGATACCTCTGTGGTAATAATGCCACATCTTCCAGCGAACATAGGGCGGCAGGCAGGGCAAGTCCCTTGGTCCTGGCCCAGTTGTCTTTACCTCCTGCCTCTTGCTATCCAGGGAGAGCAGGGCCACAAAGGCAGTCATCTGGAGCAGGAAGTCGAGGATGATTGCTAGCCCCGAGGTCAAAGCAAAGGTCCGCACAGCTGGCATGGGGGTCAGGGCCCCTGTTAAGGGTGAGGCACAGGATCTGTCAGATCATTCCTGGTGTCGTAGACCAGATGTCAGCACCCACTGCCTCTGAGAGCCTGTGCCACATCTTATACTAACCCAGCAGCCCCGCTGCTGGGTGGAGAAGGGCAGTCCTTGCTCACCTAGAAAGAAGCAGATGGCTTCAGAGAGGCTGCAAAGCAGCATGCTGGGGGCCACATTGCCCAGGGTACGGCCGATGTGGGCCTCTCGCTGCTCCCCAGGCTTCCGAGGCAGCCTCTGCGTGGGCAAAGAGACAGAATACATGGGGTCTGCCAAGGTCACCAAACATTAAAGGCCAGCAGCAGGGGGGTAAAGGGGTTAGAGTCTTGGCCAAATCTGAAGAACTGCCAGACCTTCTGGAGACAGAAGAGCCTTCTAACAATGCACAGCCACACTTTCTGCTTCTGTGTTGTAGCCTTAAGAACCACTTGGTGTCTTCTGGATATGAAAAGGACCAGGCATTCTCGTCACTCTAAGTGACAGCAAGGAGAGGCTAAATGGAGCCTGGTTTGTGCTTGTAACGTGGAATGCCATGCATGGTAGTGCAAAGGCAGGAAGGAGGCACCTCTAATAATTAGAAAGATCACCGGACATTGTATGGATTTAACTGAAAGCAAGTTCAAGGTGACACAAGGAGTATGAATAAATCTGTGTCAACCCAGGCTGCATGTGTACGCCTGCGGAGAAGAGTCTACAAGAATCCCAGCAACACTGTGTGGGACTTTGTCTAATGAGGATGTTGGGTGGCCAGTGGGTATGAAGAACCCCTCCCTTCTTACCTGGTACTCAAGAACAAAGATGAAGATGTTGTCAGCTCCCACGGCCAGCACCAGGAAAGGAACCACTTGGATGATAACCAGAGAGGAGGGGACACCCAGGTAGGAGTAGAAGCCCATGGCAGCCACGACTGCTCCGATCACAACAGCCACCCCACCTAGGCCCAGAGTAGCCTTGGACTCCACCTGCAATTCAGTGAGGCTCAGCCGGTTGGCTACCAGGGCACCTGCCCAGACCCTCCTTACTCCCCAAGTTGGGTGAGGAGCAGGCAGGCACCCTTGATGCTCATGTGCCACCAGCCTCAATGATGGTTAGTTTTGCATTCGGACAGTGGGAATGTGTTAGAAAGCAGGAAGAAAACCTTGAGCCTTTCAACACAGAACACATCCAAGAAACACTGCCCTTCGAGGGATTCTCTTGGGATGCATCCAACTTGCCATTTTGAGGTACCCTCTCTAGGAAAGCATTAGAAAGCCTTTTGGAGATGTTCTAGGGGCCGAGACCCTCTTGCCATGTCCCTCTCCCTCTCACCGCCACTCGTTTCCATTTGGTGTAGCTGCCCAGGGCCAGGGAGATATACAGGAAGACGATAATGTAGCTGATGGCAAAAACAGGCAAGTCCTGGATGGTGGTACGATTGATCTCATCCTCCAGGGAGCGCTGCAAGCACACAATCAGCTCACTAACCACTTACTGAGTTTCTATATTGAGTGGGCCCACTGCATGCTCTGGGGAACCACAGGAGCCCCTAACACAAGCACCGATCTGGGTGGGCACAGAAGTCCACTGCCCAAGGCTATTCAGGAACAAGTCAAGCCAGGATGTGGATTTGACTGGAATTGACCCACACTATTAGGGACTGCAACCATAGAACAAGGAACTCTGCAGGGTCCCTACCTCAGCTGAGAAGGCAACCCGGAACTTGTCAATTGTGTTCTTCTGGAAGGCTTGCATTTCCTTCAAGAAAGCCTCCTCCCAGAGCTTGGCCTGGGCCATGTGGGGATCATCAGCAGGGTAGTTATTGATAGAGAAGGTTATGATCAGCGCTTCTGCCTCAGAGTAGTCTGTTCCTGGGAAGAGAAACTCTGAGCCTCTTCCTACCGCACCCTTGCCCCTCTTCCCCTCAACCTGTAACCTTCTCCCATTCCTGTTCCTCTCCTGCTTCCCCACTCCAATGATAGCTTATTCCATGCTCTGATTCCTTTTCCCAGCTAAAGGCACAAAGCTAGGGCCCCTGGGCAGCATTAAGAGATGAAGGGAACTACAGAGGGGAGGTAGGACACATCATCTACAGCCCCCTTAAGCCAGGCCCCCCAGTACTGAAAACACTGACTATTGTTCCTGCCCTAAAATTGTCCCTTCAGTAGCCTCCCAGGGCCTATCTCACTTACCTTGGTAACCCCCAACAGCAAGGAAAGGGAAGATCGGGGCTCCGTAGTCAGCTATGCAGCTCAGAGCCAGAGCTGTGCCATCTTTGTACGTGAGAGGAGCGCTAGATGGAAGTCACAAAGGGAAAGAGCCTTTTCTGACCCTGCTTGTTTCCTTTGGGGTAGCCCCACCCTACCCCAGGCCCTCAGCTCCCTGACAGAGGAGCAAGGACTTCAGGCCACCCAGAGGGTTTAAAATGACTATCTTTCCACAGGGTGGTCTCTTGTGGTCCCCTGGTCCACTGAATGGGGTAGGGGCTGCCTTGGGTGTCTCCCTTGGGCAGGCACTCTGGGTAGAATAGTCTCTCCATGCTTCCCATGTCCCCTCACATAGAAAAACCTTCCAGACCTGTCATTATCCCAGTTCCAAATAAGCATCATCACAACTAAGTGATGAGCCCAGATTTGAACCACGGCCCTCTCCTGCTCTGTTCTCAGTGGTGTTCTTCATTTCTTCCCTCTCAGAGCTGGAAACCCTCCAAGTGTTGAGTTGAGCCCTGGAGCTCAGAGCCACATGTCTACAGCTACCCAGCCAGTGCCTCTGGACAGCCCTGTCCCCTTCAACTAAGCTCTTTCTACAGAGCCCAGCTCTGTGGAGACAGACCAGAATGCCTACACAAAGATCTTTGCACATTCTCAGCTCTGAGCAGGTGAGTATATTGGCTAACAGAGCCGTCCAAGAGAGCTAAATTGCTATGTGACCTTAAGCAGCTTACCATACCACTCTAAGCCTCAGTTTTCCAGTCTATAAAATTAACATAATCTTATGAAATTAACATAATCAGCTCACCAAAAGTTGGGAGCATGCAAACTCAAGATAAAAATAATACAAAGCGGGCTGGAGAGATGGCTCAGCGGTTAAGAGCACTGGCTAGTGCTCTTCCAAAGGTCCTGAGTTCAATTCCCAGCAACCACATGGTGGATCACAACCATCCACAATGTGATCTGATGCCCTCTTCTGGCTACAGGTGTACATGCAGATAGAGCAACTCATACACATAAAATAAATAAAAATAAAAATCATAAAAATAATTTAAAAAATAATAATACAAAGCTAAGCATGTTAACATAGGCCTGGTAACCCAGTACTCAGGAGGCTAAGGCAAGAACGTGAACCTGAGGGCACCCTCAAATTGTGTGACTCTGTCTTTTTTTGTTTTGTTTTGTTTTTTTGTTTTTCGAGACAGGGTTTCTCTGTGTAACAGCTCTGGCTGTCCTGGACTCACTTTGTAGACCAGGCTGGCCTCGAACTCACAGAGATCCGCCTGCCTCTGCCTCCCGAGTGCTGGGATTAAAGGCGTGCACCACCACACCTGGCTTGTGACTCTGTCTTAAAAGAAAACAAAATAAACAACAACAACAAATCACATAGTATCTAGGATGACTGATCCCCGATGTCTCTCAATGTTCCTTCTCTCTGCTGTATCTGAAAGGAAAGGACAGACTCACACTTGAGACTCTGAGGAAGATGGACAATCAGCTGCAGGGTGATCCTTTGTCACCCTGAAAAGGATTTCTCCCCTAATCTAGGATATCTAAAGAATGTGAGGCCTGGGATCTGTAGGGGCAAAACTGTTTTCATAACAGCACTCAGGTGCTGTTACCTGCTGTAACCCTCGCCTGCTCTACAGTGGGGTGGGGACAACAAAGCCATTTGAAGCACTTCACTCTCCACTTCTTTCTCCAGGAGCCTCCTCTACCACTGGCCCTCTCACCACACTTCCCTCAGTCTGACAGACTTGCTGGCATCTTGTTTATGCCACCCAGCATGGACAAAGCCAGAAGCAGGACCTCACCAGTGTAGGGGTATGTAAAAAACTGCCCTAGAACACCTGGCCCGATGCCGGGGGCCAGAGACTAGCTGAACCCAAATGAACTTTTCTAGCCAATTCTGAGGCTACCAAAGTCCCTACAGATCCTGACACAGAGTCAGGAAAACAAAATGGTGCAAGCCCAAACGCTACCTGAGCCATCACTTTGAGATTTAAACTAAGACTATACACCAATGACAGGAGGGGGGGCACTCAATGGTTAGGTGCTGCTCCTGCAGAAGACCAGAGTTTGGTTCCCAGGACCCACCTGGCTGCTTATAACTGACCTCACTCCAGTTCCTGAGAATCTAGTAACTTCTTCCGGATTCTTCAGCACCAGGCACATACATAAGCAGGGCACATACATACACACATTCACGTGAAGTTAAAATAATTCCAAAAATTACTAAACTAACACCGCAGCAGGAGCATCATGGAAGGAAAGATCGTATGGACTGGAGCCGTAAGTACTGTTAGGACAAAGGTCTTGCAAAGATCGGGCCTAAGATGGGAGTGAGCTCTAAGAAGGGACTCAAATAAACACAGACACATGATGGCTCTGATATGCATACATAGGAGTGGTCCCTGGCTCCAAAGGATGGAGCTGTGTTCTGGCCCGGTTCCCCGGGGGACATAGCAACCTCCACCTATTCCCCTCAGATCTACTCACTTGGCACAGTAGAGGAAATGGTCCTTCCAGTCCACCAGGGAAGTCTGGCCATTCAGCGTCTGGTTGGCGGTGAGCAGCAGGAGCGTGCGGTTGTTCTGGAAGTACTGAAGGAGGCTGTTGACACAGCAGTCAGAGAGGCTGGTGTTGTGCGGGTTGAGGGGGGCATAGCAGATGTCCTGCAGGGAGATGTTGCGCTGTGTCTCAGGAGACCACACCTGCAGGTGTCGAAGCCTCTCTTGCAGCTCTAGTAGCTCCAGCACCAGGTCCAGGGACAGGATCCCACTGAAGTTCTTGGACCCTAGCAGCAGGGAGTCGTACCTGTAGCTGGACCTGTTCCGAGCTGTCACAAAAACCTGGTTGGTTCGGAAGAAGGGACCAAAATGTTCATCATGGAAAGCCTTCTCTTTCCGGGCTTGGCTTTTGGGAGCTGACCACAGTTCCACAGGGTCTGTGGTGAGTTCTATAAAGATCAGACCTACTGACAAGGCTACCACAACTACAAAGGACAGTGCCAAGACGGTGAGTGGCCACGAGGCCACCCTTGTGCCCCAGCTCTGGAAGAATTGGCCAAGGACACTGTGAGGTGACAGCTTGCGCTTACGGGGGAGGCTGGGGACTTCCTGGGGGCCTGTTGTCTTGCCCTTCTTCCTGCTGGAAACCACTCGGAGATGCACAAGGATGGCAGCGAGCAACACGAAGACGGCACTGAAGATGATGATGAGAGCCAGCCAGCCTGGCATCTGACCCATGTAGAAGGAAGGACGCAAGGGCTGAGGCCGAGGGATGACAGGGCAGGATGCTGCACAGTCCTGGCAGGAACAGGCCACCAAGTTTTCGCCCTGGGACTCGTTGCAGGGTGTGATCTTCCCATTCAGAGGCTGTATCCCATCTGCCAGGTCCTGGCCAGGCTCCACAAGGTGGAAGGTGATGTCCAGTGGAGCCAAGCCATTCCCAGTGTCTCCTTGGAAGTTGAGCCAGCGCTGGGCGTTGCAAAGGGCAGAGCCATACACTCCGCACATTGTGCTCACAGCCAGTGAGGCAGCTGCCGGGATGCGCACCCGGCTGCACGACTCGTAGGCCTTCTCAGCAAAGCTGCGCTGGTAAAAGGCCTCATAGGCCACCACAGCGGGAAGCTGACCAGTGCCATTCTGCTCAGCCACACGGGTGACATTGATGAAGAGGCTCTGGTCAGGGCTGCAGGTGTTGTGACAGTGCAAGCTCACAAAATTGTCAGAGCAGGCCGGGCAGCGGGTGAGGAGGGCCTTGGTGATAGACATGCTCATGTCTAATGACAGTAGCTGCTTGGGGGAGCAACAGGCATAGGTGGAGTTGGGGCCATTGTACAGGCCGGGACAGATGCGCTGGAGGAGGGCCAGATGTTCCCCTGTGGCAGGGCGGGCCGGGGTATTAGACAAGCAGGATACGTTGGACAGGGCTGTGAGGCCTCCAGACAGCTCTGGATTCTTCCCACACTCATCGTAAAAGGTGCAGTAGCCAGCTTTGTGAATGGGTGTGTAAAGCTCACACCAGGCCTGCAGAGAACACCAATAACACCCCATAAGTCCTAAGGCTGGTTGGCACAGTCAGGAACTGTCTGGAGAGTGAGAGTCCAGGGACAGCGTATGGGAAGGAAATACACAAAGACTGGGAGAGCTGTGCGGAGGCTCATGGGAGCGTGTGCTATGCTTATGGTCTCAACGGACAGGGATGGGATTATTCACAAAAGGAAGTGATCTGACAGAGCGTGGCTTTTTAAAGGTCATGCTGCCGAGGAGAGGAGGAGATGGAAAGTGGAGGGACCCCTATTGCTGTCAGTCTGAGTCTCTCAACTGCTCCACACTCAGGCCAGGGTCACTTGTAAAGGGTCTGTAAAAGAGCCTCCAGTCCTTCATCCTACACTACCAAATGTTATCACCCACTTCCAAGAGCAAGCAGGGATGGTACCAGGGCCTCCTGCCAAACCCAGAATATTCACATTATCTTCACCTGGGATCCAGTGGCTCAGTCCCCACCTAACCACAGGCAAAGGCCCCATCCCTTTGCCTCTCTAACCCTCTGTCCTTTCAAACCCTTGACCTGAAGAACCCTCCAGTAGTATCTGTCTTTGGGCATGGGAAACCTCCCCGAGCCATGAGATTCCTCCTCACTATCAGGTAACCCAGCTTGCCTTGCCCTAACGGGAGGCACTAGGAAATAGCCATGAGCAACAGACTCACCGAATTCAGGAACAGGGTCCAGAGCAGCCATCCCTGCAGGCCAGCTGCCATCCCAGGGCCAGGAAGTGATCAAAGAGAAGCAGAGCCAGGCCTCAGGGACAGATGGGGAAAGCTGAGGACTGGCCCCTGAAGTTGCACATTAAGGCAGCCTCCTCCTCTTTCTTAGTGACAACTATCGTCTGCCAGGTTGGGACCAATAGGGCTGTACACTTCTGGTTAATGATTTACATGCTCTGTTCCCTCCCATCGGATGGCTCCATTCCATGCCATGCCATCCCCCCTTAGGTGAACTTCCTAGTGAAGGTACTGGGGTCCTCGCTCACTTCTTTATGCAACTGAAGTCTAATGCGGTTAGAGCCAGTTGGGCAAGAGATTCAGGGCTATACCTCTGCTAGACCAGGTACTGGCCTGGGTTTGGCCTTGGGGGCTTAACAGAGCTGTAGAGTGTCAACATTGTCCTGGGGTTGGCCTCCAGCCTGCACTCTGACCCATTGGCTCTTGAGATCAATATCAAGTGTAGACTCAGACGCACCCTCTGTCACCCTAGCAACTGGTTAATTGATATTAGCACCCAGATAACAAAGAGACACTGAGAGAGAGAGAGAGAGAGAGAGAGAGAGAGAGAGAGAGAGTGATTCACTGACAAAAGTCCCTTAGAATCTGACAAGGGAAAGAGACCAGAGATTCCTTTGATCTCTTTACCCTTCCTTCCCACCCCTGCTGTTTCTTTCTTGTTCCGGGCCCTGGGCCTAGTCTACTGAACAACTCTGGTTAGGAGCTCTGGGTGGCAAGTCCCACCCAGCCTGGGCCCAGGCACATGGCCTTCTTCTGTCTGCTTCTTTCCAATAAGAACCTTCCAGTCTTTCCTCCAACCCTTGCTATTACCAAGATGGGCCAGGACCTTGGCCCCTATTGCCAAGGCTGAGCTGCTGATAATTGCTGAGAGGAACTCATGAGGCTTCCTGCCAAGACACCATCACCCATTGTTCCGTGGACTCTGGTGGGCTCGAAGGGGAGCTGCCCAAGCTTAGGCAGGAAACAACACAGGCTGAGGAGAAGGGCTCAGGCCCTGTTCCTGTGTACTAATAACCCCACACAATACCTCCTGGTTCTCTTGTTGCTCTCTGGATGGCATCCACTTGTCTCTTTCTGATTTGTACTGAGTGTTCTCATTTGATTCCCCCAGGTGCAGACCATGAGCATCTTAAGACAAATGAAATGGTTCGTTTGGTAGGTGACTTCAGGCGACAGCAGGGGGGTGAGCAGGCAAAGAACCATGAGATGTGAGGAAGCCTACTGAGATGAGTTCAAGAATAGCTCCTGTCCCTGAGACCGCCAGGACACAGGGGGAACCATCCTAGAGGATTCCCCACCAGTGGATAAGGATGTGGCACTGTCCATACCTGCAAGTCATTGATGAGATGGAAGCCTGAACCTGGGGACATGTAGCCACTGCTTTTCCACATCACAAACCCTCAAAACAAGTTATTACTGATAGGGACATAGTGGGCACACGCCTTTAATCCCAGTACTCTGAAGAAATAGGCAGGCAGATCTCTGTAAATTCAAAGCCAACCTGGGTCTACTGAGCAAGTTTCAGAGTAGCCAGTGCTACAGAGTGAGACCCTGTCTCAAAAAAAAAAAAAAAAAAAGATACTGTTGTCACACGAAAACCCCAAGTGCCCAAATGAGGGGTGCTGAAGCCCTGCCTTCTATATGTCAGTTCTCATGAGAGTTGTACAGCTACACACAGACCAGGCCAGACAGATGGGGTCCAGATCTGTGGTCTGAGTTCTTTTCTGAAGCCCCAAAAACATGAGACTCACACAGTCACACTGGGGGCAGAGAGGAAAAGTGTCACCCAGTCTTACCTCTACTTCCTGTGTGTGGGTCCCTCTAGACCTTGCCAGGCACACAAGCTCAGCCATGAACATGAGGTATAGGCATGTGCACCTGCTGCTTTCCCCTTGATTTTAATACCCCATTGACCTCAGTCTCTGATCAGCATGTGTGTTTGGAATTGTGACCCACAGAGCGGCAAGGGGTCTACTCTCCCAGCATTGCAAGCTGGGCCAGTTACCAAGGTTTTATTATGATAAATAAGTGTCCAGTTGACTCCTCTGTAACCAAAATGTATCCTCCTCTTCTTCCTTATCCTTTTCTTTCCTCCTCATCCTCCTCCTCTTCTTCTTTTTTTTTTTTGGACCGTATCTCCTTAAAATGTGTTCCCAGATTGAGGTTTATGATTTTAAGGGCGTTTATGACTCTGAAGTCCACAGTTTGTTATTTCATCCCTTGGGCTAAATAAGGATTATCAGAAGACTATCAGATTCTGTTACTGGTATCTAGCTAAGGGTCAGTCCCAACCCTTAAACATCAGACACTCAGTGACGCCAGCAAGCACAGTGTCTCCTCCCATGCTCACCTAGTCACGACAGTGTCTCATCACACTCTCTTCTAATCATGAGTTATGTTTGTCAGGCTTCACTAACTTAGTAGCTGTAGCATAATAAAAGACGCCTTGGGGTTTGTGGAGGGAAGACTTGGTACTGAGGATTGAACCCAGGACCTATTTATTCATGGTGAGCATGCGCCACACCACTGAACTGCACAGCCAGCCAGGATCTGCTTTTAACTTATGTTTATTATTCATACAATTACCACTGGGTACAATGTAGTTACTCAGCAGCCCAGAGCAGGATTTCTCACTATGTTGGGGGACAGCTTGGAGTTGGGGGAAGGCAGTCTTCTGAGACCAGTTCTGGGGTGTTCGCTTGGTACTTCACCAAGGAAAGCTGTTCAGGCAGGCCCTGGAGACGTGAAGAGAGTTCACTTATCTGGCTTTTCTGTACTCTAGCAGCATTCAGAGTTTGAGGGTCTATGTGGAAAGGCATGGAAGGTGGCATATTGCCAAGCCAGTCACCTGACCTGGCACATGGTATCTTTGCTGACCATCGTGAATGTGAGCAGTCATAGTGCCAACTTTTGGCTCTTTGGGAGCAAGCAGCCTATTATCGGCATCTTCATTCTCTTGTTTTCAGAACCAAGACTGCAGTTGGTGAAGGACTGTTCCTACAGTTCAAAAGAGGGTGTTCTCCCTGTACTGGAAGCAGTGGCCATGTGACCTGCTTCTGGACTTCTGCATTAAATGCGGCTTCACTAGCTGGTGTGGTACTCTAGTCCTCCCTGCTTTTCGTACTCTGGGCAGAGACTGAATATCTGGAGTTGCAGCCACCATCTTGTGGTCCTAAACTATCAACAAATAATGATTTTTAAAAACTAGGCCATTCAGGAATGACCTCAGAAAAACAGTAAACAAGAAAGCGCCAAGATAGTATCTCTCCATAGAAACATTGATAAAACAAGCAGAAATGTCAGACCAACTTTGTAGGCACTCAAAAAAAAAAGTAGATAAAGGTCTATAGCAACTAAGCAAACAATAAATTAAAAAAAAAAAGTTGCCCTAAAAATCCTAGGAAAGTTTTATGGTGCTGTTACACCATCCTTGCCCCACCTCTTCCCCAGGGCAGCAGCTGTTCCTGCCTTAAAGCAACAGCAGCAGTTGCTTTACAACACTGAGGGAATTCCCTCTTCCATGCTCATCAATTCACTTATGCTTAAAGATGGACCATTACCCAGAACTGTACCTAAGGTAGAGTTTATAGGTAGAGATCTACAAAGGATCGTCTAGCCCAAAGAAGCTGGGGACAGTAATATGTTCAAAAACAGCTATTTTCGTATTCTGGGAGAGAAGATAATAAAAATCCATCCATCTAGGCCATACCAGTAACATCTCACCCAGCAGTCGCAAAACATGCAGAGTCCCAATCCCACTAATAAAATGTAGTCTTTCCTTCCTTCCATTCTTCCTTTAAAAAAAAAAAAGTTTTTTGTTTTTGTTTTTGTTTTTTTGAGACAGGGCTTCTCTGTGTAGCCCTGGTTGTCCCAGAACTTGATCTGTAGAGCAGGCTGGTCTCAAACTCACAGAGATCCTCTTGCCTCAGCTGGGGATTAAAGGCATCTGCCACCACTGCCCAGTCTTTTTTTTTTTTTTTTTTTTTTCTGGACAGAGTTTTACTCTGTTCCCAAGATGGCCTGGAACTCACTATGTAGCCAACAGATGACTCTGAACTCATAGCAGTCCTCCTGTCTTAGCTTCCTGAATGTTGGGATTACAGGTATGAGCCACCACACCTGTCTTTTAGACCCTCTTAATGCATTGCCATTTTGTTATTTTAACACACATTAAACTGTGTTCTCAATCGTATAAAGTAACTTCCTGTTGTTTCTCTCAGGCTTCTTGGTATGTTTGGATTATCTAGAACTATAACTTCAAAGGTTAACAAAGTAGAGACCAGATTGGGGAGCCTGGGCCCTGTGATACAGATGTTACACCTAGACACCTGGGCCGTGAAATGACCCAGGGGTCAATAAGAGCATAAATATCTTTACAGGGTTTCGTGTCAGGCTGATTCCTGTTTACACTCTGCCGTGTAGTTTCTATTTGTTTACTAGAACTAAATCCAGACACCATTTGGACAGCAATATAAAACTACTTACCATTGAACCTAGTTCCTACCATTCTTCTGGCCTTGGTAGCCTACCTATATGTAGGCAAACACTCATAAAATAAAAATAAATATATTTTTTAAATCATAAATGTGGAGATATTTTAAACACATTCCTAACATCTGGTAGGTTAAATAATAAAACACAAGGGAAAATTCAGAGTATCTTCAAGCTGGATACAGTAGCACATACTGTAATGATAGTTATTTGGGGGACCGAAGCAGAAAAATAATAAGTTTGAGGCCAGTCAGGACAACTTATCCAGACTCCATTTTTTAAAAAGTTATGAAATAAAAAAGAAAAAAATTATGAAATAAAATAAAAATATTAAAAAATGTACCAGCAAATAGAAATAAAACAACTAAAGTCAAATATAATAAAAACCTAGCAAACCAAATGCGTGTGTAGAAATGAAGTGGTAAGAGGAAATTTTTGAACCCAACTACACACATCACAAAAGAAGAAATGGTCGAAGTGTTGAGGCAGGGTGTGGTCCAGCATTCAAGAGGCTGGGACAAGAAGAACAACAGTTTCTTACAAAGTGAGGACTTGTCTCTCACACCAAAACAACAAGAAAAGGACAATGGTTGTGTTTTGTTGTGTGATAGTTTTTTGTTTATTTTTGAGACAATGTCTCACTATGTAGCCCTGGCTGGCCTAGGACTCTGTGTGTAGACCAGGCTTGTCCCAAAATCACAGGCATCAGCCAGCCTCTAACTTCCAAGTGCTGGAATCAGAAGTGTACACCACGGTATCCAGCAGCACAATGGTTGTCAGACAGGCTTTTTAGTAGCTGAGGATATAGCTCAGTTGCGTGTGGTGGCACTTGCCTTTAATCCCAGCACTCTGGAGTCAGTGGCAGGTGGATCTCTGTGATTTTGAGGCCAGCCTGGTCTACAAAGTGAGTCCAGGACAGCCAGGGCTGTTCCACAGAGAAACCTTGTCGGGGGGATTTGGGGGGAAGAGTATAGCTCAATGGGAGAGTGTGTACTTGGCATCTAAGGCCCTGTGTTCAGTTCACTACGCTATCATGGAGCGTGTGTGCGTGCGTGCGTGCGTGCGTGTGTGTGTGTGTGTGTGTGACTAACCAGGGCTAGTGAGGCCATGGGTCTTGGAGAACTGCCACTTTACTAGACTAGCATAATTCCTAATTTCATTCTGAATATTTATTCTTTAACTAAAGGTAAGTGTATCGCCACTCAACAAAAGCATCTCTAGGCTATAAAGATGGCTAAGTAGCTAAGAGTACTAGCTGCTCTTCTAGAGGACAACTTTGATTCTGAGCCCCCACATGGAAGCTCACAGCCATCTATAACTACAGTGCCAGGGGATCTGACACTCTCTTCTAACTTCCCCGGGCACCAGACACATACATGGTGCAGACATACATGCAGGAAAGGCATCCATAAACATAAAATAAACTTATAACAACAGTAATAACAATAAAAAGAAAACTCTCTTTGCAACAGACAGATACCCTTATAGAAAACCACAATTGATCAATATGTAGAGAGCAAGTGAGCATATGGTGCTCAGCCCCTATCCATCTAACACAATTTCCTGAAAACAAGGCTCAGGAAATGTTGTAGAAGAGGGGGTGGAACGATTGTAAGAGCCAAAGGAAGAGTGGGGATCCAGTATTGATCCAGAAGCCAGAGGCCTGGAGCCAGACCAATGAGTCATTGTAATGAGCATTTGCAAATAAAGGTGTTTGGGCAAAAGAACACTCTGTGGGACACACTGTGACACACTACAGCTTCCATAATGAGATGGAGTTTTTTGTTTGTTTGGTTCTTGTGTTGTTTTATTTTATTTTATTTTATTTTTTGTGGGGGTGATTGCAAGGATGGAGTGTGGATACGAAGGGGTGGGGAGATGACTGGGATGCATGATTTAAATAATTAATAAAAAGCTAAAAAAGGAAAAAAGAAAAAAAAGACAGCTCTCCTGGAACCACTGGATTTTTTTTTTTTTTTTTTTGGTTTTTCGAGACAGGGTTTCTCTGTGTAGCCCTGGCTGTCCTGGACTCACTTTGTAGACCAGGCTGGCCTCGAACTCGCAAAGATCCGCCTGCCTCTGCCTCCCAAGTGCTGGGATTAAAGGCGTGCGCCACCACCGCCCGGCGGAACCACTGGATTTTTTACAAGTTATTGTAAAAGCCTGGGTTTGGCCCTTGACTACTCTGCCTCTTTGGGTAAGTCCTCAACATTGTGGTTCACTATGACAGTTCCACAGTATTTACACTATGCCATTTGGATTTTTAGCCTCCAAAACCAGGGAACAAACATTTTTTTTTTTTTTTTTGGTTTTTCAAGACAGGGTTTCTCTGTGTAACAGCTCTGGCTGTCCTGGACTTGCTTTGTAGACCAGGCTGGCCTTGAACTCACAGTGATCCGCCTGCCTCTGCCTCCCGAGTGCTGGGATTAAAGGCGTGCGCCACCACGCCCGGCCTTTTTAGATGTTTTTTAAACGGTTGGTAGCAAATGTGCATGTGAGTGCCAGTGACCTCAGAGACCAAGGTATAGCGTCTTCCTGGAGCCGAGTTACAGGAGCTGTGAGCCAACCAACATGAGTGCTGGAACCCAGAACTGGGTGCTCTGCAAGAGCATGAGTGCTGGAACCCAGAACTGGGTACTCTGCAAGGGCATGAGTGCTGGAACCCAGAACTGGGTGCTCTGCAAGGGCATGAGTGCTGGAACCCAGAACTGGGTGCTCTGCAAGGGCATGAGTGCTGGAACCCAGAGCTGGGTGCTCTGCAAGGGCATGAGTGCTGGAACCCAGAACTGGGTGCTCTGCAAGGGCATGAGTGCTGGAACTCAGAACTGGGTGCTCTGAGAGAGCAGTATGTGCTTTCAACTGTTGAGCTGTCTGTCCATCCTTTTTGATAACAAGTTACTCTGCCTCAGATGTTTCATTATTGTAATGAAAAACTGATAACATAATTCTATGAGGCCACCCTCATAACATCCTGCCCTTATGATATTCTGACATTACAAGAAAAGAAAACCTTAAATCAAGTGTGACATGCTAAACCAGGAAGGAGACCGAAGCAGGAGGTGAATGAGTTCAAGTGTTGGCTACAGCAAAAACCAAGAAAACTAAAAAGAAGAGAACTATAGCTCACCATTCCTTAAAAATGCCCCCCAAGCAAATCAAATTCAAAAGCATATTAAACTGGTTACACGTAACGCCAAGTAGAATTTATGCAATGTAAAAATAGCTGAACACATTGAAATCAGTTAGTAGAATATACACTGCATATTAATAGAAAGACTGTATATTGAGGCTGGAGAGACGGCTCAGCAGGGAAGATCATACTCTGCTTTTCCAGAGGACTTAGACTCCAGCAAGGCAGTTCGTTCACAACCATCTGAAACCCCAGTTCCAGGAGAGCCACACCCTTTCCAACTTCCCATAGGCATGTGGTACAGCTACCCATATGCAGGCAAAACACTTATATACATAAAATAAAATAAAATCTTTTTAAAAAAACTACATTATAGCCGGGCGGTGGTGGCACACGCCTTTAATCCCAGCACTTGGGAGGCAGAGGCAGGCGGATCTTTGTGAGTTCGAGGCCAGCCTGGTCTACAAAGCGAGTCCAGGACAGCCAGAGATATTCAGAGAAACCCTGTCTTGAAAAACCAAAAAAAAAAAAAAAAACTACATTATCACTGGGCTACGGTGGCACACACCTTGATCCCAGCACTCAGGAGGCAGAGGGAAGCAGATCTCTGAGTTTGAAACCAGCCTGGTCTACTAAGCTAGCACTAGGACTCGAGGACAGCCAAGGCTACATAACTCTGTCTCAGAAAAAAAAAAAAACACAAACAAAAAATTATATTTTATCTTTATGTAGAAAAGGCATTTGAAAAGTTCAGCACTCTTTCACACATAACAGCACTCTAAAAACTAGAACTTACATGGACACCCACTCACATACATCATCCATAGTGATGATTTTAAAACGGAAAAATCCAGGCCAGGAGGTGGTGGCAGCGGCACACGCCCTTAATCCCAGCACTGGGGAGGCAGGTGGATCTCTGAGTTTGAAGCCTGCCTGGTCTACAGAGCAAGTTCCAGGATGACCAGGAGCTACACAAAGAAACCCTGTCTCAAAAAGCCAAAACCAACCCAAACCAAAACAACAACAAAGTAAAATTGGGCATGGTACAGAACACTTTGAATCTCAGAATTCAGGAGTCAGAGGCAAGTGGATTTCTGAGTTTGAGGCCAGTGTGGTCTACATAGCAAGTTCCAGGACAGTCAGAACTACATAACAGAGAGACCCAGTTTCAAAAATAAAAAAATAAAAAGTAAACCAGGCATGGTGGTGCCAGAGGCAGGTGGATCTCTATGAATTGGAGGCTAGCCTAGTCTACATAGTGAGACCTTGTCTAAAAAAAAAAAAAAAAAAAAAAAGGCCAGATGGTGGTGGTGCATTCACTTGGGAGGCACAGGAAGAGGGAGATCTCTAAGTTCAAGGCCAGTCTGGTCTATGAAGTGTGTTCCAGCATAGCCAGAGCTACACACAGAAACCCTGTTTTAAAAAAAAAGTCAAAATCAAAATAAATAACAACAACAATAATAGTAATAGTAAAAATATTAACAAGTAAAAAAAGGGGGTGATAAACTCCAATATATCCAAGGCTTGGTTTCAATCCCCCAGTACTAAAAGAAAAAAAATCTTTTACAATGGTATCTGTAAACAAAAAGTGAAAAACCTATACACTGAAAACTACAAACACTGTCAAAAGAAACTTCAAAAGCAAAATTAAGTAGACATGCCGTGCTCATGCATGGCACACAAAGTGACCTGTCATAGTTCCCATCACAATCTCTATAATGTGTTTTTTCTGAAATAGAAAACCAGCATGAAATTCAGACGGAACCTCAAGAGACCTTGAATGGCCCAACAAACAACAAATAAAAACAAACTTGGAGGACTCATACTTCTGATTTCAAAACTTACTATAAGACCTCAGTAATCCAAATGGTATGGTACTGGCATAAAGACTTGCCAATTGATCAAGGACCATCTTCTCAACTAATGTCATTGGAGAAAGACTGGACATTCTCAGGATGTGTGTGTCCTTAATTTACACTGTATACAAAAGTTGGTTTAAAAAGAATAAAGGACCACCCGCTGGCAATGGGCAAAGAGACACCTTGGTAGTGGTGGTGTTCTTATATGAGTCAGGGGCAGAGCAGATGGAAGTCCTTTGTTCATCATAGCTTGATGCCTGGCTTGTGGTCGAAGCTGTTTTATGTCCAGGACACCTAAAAATAAAATCAAATCAAATCCAGGCAGCTCAGTGTGGAAGGAGGAAGACAGACAGAGACCTGCAGACCACCATGCCACCCACAGTCCTGCCTTCCAGTGCACTGCACAAGGAAAGCCATAGACACCTGCTTGTTGACACGCCACACTGTGAGGATGGAGGATGTCACCCAGGGGCCCATCAGCCGTACATTCAGCCTTCGGCTGGAGCCACCACTGTGTGTGAGTATGTGGTGGTCAGAAGGGAGAGAGAGAGAAGTAGAGCAGCTTGAGCATTATGAAGAAAGAGAAAACTGGAGACTCAAGGGTGGAGAGGAGTGGACTGTTGTAAGTGGCCAGCCCTGCCACCTGTGGCCATTGTGAGGTCCCAGCCTGAGTTGCTGCTGAGGGTCATGTCTGAGTCCCTGGCTACAAAGTGCCAGGGGTTGGTGTTGATGTCTGTGACTCATATTGCCACTAGAGAACATGGGATGTCCCTAGTCAGGGCAGCTGCCTGGGACCACCTGGATGTCTAGGGGCTGTTCAGAACTACCCCTCACTGGATGAGGGGCTCTGGAGAGCTGGCCCCATATCTCACTGCTGGCAGTACTTGGGAGAGCAGGTCCTGTGTGCCTAGCCCAAGCAGCACAGTGGAGCTGGCCCTGACAGTGAGGGGATGGGTGAGCCAGCCCTGAGGGTGTGAGAGCAGGAAAGTTGTCCCAGGCCCTCGCCAGCTGCAGCACTTGAGAGAGTGGGCCCAAAGCCTTGAGTGGGCAGCACAGTAGAACTGGCTCTGGAGGTGTGGGTGCAGGTGAACGAGAGCAGAAGAGTTGACCCTGTCTCTTGGCAGATGGTGGCATTGGGTGACATAGCTGGAACAGGGCTGGAGAGCTCACCCTGGCAGTGCAGATAAGGGAGAGCCAGTGGGTTGACCAGCTCTGCTGCTACCCAGGCCCAGATCCAGGGCTCTGAGATGGTCCACCCTAAAATCTATCATCTGAAAATGGTTGGAACATGTGAACAGGCCAGTCCTGCTGATCCAAAGCTGCAGATCTCCATGACACAGGGCAACAGGATAATTGAGAGGAATCCCAGTGAGGATCCAATATTGATGGTGTCACAGAAGCCAGAGATCTTGAACCAGACCAATGACTCATTGCAGTAAGCATCTGCAAGTGAAGATGTGTGGACAGAGGGATAAACTGTGGGACACACTGTGACCTACTACAGCTTCCATGATGACATTTTTTATGCTTTGTTTTTTAATTAATTAATTTTGGTTTTTTGAGACAGGGTTTCTCTGTGTACCAAACCCTGGCTGTCCTGGACTCACTTCGTAAACCAGACTGGCCTCGAACTCACAGAGATCCACCTGCTTCTGCCTTCTGAGTGCTGGGATTAAAGGCATGCTCCATCACACCCAGAAGTTTATTTATTCTTTAATTTTATGTTCATTGGTGTTTTGACTGTCTGAGTGAGGATGCCAGATCCCCTGGAACAGGAGATACAGACAGTTGTGAGCTGCCGTGTGGGTGCTGGGATTTGAACCCGGGTTCCCTGGAAGAGCAGTCAGTGCTCTTAACCAATGAGCCATTTCTCCAGTCCTATGCTTGGTTTTTTGTAGTTGTTTGTGTGGTTTTTATTTTGGGGAAGAGGTTGTAAGGGTGGAGGGTGGATATGAGGGGAAGGGGAGATGATCAGGATTAGGGTGCATGGTTCTCACAAAGAGTCAACAAAAAGTTAAAAAATAATAATGGAGCAAGAGCTAAGGCTAAAAAAGCACTTAGATCATGTTTGAGACCCCATGGGGAAGGTCGAATGACCCTTTCACAGGTGTTAACTAAGCCATCAGAAGTATCAGATATTTACGTTACAATTCATAACAGTAGCAAAATTACAGTTATGAAGTAGCAACAAAAATAATTTTCTGTTTGTGGGTCACCACAATATGAGGAACTGTATTAAAGGACCAGCGCATTAGGAAGGTTGAGAACCGCTCACTTAGATGAAAACCATCACAGTGACTTCTTGCCCATTGAAAGGAAGGTTGAGAACCGCTCACTTAGATGAAAACCATCACAGTGACTTCTTGCCCATTGAAAGCACAGACAAGAAAAAGAAAACTACACCATTTGATTTTTTTTTCTTTTCTTCTTTTTTAAATCACTGTTTGCTCCTGTGTTAGTGTCATATGATCATCATGTAGGACGTGGGGCACACACGGAGGTCACAACTTTCAGGAGTCAGTTCTCTTGTTCCATGGTGGGTTCTGAGGATTGAACTCAAGCGTCAGGCTTACACAGAAAGTATTTTTTTCTGCTGAGACATTTCATTAGACTGATAATTGGTTTTCATCCAAACGAAAGCTTAAAACCTTAAGCCAGATGTAATAATGATATATAAGTGACATTTTTTTTTTTTTTTTGGTTTTTCGAGACAGGGTTTCTCTGTGTAACAGCCCTGGCTGTCCTGGACTTGCTTTGTAGACCAGGCTGGCCTCGAACTCACAGAGATCCGCCTGCCTCTACCTCCCAAGTGCTGGGATTAAAGGCGTGCGCCACCAACGCCCGGCTATAAGTGACATTTTGTTTTGGTTTGTTTCTTGTTTTGTGTTTGTTTGTGGGGAGGGGAGACAAGGTCTCAAGCTGTAGCTGAGGCTGGACTCATATCCATGACCTCTTGCCTCAGCCTCACCAGGAGCTGGGATTACAGGTGTGCATCTGCACACCCACCTGTGAATGTCCTTAATGTTATTGACTCATACACTTAAAATGATGAAAACATTAATTTTCAGTTATATATATTTTGCCCCAATTTAAAAACAGAGAGCAGGAAGATGTTACAGAGCTTCCTGCCCCACCTTAGTGGCATGTGGTGACCCTTTTCCACCACTAGGGCCACTCACTTGGCCTGGGAGAATGAAAAGCTCTTCCTCCCACACCTGTCATGGGTTTCCTCCTCTCCAGAGCTGTGAGCGAGCACACCTTACTGATGTCCAAGGGGTCCCTGCTCTCCCCCTCCAAAATCCAAAAGCCTAACTCCACTTCTCTCTCACCACCTCTTTGCAGCTAGATTTGAACTGCCATTCAATGGTAGATCTCAACTAGGGCCCCGTTCACTGCCAACTTCAGCAGCAAACACTAGCTTCTCCTCAGGAGTTGCCACCACCCAGATGTGACAACCTAAAATAGCTCCTCCACACCTTGCCAAATGCTCTGTGATACAAAGAGCCTCTCGTTGAGAATGCCCACCCCATGGAAAACCTTTGCTAAGTTGCTGGTCCATCCCCACCTTGACCACACGATCTTCTGTGGATCACATGGCTGAGGCCATGCCTGGGTTCCTTCCAAATCTTTCCTGTGACTCTGGTTTTACAATGGTCACTTTCCTGTTCTGTCATGGTAGATCTGTACCACCTCTCTGGATATTCAGCTTATCAATCACCATGTGTAGCTTTCTGCTGCTGAGACTCAGGTCCTGGTGCCTAAGAAAGTGCATGCCTCCTCCATAACGGATCCTATCTCATACGAGGGGCCAGTCTCCACATTTCCATTAATGCATAAGGCTGTTTGCCCCAGGAATGAGGTTATAGTCGGATCTACCAGTGACAAGGCTGTCTGGCTCTTTATTCCCATCCTCAGGGGACCAGAATCAGCATGAGCATGCTATGTTAGCCCACACTGGATGAGGCAAGCATTCCTCTGAATAGAGAGGCGTCTAGTACTTCCTGAAGGCTGCTTGGAAGAGAGAATGGGGAGTTCAGTCCATCTGCCTTGACACATGACCCCCAGCACCCTCTTTCTCAGTTAAAGGTTCTAGCAGTGGGTTTCACCCTGGGCAGGGTCAAGAACACGGAACACACTGAACACAGAACAGGGGAAAGTAGACCCAGACTGCTGAGCAGGGGAAGATGGAGACCATGTATCCTGTGTCCACTCTGAGCTGGGATGAGGCCAGGGAGACTGATCTTTCATGCTTAGTTTCTAGGAAGTATCTAATCTTCAAAGCATCCCTGAGAGTTGGTTGGTAGCCTTTATCCAAGGACTTAATAGACTTTTTCAGTCTTCTGGAACACTGTGTGGCATTTTCTAACCTTAAACCAACTTGGGCTGTGGACTATCAGGACCCAAAGGACCATGAAAGGGGCCTGCAGCAAGACCTCTCAGATGGAGTCTCTGGCTCAGGAGCTGGTGTTTAAGGGCACATGGGCATCCACATCTGTTACCCAGTCTTGTCAAACATGGTGCCTCTGGCACATCTCTGCCCTTGAGAGGGGTGCAGTTGGGACCTCCCATCAAAGCTTTGCGTCATGGAGATGATGTGAGAGCTCCTCGGTCATGCCTGCTGTGCTGGGTGCACAGTTCAGTCCTGTCAAGTGAGCCCTTTCTGCGATCTTTCCTGCCCATTTACCTGGACATTTTCTTCAAGATCCTTGGGCCAGCAAAGGGTATGAAAAGAGAGGTGTTGATACTCTCAGGGTGAAGCTTTGAGTAGTTGAGTAGTCTTCCCAGGAACACACTTGGCATGGTCCTGCCTCCCAACATGCCCATAGCAGGGTGGAGCAAGCCACTAGATACTGGAGTTTCATGAGTTGACATAGTTGTCAGAAGCACAGACTGGGTTCAGGATTGCTTCCTGGAAGAAGCCATGCTGGGTGAGAAAGGAGTAACAGCCTAGATCTGCCAAATATAACATACACACAGGACACACAGCTAACCTTGAACTTCACAGAAAACAATTCCCCCTCCCTTTTTTTGTGCTGCTGGGAGTTAAACTTGGGACCTCACGTGCTAGGCAAGTGCTCTTCAACTGAACTACATCCTCAGCTCCAAATAATTTTTTTAAATGCAGTTACATTCCAAACACTGGATGGAACATGGTTATGTGATAACAATCTTCATCTTCCTAAAATTTCAAAGTAGATGAATATCTGTCCTGTCCCTGGCTGAAGCAGGGCTGAACCTTTCCAGGCTAGAGTCATTCAGACAGCACCCTCCCTTATCAGCCCTTAGCCAAATGATGGGTCTGGGCTGCATCTATAATCAAACCTGCATGTTCACTTGCCAGACAGATGAGTGATAAACCTCAAATTGTGATCTAGGCAGCAGAGGATTGACCTCACCTTGGAAGACAGTTGTCAGGAACACAGAATCCCAAGCCTGCCCTAGATCTGCAGAACAGGTACTCACTCGTTTGTCGTCCCTGGAAACAGAGCCTGAAATCTTTGGCATGCTAGGCAAACACCATACCTACCTCAGCCCCAAGCTCCTGTATTTTATGAGGATCTCTTTGTGATTCCATGTACATGGGAGTGGGGGTGTGGGGGGACACTGTATGAACACTTGAGCGACATCAGGAGTCAGCAGTGTAGAATCACAATAAGGGTGCTAGGTGATTACTTTGCACCAGTACCTCACCTCTGTGCTCCATTAGCTTTCAGAGGGGCCCTCAAGACAGCATGTCATCACCACTTACAGGGTACTGAAAAAAGACAGTGTCTTTCCTCATGAGGCCATATGGCTAGTTAGTGCCTGTGATGATCTGGCCCAGCCACTATGACCACAAGATGCCGAGCATGTGAAGGGCTGCTCCATCATGAAAGATCCTCCCGAAGTGCCTTGCTCTGTAACTGTTATGGTCACAGACAGCTTTGTGGCACTCAGTGCCAGTCCCTGCAGTTTGTTGATGTGTGTGTGGACAACCAGGTGGGTGAACTAGAAAGGCTGGACCTGTCCAGTTCTGGAGGCATCTCAAGAAGAATGAGTGATGAGTGTGTGTGCTAAGAGATGAGGGGGGAGGGGGGAGGAGAGAGGGAGGGAAGGACAAACAGACAGATGATTGAAGGGGCAGGTTGTCATAAATGGAGAAGTGACAGTTTGCAGACCCTTCTGTAAGGTGGGCATCTCATAGTAATTATTTCCCTAGGAAAGGAAGGTGATGTGCTGAGGCGTCTCCCTGCTCAAGCTCAGCCTTATCACTATGGCTTCCCGGGGATATCAACTGTGAAGGCCAAAGTCCCACATGAGTTCCTCAAAACCTGAGTCATTAATCTTTGGCAGGTGCAAGCAGAGAATTAATATGGAACATGGAATCTTCCATATTCTAGGTCCAGAGGTTTCTGGACACACCCTGTCCTCCATAATCAATGGAGATCTGACTATCTGGTCAGGGTGCTGTCCTCTAAAAAATCAGCAGTCCTTTCACTTTTTAATAGGAGACCTTCAGATTTCCAAGGTCAGCCTGTTACATATCTTGGTGACAACCACACTAGTCTTTTTACCTTCAAATGTACCAGGGGATTGGCACATGTAGGCCACCTGCCAGGACTGCCATTTCCTCCTGTCCTTTTCTTTTTTCTTTTTTTTTTTTTTTGGTTTTTCGAGACAGGGTTTCTCTGTTTAACAGCTCTGGCTGTCCTGGACTCGCTTTGTAGACCAGGCTGGCCTCGAACTCCTGTCCTTTTCTTAAACCTCCAGCATCCTGGCTTTCCCCACCATGACTATCCCCAGTGTGTGTGCTCAAATGTCCACCCTAGAATGTAAGGCTTTGGGGACACACAGTGTCTTTCCTCCCACCGGAAAAAACAGATGATGTAAGCCCTAGCCTATCAAGTCAACTGTAGCTTAGGGGTCCAATTCTTAGTGCCCATAAAGTTTTTACATGCAGACTGCCTTGTTCCTGACTCTAGGCAAGGTCATGGCCAAGACACACAGCAGGTCACGCAGGTGTAAATGAAAATGTCAAACTGGAGACTGCCTGAGCTCTTCTACTGCTTGGTGATGCCTCAAGCTTCCATCAAGCCCTGCCCCCTCATCCTTCCTAGGATCACATGGCCAAGTACCTCTCGATTCTGGGTAGCCCATCTACTGGATGGTATACTGTGAGTATACGTAGCCACAGGCTCATCCTGTCCAAATTTAGATATGCTGTTGTCAGGTCAATGACTCGGACTTCATTTCCAAACTGAGTCTAAGAGACAACCCTGCCAATCAAAGCAACTGAATCTTCACACCCAAGGCCATTTGGGCATAAGATGAATGTGCTGGACATTCATAAACTTGACATAAGCTACAGTCATCTGAGAGGAGAGACCCTCAATTAAGAAAGTGCCTCCACAAAATCAGGGTGTGGGCACGACTGTAGGGCATTTTCTCAATTAGCGATAGTTGAGAGGACCCAGCCAGCCTATTGTGTATGGTGCCATCCCTGGGCTGGTGGTACTGGACTCTGTAAGAAAGCAGGTTGAGCAAGCCATGGGGGCAAGCCAGTAAGCAGCACTTCTCCATTGCCTCTGCATCAGCTCCTGCCCTCACTGCTTTTGATGATAAACTTATGTGGAACTGTGAGCAAAATGAACCCTTTCCTCCCTAAGTCATGGTGTTTCCTCCCAGCAATAGTAACTCTCCCTCACTACCTGCAGGGGTAGTGACCTGGTCCTGCCCCTCATTGGCTGTAGCACTCATGAGAGTGGGCCCTGCACCTTGCCTGGGCAACACAATGGAGCTGACCCTGATGTTGAAGGCACACATGAGCCACTCCTGAGGTCATGAGTGGGAGAGCTGGCCTAGCCCCTCACCAGCTACAGCACTTGGGAGAGTGGACCTGAAGCCTTGACTAGGCAGCACAGTGTTGCTGGCTCTGAAGACATGGGTACCAGTGAGCCAGCCCCAAGGGCATGAGTGGCAGAGTTGACCCTGTCTCCTACCAGATGGTGACATTCAGTGGCCTAGCTGGAGCAGGGCTGAAGAGCTCACCCTGGTGGTACAGGTAAGGTAAAGCGGGTGGGCTGACCAGCTCAGCTACTACCTAGGCCCACCCAGATTCAGGGTTTTGAGTTGGATCACCCTGAAATCTTCACCATCTATGAAATGTTTGGGCATATGAAAGGGCTGGTCCTGCTGATTCAAAGCTGCAGGATCTCCACGACAAGGGTAACAACAGGATAACTGGGAGGATCCATTATTGATGATATCACAGAAGCCAGGTGCTTGACTCATTGCAATGAACATTTGCAGGTGAAAGTGTGTGGACAGACTATAGTTTCCAGAGATGGTTTGTCTGTTTTATTTTGTTTGTGTGGCTTTTTGGGGGCAGGTGGAGGGAGTTGCAAGGGTCGAGGATGGATATGAGGGGGCAGGGAGATTAGCAGGACTGGGGTGCATGATATGAAACTTACAAAGAATCAAGGTTTTTTTTCTTTTAAAGATTTATTTATTATGTATACACTATTTGGCCTGCATGTATGCCTGAAGGCCAGAAGAGGGAACCGGATCTCATTATAGATGGTTGTGAGCCACCATGTGGTTGCTGGGAATTGAACTCAGGACCTCTGGAAGAACAGCCAGTTCTTTTAACCTCTGAGCCATCTCTCCAGCCCCCCCCCCCCGCCTTTTTTTTTTTTTTTTTAAGTAACTGCAGGACAATGAACTCTATATATTCTCCCTATTTAGACTCAGAAAACACAGGGAACATTTTCTCCATAGCCTAAGTCATTTCATCCCACCAAAAGTGTAGGGCCTGCTACAGCTAGCAGAGGAATGCAACAGACCACCCGAGCACTCATGTCATCTTCGTGGGATGGGGTGGAGTACGGTAGAAGCCCCCAGAACACAAGCTACTGCAGTAGATAGACAACCCGGACAGCTGGTCCTGTACTGCTGGCCAGGCCAGACTCCAAACCTTAGCTAGTCCCACCTGCTATGGGACCTCATCTTTATTGGGTTGCTTTAATTTTGAATTTATTTATGGGTGGGGGAGCACAAATGCCATGGCACTTATGAGGTCAGAGAATTTGTGGGAATCAGTTCTCTTCTTCTACCATGTGGGTCCCAAGGATTGAAACTGGTTCATATACCTTGTAGGCAATCACCTTAACCTGCTGAGTCACCATGACAGTCCCATTGAGTCATTTAATTCCAACTAGAACACGAGCATGGCCTCCGAGGGCTGCTGTAGGTAGGAAGGAAAACATGCACGTGAGAGCTGCCATACTCTTCGGTGACTATACAACTGAGTATCAGTTTCATCTCCCTGTAAGAAACCTTACTGGGGGGACCTAATCTTTCTATTGGGTGGTTTTGGGGTACATGTCCTCACCACGGCAACTACAGTGACAGGATCACAGACAGAAGCCACAGGAACAGGTATGTATCATACCAGCACAGGCACAGATGCAACACTCGACTCTGCACTCAACTGTCCAGGACTGTCAACGAAGCAGGAAGGGAAAGGTCAGTTGCTGTTGTGTGCTGTGTGTACTGTTGTGCATGAAGAGGCCACAAGTGGAAGCCAGGGTCTTCTGTATTGCTCTCCATCTTGTTTTTTTTAGGATCTGGTCTTTCTCTGAATCTAGAGCTGTTTTGGCTACACTGTCTACTGAGCAAGCTCAAGAACCCATTTGCCCTCCCTGCCTAAGAGGCCATGATGGAACTGCAGATGCAGATTTTGCCACACTCAGCTTTTACATGGATGCTAAGGATGCAAATTCAGCCCCTCAAACACTATCCTCAAAACCACCTTCCCAGCCCCCCAGAGTCATTCTTTACCTCCAGCTCCAAGAACTTTTCCTTAATACAACTGAACACATGACTATACAAACACTGTGAGCATCAAGGCTCAGGAATACATCTACTCACTGACAATTCCTGTCCTCCCCGATGATACACATTCTGGCTTCCTGGAAATCCTTGGAGTTAAGACAAAGAAACCACAAATCTCAGCTCCTGTTACTCAAGCCACACACCCTAACTGTAACCAAAGCCTTATTTCAGATTTGACACTTCTCTCTTCTCCTACCTCCCACTGTCTCTTCCCACACCGGCCTTATGATACCTGATACGCAAGTGACAGTCATAGGGTAACACTGTGGTATAAAGGACAGGGAGGAGGATGCTGAGTGAACAGAGAATCACCTCTGAACCCTCCTGTAGCCAGTGCTCAGGTTGGGACATGGGAGAAGGGGTGTCATTGGTGTGTGTTCATTAATTTACCACTTGTACCTCTGAAGAACTGCCACACATCATTCATCCAGGAAGGGAAGTCAGCTGCCTTCCTCCCAGGGCTCAGTGACTTTTCCCTCTGAATGTGAACATGCATGTTCTGGTGAGATCCAGGGGCTTATGGTCAGGAATGCCCTGGCCTGGGAGATTATAAGCCCACCTGTCAGCTGATCTGGGTCAGCACAACTGCAGGAACTAGACCCAGGGCTCTAGGTCAGCCACAGACCAACACTGGGCCAGCAAGACCAGAAAGGCTTCTCCTGGCTCACACAGCTGGCCTCTGCTTGCAGATCGAGGCTGACATGCAGTGCAGGGACGGCAATATCACCTTACAAAGGTTTGTCAGCTCTGGACATCTGGGCAAGCAGTCTCTCCCCACATGCCAGAGGTTCACAGCCTGGGGCAGCTGGAATCTTTATTCTGTTAAGTGGCAAGAAGCCGGCCAGCAGGACCAAGGATATGGGGTGCCCAAGGCAGCTTCCTCAAAGTACAGTCTGTCCACACAGTGAACTCAGTCCATCCAGGCCAGGATGCCCAATTCAGTGTCTTCCGGCTCAGGCAACCTCAGGAAGGCTTTGCTGTGGGTTTAGGTTTCTTTCCCCTGTGCTTGAAGTCACGCAGTGGGTTCTGGGTCTTCACCTTCTACAAGGGTAGAACCACAAGTCAGTTGTGGGAGTCAGTCAGATGGTCCAAACAGACAGAGTGAGCAGTGCTGGCACCTGGCAGAATCCCTGTGCCACAAGCCAGACTCTGCTAGCAGAGCAGACAATGTGAAGGAGGCCTTCGGGCAGTTGTGGGAATACCACAAACCCACACCCCTATTCCTGGGAGTCCTATCCCTCCCTCAGGCAAGACAGCTGCTGAAGACAAAGGACAAAGTGGGAAGGAGTACTGTTATTGTCCCAAGAACCTCAGGAGACCTGACCTACCTTAGCCTTCTTAAAGGAAGGCAGCTTTCTCCGTTTCTTTCGAGGATGTACAAGGCCACGAAGAGCAGCAGGAACTGGAAGAGATGCTAGACCTCAGAAGAGTACTCACCTCCACTTCTAAGATCCAGCCACACAGTCCTCTCCACCCCATGAAACCTGACCTCTAGGACTTCTCCACTCCCTTCTCAGTGCTGCCCTCAGCACAGACTCCAATCCTGCCCAAGAAATGGTTCCAGCCCAGCAGTGGTGGTGCACACTTTTAATCCCAGCACTCAGGAGGCTGAGGAAGGTGGATGGATCTCTGAGTTCAAGGCCAGCCTGGTCTACAAAATAAGTTCCAGGACAGCCAGTGCTACACAGAGAAACTCCGTCTCAAAAAGTCACAGGGTGGGGGGGGGGGGAGGAAGGAAGGAAGGTTCTCCAATACTCAATTATTTGTTATATATGCAGACAAAAGATTAAAGTTAGTTCCCTAGACTCCCTCTGTCTAAATCATGTCTGTAGTGTTTAAATTTACTGCAAAGAACACATACTGAGAAAAGAGAGAAGCTATGGTATATTCACTAGTAGAGTGTGTACACAGCATAGAGAAAGGAAGGAAAGAAATACCTTCAAGGAAAATGCATTTAAAAAGAGAAAAATCAATGGGTAGTTTCCTTTTGTGTGGCTTCTGAACTACAAACTCACTAGCCCCTATTACTGTGAGACCTTCCCTCTACATTCCACCCAAATCTCATGAGATCTTGGGTCTGGCCTCACAGCACCCCGCACCCCCATCAGAATTGGCCACATCTAACACTTTACACCTTCTCCCGCCTCTTGCAAACTTCTTGGCCACAGTCTTAGTAAGTGACTTTGCTCTTAGCAGGTACTTTAGGCCAAAGGGACTCTCCTAGCATTTCAGACAAAGACCAAGAGTGGAGTCTTCTCCAGCTCACTATCTCTTACAAACCTGCCTCCAGTTCTTCCTCCAGCATTATCTCACTGGGTCCTTTCACATCACTCACACCTTTTCTGCCCTGACAGGTCCCTCCTATACCTTCCTGTCCCGTTTTTGTTTTTCCTTTTTTGGCTTTTCAAGGCAGGTTTCTCTGTGCGGCACTGGCTGTCCTGGAACTTGGACTAAGCTGGCCTTGAACTCACACAGATCCACCTGCTTCAGCCTCCTGGGTGCTGGGATTAAAGGCATGTACCACCACTACCTAGCTCTTCCTGTCACTTCTAAGACAACAACATCACATTAGCAAACTGACTCCATTTCAGGAAGGCAAGATCAGGAATGGTGTAGGGCCTACAGTAACTGCCCAGCGATCTTCTCATGGACTCTTCTTTTATTGTAAACATAGAAAGCATGAATATTCATTTCTAAAAATATCCCACACTAGATACCCAAAGAAGACAAACTATTACCCAGAGCCTCCAGGCGACGAGGAGGGCCAGCTAAGTGAATGACTGCCCTCCCCCCTCCCCCGCAGGGTGTCTCCCTCACCTGCTCCTACCCACAAACATGGAGGTCTCAGCTTGGTGCCTGCCAATCAAAGTATTCTCCCTTCCAAGGGGCCTGAGCCCAGGACTCTCCCTCAAATGTGCTCAGCCATGCACCCAGGGCTGTCTGAACCATCTCCCTGTAAGTCAGCACACCCACGCCCAGCCTGACGGTTTGTGCTGCACGTGCCAGAATCGCCCTTTACCACCCTCTCTATTTCTCCGTGTCTGTCTAGGAAGCTAAGCAAGGGCCCATGGGCCTGCCTGGTCTAACCATCAAGAATGCCTGGCTGCCGGGCGGTGGTGGCGCACGCCTTTAATCCCAGCACTTGGGAGGCAGAGGCAGGTGGATCTTTGTGAGTTCGAGGCCAGCCTGGTCTACAAAGTGAGTCCAGGACACCCAAGGATACACAGAGAAACCCTGTCTCGAAAAACCAAAAAAAAAAAAAAAAAAAAAAAGAATGCCTGGCAACCTGCTCTGTGTACTTTGGCTTCAGTCTTGCGAAAGCTGAGAACAGTCCTCTTGGGGGAATGCTAGGCCACTGCCTCTAGTCTCTTGACCCTCAGCAACACTCACCCAAGTAGTCAGGGACATTGCCCAGATGAGGCTTTACCACTGCCGGGTGCAAGGGAAGATCATGGCGTAGCAGCTGGAGGTCCCTGGGGTTGTCTTCAAAGTATGTCTGACAGGCAGAGAGAGCTCAAAGTTGAAGATGCACAAAAACGGTCACCATGAAGTTTGCCTACCACTTCGTTCTTCACCCTCCTTGATAGCCACAGCCTAGCACACACAAACCAGGACAGGCTTCTCAGGACTCACACATCTGACCTCTGCTGGCCATGTACGGCACTGCATGCTGCAGCAGACCCAGATACCACCACCTTCTGGAAATCATCCTCTGCAGGCTTTGGAATGAAGTCCCTTCTCATAGCCAGAGTTTCACAACTTAGAGCAGCTAGAGCCTTTATTCACTCACTGATATGAATAAAGGACTTCCAAGTCCAAACATGGGTACAAGGACATACCCTGTATAAGGATGTCTGTTTCCTTCTCTAAGATACAAACAGCAGCACTCTGACTTGCTTTAGCTTAGTGTCTTCGTAGACCTCATCAACACCAACAGCCACTTCACTCCTTCTCATGTGTGTGGAACATCCAGGTATGGCCTGTACATTCTAAGGCCCCTGGTATGGACCCTACAGGGCTTCCATCTTTAGTTTCCTAATAGTGTTGTAATGAATGCGTGTACGCGCGCACGCATGCACACACACACAATGTATGCTCACTTGTGACTAATGTCAAGTGTCCACTGTGAAGTCATGTACACTGTCCTCCCAGAACAGAACTGTATTTCAGCTGGTTTCCTGTCTCTCCCTGCCAAAGGCCAGCAAACTGTCCAGCTCTCTGCTTCTCATCACTTAGAGCTTGGCCAGCCTTCAAAACAGACAGCTCCAACCCTGCCCTCACCTTGAGTTTCTCTGAGTGTAGAAGCTCCTCCTTGATCTCCTTCAATCTTGCCTCTCGAATAGCCTGTTTAGTCACTGAGCGCATGGCATCCTGTGGGTAGACCAGAGTCAGCCAGCCTTATTCCTGAATGCTCAGCCATGGGGTGCAATCCCTAGGTCACATTCCTCAACCACCCTCCTCCCAACTCTTGTTGAACTTACTCTGCAGCGATAGCGAAAGCTTTCGATCTCCTCCATCTGGAACTGGTAGGGAAGCAGGATGGGGGCCTCACTCTCTGGAGAGAAGGCAGCAGTGAAGGTTGAGGGCAGCGCCCATGTAAAGCCTTCCCTGGCAGCCTCCTGCTCCTCTCTGAAATGAGGCTTTATCCAGAGATGCTATTCAGCATCACTAACCCTAAGTCTAAGGGCAGTTTCCAAGCGGCTTTGGTCAGGGGTGTATGCTTGAGCTCTGGGTGCCATCATATCCTCAGCCCCACCCCACACTCAATTCAAGGATACTGTGGCCACAACACCCCTCATGATGATGGTTACTGCCTGCAGACAAGGCACGCTTCACGTAAAGCATCTGAGTCAGGACCCGGCAGAGTATCTAGTTAGTCCCTGACCATAAGGTAATCAGCGAGGATGACACTGGGCAAATCACTTCAGTCACTATCTGTGACAGGACACAGCCCATGTCACACAGGGGAAGAGGATGATGGGCTGTGGAAGAGGAAGTCTGTCATCACTATGGGCTTCTTGGCATTCCACACAGGGTCTCACTATATTATCCAGGTAGCCTCCCTACAACTCTCAATCTTCCTGCCTCAGGCTTCCCAAGTGCTGTGATTACAGTATGTGATACCACACTTGGTGTTAGTGTAAGGTTTCCTCTTCCCTCTCATCCTGGACTTAGGAGATTTACTTATTTTACTTTTTATGTGTGTTTTGCATGCATGCACATATGTGCACTGCCTACATCCCTGGTGCCTATGGGTGTTGGAGTTACGGATGGCCATGAACTGCCAAATGCGTACAAGGCACTGAACCTGGGTCCTCTAGAAGAGCAGCAAGTGCTCTTAACCACAGATCCACCTCGAGCCCCATTCTTTGATTTACAAGGCACTGAACCTGGGTCCTCTAGAAGAGCAGCAAGTGCTCTTAACCACAGATCCACCTCTCGAGCCCCATTCTTTGATTTAAAAATAGCAACAAAAAAAGGCTCTTGCTATGTATCCCAGGCTAGCCTCAAATTGTCAACCATCCTGTCTCACCCCGCTGTGTTCTGTGATGATGGATGTGCACTACCATCCTAGTCACTGAAGTTGGTTGCAAAATGCAACAGGAGAAAGAAGCCTGGCTCCTAGACCCATGGTCAAGGAGCATGGGCTCTTACCACCACTGAGAAGCTCCTCAATCTTTCCCAAGCAGGACTGTTCTGTGGGCAGCACAAAGGTCAGAACTATGCCTGGGTTGTTGGCTCGAGCTGTCCTGCAGTGGGAGAGGATCAAACATGCATCACTAGCCCATGAGGTCTGGCCAGACTCCTTCAGCATGCTCTGGCTCACCACACTCCCCATCCTCCTACCTTCCAGCTCGATGGACATAGGCTTCTGGAGTGGGAGGAAGGTCAAAGTTGAGTACAGCAGACACATGGTGGAAGTCTATGCCCCGGGCCACACCTGACTCGGGATCATTGGCCCTGAGAAAATAACCCAGTATCAGCCAGATGCTTATAATCTAGCAAGGTGTTCTGATGTTCAATGTCTAAACTATCTTCTAAGCAAAGCTCAAAGACCACTAAACTATTGGACATTTGAATTACTCCAGGAGGGGACTGGAGAGATGGCTCAGTGGTTAAGGGCACTGACTGCTCTTCCAAAGAACCTGGGTTCAATTCTCAGCACCCACATGGTGGCTTATAACCATCTATAATGAGATCTGGAGCCCTCTTCGGGCATGCAGGCATACATGCAGGATGAATATTGTATACATAATAAAAAAATCTTTAAAATAAATAAATAAATAAATAAATAAATAAATAAAAATAATTACTCCAGGAGCTACGGGTAGGGGGTGGCCTGGAGTTCCAACATCTGGCCAAACATTTCCCTGACCTTCAGTTCTGGGAAACAGCAGAACACACTGACCCATAAACCACCTCTGAGACCCTGAACTCTTCCAGCAGGCAACACCCCGACAGTGTCCCTTTTCCCTCAGAAACACATCGTCTGCACATCATACCCATGCACCCAGGGCTGCCTGAACTATCTCCCTGTAAGTCAGCACACCCACGCCCAGCCTGACGGTTTGTGCTGCACTTGCCAGAATCGCCCTTTACCACACTCTCTACTTCTCCGTGTCTGTCTAGGAAGCTAAGCAAGGGCCCATGTGCCTGCCTGGTCTAACCATCAAGAATGCCTGGCAACCTGCTCTGTGTACTTTGGCTTCAGTCTTGCAAAGGCTGAGAACAGTCCTCTTGGGGGAATGCTGAGAAGAGAGCTGTGGACTTACCTGTCTCCTTTGGACCCTCGGCCTCGCCGCTTGCCTTTGACTGGGGGTCCCAAGATCTCAGCATCCGTTGCTATGACACAATCATAGAAGCCTTGGTTGAACTGTGAGATGATGTGACACCTGCAACCCGAGAGGGATGAGCGCCACGAGCACAAGAGGCTCTTCTCCATCCCAGCATCATCCTAGCTATTGCGTTTCCCAGCTCTGCCCTCTTTAATCTCCTCTATCATCTTCAGATCTATGCCTCAGCTTCCTCGTTGAAAATGGAGTAATGAGCTGGAGAGATAGCTCAGTGATTAAATACACTGGCTGCTCTTCCAGAGGACCCAGTTTCTTTTCTTTCTTTTTTTTTTTTCTTGGTTTTTTTTTTCAAGACAGGGTTTCTCTGTGTATCCCTGGCTGTCCTGGACTTACTTTGTAGACCAGGCTGGCCTCGAACTCAGAGAGATCCACCTGCTTCTGCCTCCAGAGTGCTGGGATTAAAGGCGTGCACTACCACACCCAGCTGAGTACCTAGTTTCTATTCTCAGCACCAATATGGAGCTAATACATTGTCTGTAACTCCAATTTCAAGGGATCCAACACCCTCCTCTGGCCTCCACAGGCACCAGGCATGCATGTGGGATACTACTACATGTAGGCAAAACACCCACATACATAAAAAAATAAAAATAAAAATAGGGGGCTGGAGAGATGGCTCAGAGGTTAAGAGCACTGGCTACTCTTCCAGAGGTCCTGAGTTCAATTCCCAGAAACCACATGGTGGCTCACAATCATCTATAATGGGATCTGGTGTCCTCTTCTGGCCTGCAGGCAAACATGCAGACAGAACACTATATACATAATAAATAAAATCTTTAAAATAAATAAATTAAAAAAAATAACTTTCTTTTTCTTTTTTTCCCAGGTTTTTTTTTTTTTTTTTTTTTGGTTTTTCGAGACAGGGTTTCTCTGTGTATCCTTGGATGTCCTGGACTCACTTTGTAGACCAGGCTGGCCTCGAACTCACAAAGATCCGCCTGCCTCTGCCTCCCAAGTGCTGGTATTAAAAGCGTGTGCCACCACCGCCCGGCTTTTCCCAGGTTTTTAAGACAGGATTCCTCTGTGTATCCTTGGCTGTCCTGGAACTCACTTTGTAGACCAGGCTGGCCTTGAACTCAGATCTGACTGCTTCTGCCTCCTGAGTGCTGGGATTAAAGGAGTGCGCCACCATGCCCAGCAAATACAGACAGCTGTGGACTGCCATGTGGTTGCTGGGATTTGAATCCAGATCCTTTGGAAGAGCAGCCAATGCTCTTAACCCCTGAGCCACCTCTACAGTCCTCTTCTTTTTTTTTTTTTTTTTTTTTAAATGGGGCAACAGGTAAGTCTTTCAGAGTTGTGTGAAATACTTATCAGTCATATTGAGAGTCTGGTCCCCAGTAAGTGCTTAAGAAACAGGAACAAGGGACGAGGTGTACAGCTCAGAGGCTAATTGCTTCTCTAGCATGAACAAGGCTCTGGGTTCAATCCCTAGCACTTCAAAGAGGCAGAGGAGGAAAGAAGAAATAACACCAAGCTGTGCGAAGTAGCCCACAGCTTTTATCCAGCACTTGGAAAGCTGAGGCAGGAGGACTGCCATAAATTCTCAGCCAGCCTGATTACAAATACAGCATAAACCCTAGCTCTTAAAAGTAGAAAGAACTGCTGGGCGTGGTAGTGCATGCCTTTAATCCCAGCACTTGGGAAGCAGAGGCAGGCGGATCTCTGTGAGTTCAAGGCCAGCCTGGTCTACAAAATGAGTCCAGGACAGCCAGGGCTGTTACACAGAGAAACCCTGTCTCAAAAAAACCTAAGGGAAAAAAAAAAAAAGTAGAAAGAACCACTGGGTTCTCTTTCCATGTTCCTTCTCAGCTTATCTTCATCAAGATGCAGAGCATAACAGACCTGGAGCGCAGTGGGAGCTCTCCATTCAGGACGCAGGAGGGAATGCTGAACTGTTCCAGGAAAAGGCGGAGCCGGTAACCCCTATCCAGAGTGTTGACAAAGAGCAAGGCTTTGCCCCGAATCAGTGACAGCTTGAGCAGGGCATACAGCAGCAAGAATTTGTCTTCTTCGGTCTCACAAACCACCTGATACTGTTGTAGCTGGTCTGGCCCCGGCAGCTGGGACTCCTGTAACTTGAGGGTAACCTAGGAAGAGTACAGACCTGTGAGAAGTGGTCCTATGGCCGCTGCCTCACCCCACATTAGTGCAGGCCAGAAGTGCCTTTAAGGGTTTCTGGTATGTGAGCCCTCACCCATTCCCCACACCACCCCCACCCACACCCCCAGCTGTAACCTAAGAACTCAGTGGCCTAAGTATTGTGGCACATAGAAACACAAACCATACATACAGCATCAATGTATACCAGAAAGAGATACACTGATGGGCAACAGACAATATGCAGTATGGAGGCCTGCCCTATGGTTCTGAAGACTAAAATACACACAAGACGAGAACTCTGGTCTTAGAATTTGGCTCCAAGGACACGTTGACCCCAGGTAAGCCTTCTAGGCAAAGCATAGTTTGGGCTAGGGACATCTAGAAATATACAGTGATTTTAGGTGACTTCCTTTCAGTGACTAAGAACTAGTAATGACATATCCAACAACAATAGTCCCACCCCAAATGCCAAAAGTTTCCTCTGAGAATGAGAAGTGTCCCTGACCCCAGTCCCCATTCTCCCTCAGCAACCCTTACTGGGTTATGTAGTACCAACTCCTTCAGAGCTTGTACATCCTCATTGAAAGTGGCTGACATGAGAAAGGCCTGGTAAATCCGAGGCAAGTAACTGAAAGAGAAAACAGGAACCCATCAGGCTCCAGCTCCACCCACCCCACTCTAGCCCCAAGTCTAGACTTCCAGAAGTTCCCACTAGGAGTCATTTCCACTTCTTCCTTACCACAGAAGACTCTTCAGTTCGTCCTCAAAGCCAAAGGAAAAAAGAAGGTCAGCTTCGTCTACCACCAGCAGCTCCAGGGAGTCACTGAGTTTCAAGCTGCTCTGCTGCAAATGGTTTAATATTCGGGATGGGGTCCCCACCACCACATCTGGCTTCTCCATCAGCATAGCTCTGCAGGGGGCAAGTTACAAGTAGCAAGAATTTAGCAGCCAGAATCTCACCCTGGCAGACCTGCCCTGTATGCTACTCACAAAACCAATGCCACATCTTCACGTAGCTTTGTTTCTTTGTTCCTTGCAGCTTCCTTCCACCCACCTCTGAGAAGCTGAGTCTTCAGCAGCTGAGACATTAGCCACTCGTACATCCCGAGCGCAGTAGGCAGCCAGCTGCTGGATCATGGACTGGGCCTGCCGTGCCAGCTCCTTGGTAGGAACAAGGACAAGGCCTCTCACAGCTTGTTCTATTACAGGACCTGTCTGTAAGAGCATGAATTAAAGACCGTTAAAAGTACTACTGGGTCCACCTGATGCTTTTCTCCTACCTCTTCCAAACAGTGGGGACCATGCACTGCAACACAATCACCTAGCTGTGTTCTGATAAACTCTTAATTCTGCCCACCTCAGAACACGAACTTTCCTAGGCACTGAAATTTAAAAATAACTTGCTGCATGTCTGAAATTACTTCACATATACTAGTCATGGAGCTGATGTGCCTTCTCTAGATAATTTTTTTTAATCTGAAGATTACAACACAGTTGGTGGTAGTAGCAGCAAGGTCTGGATTGAGAGCCAGGTAACCTGATCAGAGCTCATGCCACAAATGGACTAGGTTCTCTAAGGCCCGCCTAACACAGTTAAACGACCAACAGAAATCTTTGCACAGGTGGCCACTTCCCTCCTCAGCCTTTTTTTTTTTTTTTTTCGAGAGCTTTTCCCTGTGTATTCTTGACTGTCCTGGGTTCACTTTGTAGACCAGGCTGGCCTTGAACTCACAGAGATCCGCCTGCCTCTGCCTCGCGAGTGCTGGGATTAAAGGCGTGCGCAACCATGCCCGGCTCCCTCCTCAGCCTTTTGAGGCTTCCTTCATCATGCCCACCGTCCTTCTCGCTACCCACCGCCTTCTTGTGGAGAAGCAACTGCAGCATCGGAATAGCATAAGCTGCCGTCTTCCCGGAGCCTGTGCGGGCGCGGGCCAAGAGGTCCTTCCCCTCCAGGGCCAGAGGTATGGCCTTTTCTTGGATCAGCGTAGGTCGCGACCAGCCCAAGTCGGTGACAGCCTAAGAAGGAAGAGGACGCGACTCAAGTGGCGCAGAGTTCGGTGGGACGCCGGGTCCCAGCTCCACAGCCTTTCCCATACCTGCAAGAGCCGGGGATCCAGCCCCATGTGTTCAAAACCTAGCCCTTCTTGGTCCTCCATGGCGTTCCTCCGGGCTGACAGTGAGCACGCGCAGGGCGGGGAAAACCATTAACCAATCAGTTCCGAAGACGTCATTTCCGGGAGGTTCTTGGTGTTGGCATCCGGAGTTGCCACAAATTTGTGATGCTGTACTGCGCGCAGGCGCAAATGTTGCCTCTGAGCGTGGTCCAGATCGTGGGTACCTCTTCCAGCCTTCCTAAGCCGCAGGCTGGTGTGGGCAGCCTGCTAGGTTATGGTTAGGATCCGACCGCGTTGTGACTGAGAGGAGGCAGCAAGGCCCTTTGGGAGCCACTGAGAGAGGCGGCTCTTGGGCTGCAGATACCAAACATAGCCGCCACTTACGCAGAAGAGTTGCGGTTCTGTAGGTAACCAGTCTGAGGCTAACCTCATTGGACTGAAATCACGGCACAGAGTGCTATCCTATTAAGAAAAATGTTATATCAGACCTCCAGCTGCTATGAAGACTCTCACAGATTATGCCACACGCCCTGCAATCTTCCACAGTTCGCACAACAGCAAAGTTGACCCGACCCCTTCCTGGGACCCGGCTTTCCCCCAGAAGGTGTTACCACAAACTAACGAGACCCGTTCTTCTTCCTGAATCCCTTTACCCGGGCAGGTACTTGGGTCCTTTTTTCTTGTTTTCTGAGACAGGGTCTCACTATGCAGTGGGTGACCAGAACTTTTTTTTTTTCTGTTTGTTTGTGTTTTCGAGACAGAGTTTCTCTGCGTGGCTCTGGCTGTCCTGAACTCACTTTGGGCAGGAATTGTATAGGTACACCAGACTGGCTTTGAACGCAGATACTCTGCTTGAGTTAGCCTCCCGAGTGCCGGGATTAAAGGCGTGCGCCACCACGACCTACTTCTTTGGGGCCTCTTAAACACCCTCTAAGGCAGGACATAAAGTACGTCTCTGCCTCTAGCTAGGTGATGTCAGTCGACCTTGGGACCGTTTCTTCTGGGCACTATCGGTGCCCCAACCACGTATATCCCGAGACCTTAAAAAACTCCGCTCCCTCCGGAGCAGATCCTTCGTTGCCTTTACTTTACCTTGCCACTCTGGCTCTTTAATAAACTGCTTGTCCGAAGGTCGCCTAGTCTGGTCTCCAAAACCTAACAGTTTGTTGTTTTACGCCATTCTGGTAATTATTGTTAAAACAATGGAAAAGAGATTGGTGAGGGCTAAAACCATTTACCAACAGGGTCTTATTTATAGTCTATTAAGAAAGGGAACGCACTCCTGGTAACGGAAATGGGCTGAGCTGAAGGAAAGACCGATAAAGAAAGGTCTTTAAGAATGGAGAAATGGGGCTGGAGAGGTGGCTCAGAGGTTAAGAGCACTGGCTGTTCTTCCCAAGGTCCTGAGTTCAATTCCCAGAAACCACATGGTGGCTCACAGCCATCTACATTGAGATCTGCCCGGGCATATATGTAGAGCAAATACTGTATACATAATAAATAAAATGTTTAAAAAAAAAAAAGAGTGGAGAAATGGCTCAATGTAGAGCTCTTCCCTAGCATGCATGGTGCTTTAGGCTCAGTTCTCAACAAGAGAGAAGCGGAAAACTAAGCTGAAGGGAGACTTGCGGTGGGACTAGAAACCTAATTGCAAAAGGCTAGACTTGTCAGTAATTACAATGAACTCATCCTGATGATCTAGACCAGTGCTTCTCAACCTTTCTAATGCTGCGACCTTCTAATAGTCCCTCATGCTGTGGTGACCCCAACCATAGTTATTTTCTTTGCTACTTCATAACTATAATTCTGCTATTATGAATCATAATGTAAATATCTGTTTTCTGATTGTCTTAGGTGACCCTCGTGAAAGGTTCATTTGATCCCCAAAGGGGTCATGACCCAGAGGTTGAGAACCCCTGGTCTAGACTAACTCCCTATTTTAAAGTCATCTGAGTAGTAATTTTTGTTATGTCGGGTGGCACTCACAACTTCCAGGGGTTAGGGTAGATACACATTTGGGGCAGTCATTTTCTTGCCTACCATACACCTCCTACACAAGCCTGATCTGACCATACTTGGCTGCTGCCAGAAATCTGTTAAGCTTCCAAGGTGGGGTAGAAAGGAATCGGCAAGAGAAACCCTGCTGTTCACTGAGATTCGTGCTTCAGTGTTTATTCTTGGACAAATTCATCAATGCCTGGCCTTTTCTAGCCTCTTAACTCTCTTGGGCCCAGTCTCAATTCTTAAGGTATCAACAGAGCAGAAATGTGTCCCTTCTAAAGAGCCTCATGCTATGAGTCTACACATTTAAGTCATTCAAAAGATATCTAATTTCTGGGCATGTTGGCACACACTTATAATCCCAACACTTGGGAGGCAGAGCCAAGAAGCTCTTAACTTAAAGACCAACACAAGCTCTACCTCAGGATTATCTCAAAAACAATTCAAGGCATTCTCTTAGCTCGGCATGGTGGCACAGACTTTAATCCCAGAACTCTGGTGGCAGAGGCATGAGAACTTTTGTGAGTTCGAGGTCATCCTGGTGTACACCAAGGCTATGTATAGATACCCTGTCTCAAGAAAATGACTCTTTTAACTTCCAACTTCTCACACTAATAACCTGAAGAAAACTGCAAAGCTATTTCAAGTATCACAGGAATTTTTCTGGTGGTTAAGTGGCCATCCAGAATTAGAAATAGGGATATGTAGAACTTTTTCTTTTTTGCCTTCCTCTTTGCAAACTAAAAAATTGAATAAACTCCAAGTGTAAAATATGTTAATATACAGTAGAGTACACAGAGTAAAAACAAGGGGAGAGTTTAGTTCTATAAGTCAGAAAACCAAATTTAATAAATATTCCAAATAAATATATAATAAAACTGTGAAATAAAATATCAAGGACCAGCAACCAATGACATGAGGTTTATAAAGGTGAGGGAAGGGTAGTAAGAGCTGTTTATGATTCAGAAGCTAAGAAACCAACTTTGTTGTTGTTCTTTGCTGACATCTACTACGGTGACCTTTCAGAGTGGTTAAGCAATCATCCTAACCACTCCCAGGCCAAGCCTTAGCAAGAGCGCCCACTGATGCCTACTCCAGGGTTTCTACAGGGGTAAGCAGACCAGGCCAGTAACCTTCCCAACCCTCCTTTTTTTTTTTTTTTTGGCCTCCCCTCTGCCCGCAACCTATTCTTTTTTTTTTTTTTTTAATTTTTCAAGACAGGGTTTCTGTGTACCAAGCCCTGGCTGTCCAGGACTCTCTCTGTAGACCAGGCTGGCCTCAAATTCACAGAGATCTGCCTGCCTGTGCCTCCCGAGTGCTGCAAGGCGGGCGCACCACCACATCCGGCTTTACAACCTATTACTTTGTATCAAACATTGCTACTATGTTTTATTTCATTGGGAAAAATCTGCATAAAGAGCCAAAAGCTGGTTCCCTTGAAAAAAATATCTGTTGGGTATGGTGGCTCATGCCTCTTTAATTACAGCATTTGGTAGGCAGACACAGGACATGACACTAGTCTAGTCTACATAGGGAGTTTCAGGTCAGCCAGAGCAACAGACTGAGAGTGTCTCAGAAACAAAAGAGAACTTACAAAACATTCACCACTGCTTCAGTAAAACTTGAGGGAACAGTACACTGCTCTCTTACTGTCACTCTTTCCCGACTCTGTGACCCTGTGGGATTGGATTCACAAGTGTTCAAGAAAACTCTGTTTGGCCTTCTAACATGGACTTGAGAGTAACTATAGTATCTGCTTTCTGGCCCCAGACTGCTGAAATTCTGAACACTGCATGGCAGTTATTAAAAACGTGTGAACAAGTAGAATGCGTAAGGTCTGCATTAGTGTTTTTGGCTGGCTAAAGGCAGTGATGATGATTTGCTCAGGAAGGAAAATATATAATTTATCCAAAAATAGTTCTAAAATATAGAAAAACATCTCAATCCTTCAGGGCCAAGAACTGCCCCTTATTTACATTCACAAAGCCATTGGGAGAACTCAAGACTAACCCAGAAACAATGAGGCAGGACCTCCTCCATGGGCACCCCAGCTGCCTAGCATAAGCAGACAAACAGAAGGGTGTTTGGTCATCTCTTCAAAAACGGAGAAGTACAAGAGGCAAAATAAATGAGTTGATCTTGGGTTAATTCCAACTTCTCCCAGACTCTAAGGCAGATTTTGAAAGCTTGGATCAACGTCTGTTTCTTGGAGAACCAGGGTCAAAGGTAGCTAGCTAATTTGACTGGCGTATTGCCATGACACCAATGTGACACATTGTTTTTCATTTTTCCTCCTCAAAATCCCGGTGGGCAAGGGGCTAGGTGGGGAAATTATCAAATAATTCAGATAAAAGAGAAAGGTTATGTGGCAAGGACCCTACACCAGCTTCTTAGCTTCAAAGAAGCTCTTGAGGTGACGCATCTGCCAGATGCCAGTGAGGATGAGGATGACCGTCTGGGCGATGGACCACCACAGGACCCGCTGGTTGGTGCTCTCACTGGTCAGCCGGAAGCGCTCTTCACGATACTGCATGGGACAGTGAACAAAGGATTAGAACGGGTAGGAGAACAGAACCTGGTATTATAAGGCCCCTCCACTTGTGGAGTTGTGATACACACGGACCAAATGCTCCTCTGGAATGCCACCTATAACTCCATTCAATGGCTAGTCTCCTGGAGGAGACTGCCCCTAGGAAGGAAAAGTGATATCCTCTAGAGCCATTTGTTAGAACTAAAATCATGCTTCTACAGGAAAGGCCCATGGAAAACAAGCAAGCAGTAAGTATTAAAAGATTGTATACTGCCCTCTCCAGACTGATTCATACAATTTAGAAATAACTATCCAAAGCAAGATGGAGTCTATACATACAACAGATGTAGAGAGCTGCGATGTGCCGCGCCCTAAAGATGGCGCCGGTTTCTGCCTTCCACCAGCCCAACGGTGAGCGCTCTCGGTGGTAAACAAGTCCATATTTGGCTAAGACCGCTGATCTGGCTTGCTTCCGCATACGTGGGCCTCTAAGATAGCACCACGTGGCTTTACTTGATTGGCTGTTCATATAGTATTTAGCCTGTGGGTTGGGTCTGCCCGGGCATTCGGAAGACTGTTTTCAAGGGACCTGAATAAACTGCTGGAGAAGAGCTTTTGCGAGTTGCGTCATCCTTGCTGGTCGAGGGGGACGCGACAAACAGACAGAGGCAGAGGCAGGTGGATCTCTGAGTTTGGGGCCAGCCTGGTCTATAAAAAGAATTCCAAGACAGTCAGGGCTACACAGAGAAGCCCTGTCTCAAAGGACAGGGGAGATAATGATAGTACTACAGGCTGTAAAAACAACCCAGTGTTTAAGAGCTCATACTTGTAGAGGACCAGAGTTCACTTCCCAGCACCCATGTCAGATAGCTCACAAGCACCTGTAAGTCCAGCTCCAGAGGATCTGATGCCCCCTTCTGAACTCAGAGGGTACCTGCACTCACACATACATAAACCCATACATATATACACACAACTGATAAGAAAATACATCTTTAAGGGGGTGGGACATGATGGAGTTCAGAGCCTTTATGTAGCATATGTGATGTTCTAGGTTCAATTTCTAGCACTGCAAAAATAAAAAAGTAAATGTAAAAAACAAAGTTCTGACAAACTACAAGACAGATAGCCTGGACATGGTTGTGCTAAATGAACTAAGACAGTCACAAAAGGATTCCACTTCACTGAGTGAGAGTGACCAAGACTACAGGCAAAAAGTAGAACAGCAACATGGTGGGGTGTGTGTGTCAGTGTTTAACATTAATCAGGGTCACAGACAAAAATTCAAAACTGCAACTAGGGATGTAGAGTGTTTGATGGGTTCAGATTCTCTGGGAAGGTGAAAGTCATGCAGATAGATGGTAGTGATGGCTGCAGCACAGTATGAAGCTACTCAGTGCCTCAGTAACTGTACACTTAGAACAGTTAAAATGCTAAGTTTATGTGTATTTCATAACAATTAAAAAATTAGATGGTCTACAGCCATACTACCCTGAATACATGAGATCTGATCTCCGAAGCTAAGCAGAGCCAGTACTGGTTAGTACTTGGATGGGAGACCACCTGGAAATATTGGACAGTGTAGGCTTTTAAGACATATGTAAACATATATATATATATATATATATATATATACATATCATATGTACGTGTATATATAATTATAACAATTATATTACTATGAATTTATATGTAATGATATGTATATATAATGTACACACACATATATACGACTGAAGGTGTGCCTCAGTGGTAGAGATCTTGCCTAACATTCAGGTGAGGCCCTGGGTTCAACCCTCTGCACTAGACATACACACAAAGTGAGGAAAGAAAAACAAAACAAAACCAAACCTCACCTCCGTAGGTTGATAACACCCAAACCATTCTCTGAAAAACGGATCTCCCAAGTAGGGACGGCCCCAAAAGAAACACTGCACAGTGGGTTCAAAGGTCAACTGCACCCTGCAAGTGCAAGCAGACACACGCCCTTACCCTTTGATAATCCTGCTCCTTCTGGATCTGTTCCACCTGATCAAGCAACTGTCGGGCACGAAGCTGGAGCTCTGTCAGCTTATCCTTAGCAGCAATCTCAGGATAGTTGTTGGCATGCTCCCCAACCTGGATGTCCAGGTGTACACGCTACAGGGAAACAGGATTGAATGAGTGGCTGCCGCCCTTACTGTTACGGAGTCCGTTTCTTGTCTCTGGCTGAGTGAGGAGGAAGGGCAAGCACGGGTTCCCCAGTTCTAACTGTGCTCACCCGCTCCCCCAAAAAGGCAAAATTAAAAGGAAAGAAAACAAAAAACAAAAAAAACAAGACGTCAATAAGTCAACTCTGGAATCAATTGAGAAAGTCTTAAGACTGAGCCTCTCTTACCAGTTTGCCTCCAGCGAAGAGAGCCATCCTGGTGGAGTTGGAGTGCAGGCAAATCTGATGGTCCCCGGGGGTGTGGGAAGTGAACGTGAAGCGTCCCTCAGAGCCATACTGACGGGACAGTACCACCTGAAATATCATTACGTTCCAATTTTACAACGACCTCTCAAAATGCAAGACCTGCTACCCAGGGACTTTTTCTCAGGACCAAGGCGGGACTTTGCATCCCGTAAGGCACTAACGGCCAGCTGGAGCCTTCCCAGCGAGGGGGCGGGCGCTTACCTTGCCGTCCGGGTCCTTCACCTCTACGTGCATGCCGAGGCCAGGGGTCGATGGCAGGAAGACCTCCTTCTGCTTGTCCCACATCTGAGTTCGATAGTTGCCTGCGGGGCAGACACACAGTCACGATCTGGCCCCCAACAAGAGGCCCCGGGGCCCCGGGCAGGGGACCTGGCGCCCTCCAGGCACCCTAAGGTGACGGGGAAGGAAGGAGGGGCGCTTCCGAGGGCCAGACGAAAACAAAGGGCCTCTCCACCCTCAGCCCCCTGACCGATGACCATGGTCTCGTCGGGTATTTCCTCGATGAAGCAGCGCTTCTCTGTCTCGCCGATGTGGAAATAGAGCCCACCGGCACCCGCAGCACACACAGTAAGCACCAGCAGCGCAAACCGCCCCATCGCCCGAGGCCGCCGGATCCCAACACCGGCCAAGGCGCCTCACCCTCGCGCATGCGCACGCTTGCGCACTGCCCGGCCTTTGCGCCCCCGGCCTGGAAACGGAAAGTGCGCCTGCGCGGTGTTGCGGGCCCAAAAGGCTCCGTTACCCGGCTCTGACCACCGCACACGGGACCCCAGGCCCTAGTGTTGCCCTGCTCTGTGGCTGCGCGCCTCCCAGCGTAGACTAGCCTTACAGAGAGAAAAAAGCCTGTGCAGCGACGCTTCCCGAGGCTTCTGTTGGGCTTCAATGCCCTTGCTACGCACCTCTCTGTGAAGAAGATCAAGAATACTTTGGGGGTCGGGTGCTGGGCGGCCTCGTGAGTTGGGACTCTGCCACGATGCGAGATGGTTAGACCCTAGCCGTGGTCTGAACATCGTTGAGTTCTCGTCCCCAGTGTCCGAAGTAAAGTAAACCCTTCTCATGAGCACGCTACAGAAGAAACACATTTGTGGCATTTCAGAATTGCAGGACTTATTGAGTAAACAATTCACCAGTTAGTCAGCTTCATTGGCTACAATTTGCCAAATAGTACCAATTCGGCAAGCCCGTGGAGTTTGTTGTTGTTTGCTTGTTTTCCGACAGGGTCTCAAGTATCCGTGGTTGGCCTAGATTTTGCTACTTAGCATGCACACCTGCGACCCGACTGCCTCCACCTCCTAGCTATGTGTGTCTTCACACCTGCTGGGGGCTGAGGATGGAGCTTCCAACAAGCTGGCCAAGCACTCTACCAACAAACAGAGCTGCCACCAGCCCAAACAAAGGTTCTTTTATTCCAATCTTAATTACTAATACTGTCATCTCTCAGGTCATCCTTTATTCATCATACAGTGATTATGTGTATCTCCTGCCATCAGTTGTCAACTTGACACAACAGGGAAGAGGGAACCTCAGTTGAGGAATAGCCTCCATTGGACTGGCTTATGGGCTTGTCTATGGGGCATTCATTGTCTTGGCTGTTAGTTGATGAAGGAGGGACTGGTCCACTGTGGGTGGTAGCATCCTTGGGCTTGTATAAGGAAAGTAGCTGAGCAAGCCAGAGGAATCAAGCCAATAAGCAGCACTTCTCCCTGGTGTCTGCTTCAGTTTCTGCGTCCACGTTCCTGCCTTAAGTTCTTGCTCTGGCTTCCTTTAGTATGGACTGTAACCCATAAACCAATAAACCCTTTCCTCCCAAGTTGCTCTTGGTCATGGCGTTTATCACAGCAACAGAAAACAAACTTAATCTCTCTCTCTCTCTCTCTCTCTCTCTCTCTCTGTGTGTGTGTGTGTGTGTGTGTGCGTGTGCGTGTGTGTGTTAAAAAAAGGGCTACAAGAAGGTTTTAAATGATGCATCAGAGTTCAGGGAGTTCAAAGAGGTCTTAATGGGAGGCAGAGGATAGAGCTAATAGAGACACAGAGTCACTGCAGTGGTTCTGTTAGGCTAACTGAACCAGTCACAGAGCTGTTGGAGCTTTTAGAGCTCAGTGTCATAGAGCTGAAACAGGCAGAAGCACTGGTGAGATTCGGGATCACAGGATCATGGATACAAAGTTCAGGTTACCAAGGAAACGAATAGCAGCAGAGACCTAGTTGAGCTGAATCCTGGGGGATAGTCAGGAGTGCCTTGCCCGCCAAGCCTTTGAAATATACCCCATAATGAGATAGCATGACAGTAGGCCAGTTACCATTTTGGTGTCACGAATGTCCTTCTTTATGGGGTTCAGGTGAGGATGTTAGACACTGGCTCAGTCTGATATGTTTGCTAAGTTCTCAGGCCTTGGTTTCCTGATCCTGTTTTAACACACCAGTACATTCACATGGTCCCAATCTACTTTGGTAAGCTTAGAGATAGTACTTTAGGAGTGTTTAATGGTGTATGTTTGGTGTGTAGTACTATGTGGGTAGTAGTATTTAATGTGCACAGTGAAGTGCAGTTACATTCAAGAAAGGAGCCAAACATCTACAGACAACATATAATGGAGTGACTCAGGGAAAGTTACAGCCAAAATTCACAGTTTTAAACAATGTAGGCAAAATTAGAGCAGGTCAGGCTAGCTCCGAAAGAGCCTCCAAAACCTCCCAAAAGTCCGGGATCGATTAAGAATAGGATCCCTTCATAAGAAACCAGCAATTTAAGCCAGAAGTAGTGGTACATGCCTTTAATCCCAGAACTCTCAAGGCAGAAGCAGGATCTCTCTGAATTTGAGGCCCACCTGGTCTACATGTCAAGCTCCAGGACAATCAATTCTAATTGAGAGACCCTGTCTCAAAAACAAACAAACAAAAAGAAACTAGTAGTTTAGATTTTGACATAAAATCTTCTGACTTTTAGATCTAAGTACCTAACTCAACCTTTATCTGCTGGAATGAACAATAAAACACAATGTAGCCAACATTAAAAGCAATCGAATAGGTTCTGTATAGTGGCACCTACAGTTACTTCCAGTACTTACTGGGCAGAAGAAGGCAGAGTTCTGTGAGTTGGGAGGCAAGACCCGGTCTACATAATCAGTTCTAGGACAACCAAAGCTACACAAACCCTGTCTTAAAAAAAAAATAAAAACAAAAAAGCCCTGCTATCCAGTAGAACTGGCAAGATGGTTACCAGGTAAGTCTGATAACCTAGGTTCTATCCCCAAAATCCATGGTGAAGAGAGAGATCCAACCTCCAAAAGTTGTCTACTGACCTCCTCATGCATCCCGTGGTACTCATGGTGTCTGCCTATACTCAGGCAATAATAATAATAATAATATATTAATAAAGTCTAAATGAGATAAAGCAATAAGGTGGACCACTTGTGATCTCTGTCAAAATCCAATGGAGGACAGACAGTTCCAAGAGGATCTGACATTTTCTTCTGACTTCCTCAAGTGGCACATACATGTGATGCACAGACATGTGCAAGCAAAACACCTGTACCCGTAAAACGAAAATGAATCTCAAAACATTTAAGTAAAACAAAGTCATACCTGTTGGTGTGCGCTTTCAGTGCCATCACTTTAGAAGCAGAGACTGGTGAGTGTGGTGGCACATGATTGTAATCCTATTTCTGTGGAGGCAGAGACACGAAGATCTCTGGTGCTTGGACCAGCCAGTCTAGACTCATTGGCAAGCCTAGATCCCTTCAGAGCTGTACAGAGAAACCCTATCTCTTAAAAAAACAAGACAAAACAAAACAACCTGCTCCTAGAGGCATTGCTGATGTGGTTGCTGTGTCACATGTGCATCAGTAGGTGGCAGAGAGTCTATATCAACATTCAGCGTTCTGACCTATGAACATCTGAATGAACAGTAGCCTAACATTCCTGGAAAAAAAAGTAAGCCAAAGACCAACACCAGTTCGGCACCATGGGGTCCTGACAGGGAACTAGCCTGTGATGACCACTAATCCAGCACCAGGAAAACACCATATGGGCTCCCAGGACAGGAAGCAAGCCAGAGGTTAGAAGAACCCTGCCCAGCCTTGGATGTGGGGGTTGTGGGTGAGCCAGCACTGAGGGTATGAGTTTGGGAGAGCCAGCCCTACTTTTTGTCTGCTTTGTGGTGGTGTTGGTGAGGGAGAGATCCCTTCCCCTCTCTTTTGCCCTAACCACCAGTGGTGGACAGGAGATCTGGCCTCAATGGGGTGACAAGAACAGGAGAGCTGTCCCTTCCCCTCACATGCTGCAGCACTTGGATGAGCAGGCCCAGTAATTTGACTGGACAGCACAGTATAGCTGGATCTCGATGAGCTGCCCCAGAGGGTGTGAGTATGGAAGGGTCAGCCCTGCCTTCTGTCTGCTTCTCAGTGGTATTGGAGAGGGAGACCCTCCTCCACTCTCTGATGCTCTCAATACAGGTAGCAGGCGGGAGAGTTGGCCCTGATGGGCTCATGAGAGGAGGAGAACTGGTCCAATCTCTTATCTGCTGCAGCACTCAGGAGAGCAGGTCCTGCACCTTACCTAGGTAGCACAGTAGAACTGGCCCTGGGTTTGGGGATTGCAGGCCCAGAACCAGGGCTTTGAGTTGGCCCACCCCAACATATTCCCCATTGATGAACAGTAGCAGTACATAAAGAGGCCAATTCCACAGATCCAAAATTACAGTATCTCCATGACACAGGACAACAACAGTATATGTGAGAGGAGTCCCAGTGAGGTTCTGGTATTGACAAATAGCAGAAGCCAGAGGCTTTGTACAAGGCCAAGGAGGCATTATAATGCACATTTGCAAACAAAAAAATGTGGACAAAAGGGAATATTGTGGGACGTGACACACTGGGACAGACTACAGCTTCTACAATGAGATTTTTTTTTAATGTTAGGAGAGGTTTCAAGAGTGAAGGGTAGGTCTGAGGGGAGGTGGAGGATGAGAAGGAACAGGGTGTATAATGTTAAATTCACAAAATAAAAAAAAAACAATAAAAAGAAAACAAAAACAAAAAAGCCCCAAACAAAAAACCTCAAAGAAAGAGAGAGAGAGAGAGAAAGCTGAGTAAACCATGGAGAGCAAGCAAATAAACCATGTGGCATCTGCTTCAGTTCCTACTTGCAGGTTCCTGTCTTGATTACTGCCCTGGCTTCCCTTGATGATAGACTGTAACTTGTAAGCCAAATAAAATAAGCCCTTCCTCCCTCCAGTTTTTTTTTTTTTGTCAATGGTTTGTCCATTTGCTTTTAATTTTTTTACATTTATGTAGTGTGCATGTGTGTGTGTGTGTGTGTACCATGTGCATGTTGCAGCACACAAATGGACACTGGCAGCCAATTTGCAGGTATTGGTGGTTGGAGAAGGGCCTTATGCATGGTTTTCAAAAGCTGATTTTAATGCTCTGAGATCTGGCTAACACCCTATTTAAGGCATTCTCTGATTGGATAATAAAAGTCACTGATGGCCAATTAGCTGGGCAGAGAGAGAATAGGAAGGCAGGAATTCTGGGTTGGAACAAAGGAACCATGGGAAGAGACAGAGGGAGCTCTCTTTTCACCAGGAGAGGTGGATGCAGGCAGATGTGTATGAAAGCACAGAAGGTACAGCAAGCCACTTGTATGGTAGGGAATGGTTGGTCAGGTTATCTTAGGTGAGCTAGTTGAAAGTCTGTCTAGTTAAGGCCTAAGTGTTGAAACATTAAAGGTCTTGGAGTATTTAATTATTGGAGAAAAGGACTGCCTTTGGTCTCAGCCTTATCACCAGGAGACCTAAGTCTGGTTAGGACTCCAGCTCAGGCCAGCCAGGCCTGCCAGGTCTGCAGGCCTTACACCAGGCACCACTAGCCTAATACAACAGTTTATAGTTATTATTAGGGTTAGTTGTTAGGTAATAGGTGTTTATAGCTATTAATAAATATGTTTGTTAACAATGTTTTAGTTTCAATTGGTTTTCTCCTTCCACTTTGGTGGCTCCCAGAAATGGAACTCAAGTCAAGTGTGTTTATCTGCTGAGCTGTCTCAGTGGTACTCAGTGTCTTAACACAGCATCAGAAAGCAAACTAGGATAGTACCAAAACTGTCACTAATCCATGTTTCATTGATATAACGAAATAACTGAGGGTGGGTAACTTTACAAAGAAAAGATTTATTTAGTTCACAATTCTGGAAATTTGTGACTCCATGGCAGTTGTATTGCTCAGCTCTTCTGAGAACTCAGGATGGATGGGCTCACAATGCCGGGAGTGCAGGTAAAAGGAAGATTACATCTCAAAGCAGGAAGCCAGAAAGAGGGACTAGGGATTGACTATACTCTTAATTTGTTTATGAATCCCCACTAAATTCTGTTTCTGTGGAATCTGAAAAGGTTTTGTCAAAATGGAAATTTATGATGTCCTAAATGTTAACAGGTTCACCAATGTGGCTATAATCTTAGGCTTCATGCTGACTGTAAGGGAAGAGTTAAGTTTATGCTGTAAGGCCAAGTTCCCAGGAATGGTCCCAGCTGTTGCTATGCTGATGAGGGAGAAAGACCTTCAACTAGGTCAAGGTAGCCCCCCGTTTTGGCGTCTGATCTGTTATTCATGCATATTATTATGATTTTCTTAGAAGAATCTCTAACCAAAACAAAAGTTATTTCCATTTGGGCCAGGTCATATTGACCATACCCTCAGTTGTTTGGGTTATTAAAGGATTCCGTAGCTATCAAAGGATGTCAGAACAGAACTTTGTTGGCCAAACTGACCACAGCAGGTTGATCAATAATAACGAGCCAATCAGAAATGGACACGACTAGTTACCTAAACGTTATCCAATCATTTGGTAAAAAGACTGCTTCTTTGTCTGAGTTGCTATATAAGCTCTATGCTTCTTGAATTCCGGACTCCAACTTCAGCTGCTGTGTCAGTGAGAGTTGTGAGTACCAGCTTAAGCTTGATTAAACAAACAACCCTTATGCTTTTGCATTGAAAGAACCCCCAAGATGGGAGTCCCTCACCCAAGACTCCGGATAACACGGCCACCTAATAACTCGCAAGAGACCAATCTTGATGCAATCCACAAGAGGTTTATTTTGGGATCAGCGTGCTGTGGTTGCAACTCGTATCCCACGCAGGGGGGTAGAGGAGTTACAACCCCAAGCTTGGGGAGAGTGAAGTATTTAAAGGAAAAGCACCACAAACCAAGGGAGTGAGGGGAAATACAAGTGGAAAGTACCAGCCCATTATTTAGTTAGTCATGTGGGGAACACCCTATACTTGTTTTTCTCAGGAATGAATTTTAATCTTACTTCACCATCTGCTTTGTGGTTAGCTAGTTCCTGGAACCTGGGACTCATGACCCGACTGACCTTCATTCTTGGTTCTGCCTTTTTATGGTCAGCTAATTTCCTGGAACATAGCTGGCCTGGCTCCACTCTGTCTTGGGGGGGGTCTTTAAAATTTTCCATTCCTTTCAGCATTGGTGACAGCAGCTCCTTGGTGGTCTTTGGGGGTCTTGAGAACCGGGCAGAACACTTTGTTTTGTTTGAGACAGGCTCTCATATAGTCCAGACTAGCCCCAAACTCACTACAAATAAGAGAATGACCTTGAACTACTGATTTTCCTGACTCCAACTCCCGAGTGCTGGGATTAAAGGCATGTACCACTATGCCCAGCAATTACAGACAGCTGTGAGCTGCCATGTGGGTGCTGGGATTTGAACCCAGGTCCTTTGGAAGAGCAGCCAGAGCTCTTAACCACTGAGCCATCTCTCCAGCCATAGAAAACTTAAAGTTCTACGTGCTAGCTGCATTGAGGAAGGATCAAGCTTCCAACACACAAAACACTGGAAGACAAACCACAGCAACTTCCCCAGTGACTTCCAGCAAACATTTATTGAAGAGACAGCATCAGTCTTTCTTAAATCCTTGAATCAGGGTGAGGCAACACTGAGGGAGACCCTGCAGGTGGTCACAGCAGGCAGAGAAGCAAACCATGAAGAGGTGAGAACAAAAACTTGGTTCAGATTGACTTCATCAACCTGGACTTCAGGGAGTCTGATGCCAGGCAGTTTATTCCCAACAAATTTAAACAGTATAATTTGGAAAAAATAGCTCCCAGGTGTAATACAATCCCCAGTGCACAAGGAAGCATAATTACATTGAAACTCAACTCAGGGTACATGTGATTTATTCCAAGAAGATAGGTTCTGGAGATAGATTACCTGTTCTAGCTTCAAGATCTGAGAAGGGATCTGGCCTGGTCTTGGTCATACAGATAGCGTAGAAGTCATTTGGGCCATTAATCACCTCTGGTCCTGGTTGTAGGAGCTTGGGAGTCCCTGGCTACACAGATAATGTAAGAGTCATTTAGACTGTTGGGTATCTCCAGTCCTTGTTATGGAAGCTTGGGGGAACCCCTGGTTGAAAGGGTCATTTAGATTACTAAGTATCTCTGATTCTGGCTATATGAACTTGATGTGACCTGGCCCAACAGATAATGCAGATCACCAGGATGTTAATCACCGCCAACTCCCAGCTTTCTGGATGGAAGAACAGGATTTACATCCATTCCTTTGAGAGGACAGTCCTGTGTGTTTAACCCTCCTGGTTTCTCTGGAGATCTGTGGGCACAAGGACCTTTGTGCTGTCCTCCCAACACATCACCACCATTACTGTGTAGGGAGTTAGATTAATATAAATTAGATCTAGGGGTTTCTGATCCAGTCTCTTAATTCGGGACATGAAGATCAACTCGGCTGTGAGCGATTAGCTTATCAGCTTGTGGAAAAACAAGGATGAAGTCAGGTAAAAACAAGAAACAAACAGGAGACTTAATGGACTGAAAAACATGGTTGAAGCCAAGAAAAACAGGAAAGACTTAATGGACTAAGAAACAAAGTATCTGGCCTGGCATTGTTTTCAGCTGTTAAGTGGCTGAAGCCCAAATTAAGCTGAAGGAGAGCTTCTATTTAAAAACAAGTGCATGGAGCAAAAGGCACCCCATGCTAGAGAACTCCAATGCTAGCGAGTCCTGATGGAGAAAGTGCTAGTGAACTGATGGCCAGATCTTCCTGAGGCAGAAAGAAGCTGATGAGCAAAGAAAGCCTCAGGAAGACAGCAGAAGGCCAAGGACTAAACCCTGTGGCTCAGCTTTTGCCTAGAAGGGTTTGACCTGTCTGAACAGTGGTCTGAACGAAACTGTGACCAGCTTTAAAAATGGAGGAAGAAGCCGGGCGGTGGTGGCGCACGCCTTTAATCCCAGCACTTGGGAGGCAGAGGCAGGCGGATCTTTGTGAGTTCGAGGCCAGCCTGGTCTACAAAGCGAGTCCAGGACAGCCAGAGATATTCAGAGAAACCCTGTCTCAAAAAACCAAAAAACAAAAAAAAAAAAAAAAAAAAGGAGGAAGAGCAGCAGAGTTGCTGATACAAAGGAAATAATTTGGCCTACAGATGGCTGGGGTCTCCTAGAGAGAAGAAATCCTCAAGCCTTATTTAAGGTGAGACTGCGATAGCCAATTTACCCTGACGAATCTACATCTGAGATATTCCAGAAGAAAGACTGCTAAGTTCATTAAAGGGTCTACCACAGAGACTGTGTTCCTGATGACTGAGGACCTGCCCCAGAGACTGTATCCTTCTAAAATGTTAATAAAATAGTTGCAATAGTTATCAATAGGTTTAGTGGTTAGGTAATAGGGGTTGTAGTCATTTGTAGGATTAGTAGTAAAGTGTTTATATTTGTATAAGTAAATATTGTTAATAAATAAATACTAAATAACTTTAAAAAGTTCGGTTACGCCGGGCGGTGGTGGCGCACGCCTTTAATCCCAGCACTTGGGAGGCAGAGGCAGGCGGATCTTTGTGAGTTCGAGGCCAGCCTGGTCTACAAAGCGAGTCCAGGACAGCCAGAGATATTCAGAGAAACCCTGTCTCTAAAAACCAAAAAAAAAAAAAAAAATTTCGGTTACATTACTGTGAAATTAAAGCTAGTTAAGGACATCACAATGGAAGAAGGGTATGTATTTCTTTGTGGCATAAATGCAAAAACCCTCCAAAAAACTAGAAACAAACAAGTCCAAGAGCATAGTAAAAAGACCCCAGGAGATTCATCCTGTGAATGCAAGGGTGGTGGTGTGCTTGTTACAGCTATATGTAATAGGAACTCAATTATAAGCTCAATTTACAGGCAGGTTCACTGTGCGCTTGTTACATCTCAGCTCAGAGCACTTTGGACTGTAGAGTTGCTACTTGCCTGAACTCAGTGAGGCCCAAAACACTGGCACAAAGAAATTATATGAAGCACCAGAAGACAACAGATGTGGCCCTCTGGGCTCAGGAACACTTCCTGAAGTGGGTAGTCTTATTTGTAGTTGCTGTACTTTTACTGCACCAAAGAGTCCAGGAAAGAATTCCACCTCAGGATTTCCTATCCTGGGGACCACATGACACCTGGCTAAACACTGAAGGACATCTGGTTCTAGGGAAGACTGCAACCAAGCAGGTTGTTTCTAGTTACGTCCCTCTTATTAGGATGTTTCACAGCACATTCTAGAGTTACTTTAGGGAACTACAGTGAGGGGAGTGGATTGGACCAGTTCAAGGTTACCTGGAGAATTACCCTTAAATTTTAACATATGAAAATTGCCTCAGTTAGGGGTACCGTGGCTGAGATGAAACACTATGACCAAAGCAAATTGGGGCAGAAAGGGTTTATTTGGCTCACACTACCGCATTGTAGTCCATCGTTGAGGGTAGCCAGGATGGGAACTCAAACAGGAGTTAAGGTTACTGTTATATAGTTGTGTTGGTTTCTCAGCTTACCCAGCTATTACCCAAATAATTGAGACTCTAATATATTGTTAAACAAGCTTTACGTCACAATCTTGAGAAGTTTAAGACTGTTCTGAACCCTCTATGTTATTCTAACTCTCTCTTTGTTAAAATCCTGGAGTTACTTGCAGTGTAGGCCTTTCTCTGTTTCAGCTAGAGCTTCCTCATGTCTCCTGAACCTCTGCCTATGGCTGAATCCCCTTCTTTCTTCTCTAACTCCTCCTCTCGTAGAGGACAGGAAATTGTGGTATTTTATCACAGTAATAGAGACCATAACTAAGACAGAAATTGGTACCAGGAGTGGGAAATTTCTGTGCAGACCTGACTATATTTTGATGAGAAGAGACTTGTTCAGACTTCATATTTATGTACTTTAGGGCCACCTGTCCAGGGATGTTACCACTCACAGAGGTCTGGGTTCTTCCTCATCAATAATTAACCAAGAAAATGTTCCACAGACATATCTAAAGACCAATCTTACTTAGTAGGCATTTTTGTAATTGAGGTTCTTTTTTCCTAGATGACTCTAGCTGGGGTCAGGTTGATAAAAAATCACAAAACAAAACTAACCACCACACACAAGTAAACAAATAATTTTAAAAATTAATCTCTAAAAAAGTTAATTAAATTTTAGGGATTTTTTTTCTCCTTTTGCTGGGAATAGAATCAAGGGTCTTTCATATGCTAGGTATGTGCTCTACCACTGAACTACCATGCTAGCCCAACAATTTTCTCCTCCTTTCCCATCTTCTTCTGAGATAGGGGTTTTGTTTTGTTTTTTTCCAGACAGAGTTTCTCTATATAACAGCCCTGGCTGTTCTGGACTCTCTTTGTAGACCAAGGGGGCCTCAAACTCACAGAGATCTGCTTGTCTATCTGAGACAGAGTCTTACGTAGCCCAGGTTGATCTGTAACTTACAGCCTTGGCTGGTCTCAAATTTTTGATCCTCCTGACTCAATCTTCCAATACTAGAGCTACAAGTATATACCATCATGCCCATCAGCAGTGGTAGAGAGCCACAGCCTAGCACTTCTACCAGTAGCCTGAGGCACTCCCTGCTTAGGGACCTCTATCTTGGCCTGCTAGTGACCAACATATAGGAATTGAAGTTGAATTACAGAACCAGGGGACTCTGGGTGATACTGCTCAAGAAATTTTAACGGAGTTTCTGTGGTGGTTTGAATGAGAATGGTCATCATAAGTTCATATATTAGAATGCTTGCTCCCCAGTTGGTGGAACTGTTTGGGAAGGATTAGGAGGTGTGGCCTTGTTGGAGGAGGTGTGTCCCTTGGGGGTGGCTTTGAAGTTTCAAAAGCAGTGTGCCATTCCCAGTTACCTCTCTCTCTGTACTTCTGCTCCAGTGCCTTGCCTACCTGTCTGCTGCCATGCTCCTCGCCATGATGGTCATGAACTCACCAAAACTAAGCCCCATTGAACTGTTTCTTCTAAATATTGCCTAGGTCATGATGTCTCTTCACAGCAGTAGAAAAGCAACTAAGGCAGATTTCTCTGAAGCTTTTATTTCAAGATAGCTCAGGGTTCAAACAGGAACAGAGAAGCAATAGTGAGCACAGAGTAGTTCTCTTCTGAACTACTAATAAGACTTTCTGCCCCAGATGTTCTCAGGAGGCAGAAAGTCTCATGCCAAACAGGGGCTGTTGGCATAATATCCTTGAATGCACTAAACTTGGGAAAGGAGACATCTTGCCTGTGGCATTCCTCCCAGGGGACTGAAGTAGGATAACGTGGGAAAGTGTATATTATATGCAGGCTACAGACCTTAAGTAAAGCCAGACCATATCATAGAAGAGAATATCAGGACAAGTCGGAGTAAAGTCAAGGCAGCAAAAGTGTTAGGCAGCGATGAGGGATAGTGCACGCTTTAGATTTAAATATGCCCTTTAGAGACACAAAAAAAAAAATCAGTGCACACCAAAAGCATGATGCTTCTCTTTGCTGCTGTTTGTTTGAGACAGAGTCTAATTATGTAGCCCTGGCTGGCCTGGAACACACAGAAATCCACTTTCCTCTGCCTCATAAGGGATAGGTTTAAAACCAAGTGACACCCACGATGCCTGGCAGGTGCAGGCTCCTTGAGGGAAGGACTTAGGTGTCCTTCCAAGAGCTATATGTGTTACTCTGTGGCTGTCCAAGTTCCACTGGTCAAAGGATGTCATTTACAACAAGGTTTAAGAATTATGTAAAGTTTGCCATGTGTGGTGGCTCACGCCTTTAATCCCAGCACTTGGGAGGCAGAGGCAGGTGAATCTCTGTGAGTTTGAGTTCAAGGCCAGCCTGGTCTACAAAGCAAGTCCAGGACAGCCAGGGCTCTTACACAGAGAAATCCTGTCTCAAAAAAACAAACAAATAAAAAAATCCATCATTCATCACATTAAATTAATGTTGTTCATTTGAAAAACAAAAACAAAACAAAAAAGAATTATGTAAAGTTTAAAAATTAAGGAAAATATATGGTCTGGTCTCCTTATTTTTCATAAAATAATTTCTTTTTGTAAATGAAATTGTAAAGTGTTTTTCATAAGGTGCAATGATGAGAAAGGAGAGCTAATACAGTTAAATTCAATGCCACAAACATTTTGGTGCTAAGTGAACAGTTTGTCATTACTTCAATTTAATGTTCTTACCTTTTTTGTTTTTTTATGATTTATTTTTATTTCATGTATACTGGTGTTCTGCCTGCATTCATGTCTGTGCGAGAGTGTCAGATCTTAGAGTTATAGACAGTTGTGAACTGCCATATGGGTGCAGGGAATTGAGCCTGTCCTCTGGAAGAACAGTCAGTGCTCTTGCTTGCTGAACCATCTCTCCAGCCTTTTTAATTTTGTTTATTTGCTTTTTAAACAAAGAGTTTCTTTGTGCATCCCTGGTTGTCCATGAACTCTCTTTGTAGACCAGCATGGACTCAAATTCATAGAGTTTCACCTGCCCCTGCCTCCTGAGTGCTGGAATTAAAAGCTTGTGCCACCACACCTGGTTTTAATTTTGATATTAATGTAATTACAAATTTTTCCTTTCTCTTTCCTCACTCCAAACACTCTCATATACCTGTCCTTATTCTCTTTCAAAAGAGCCTCTTTTTCCGTTATTAAAAAATTGTATATATATTATATATGCTATAATATATATATATTATAACATATATATCCTGCTCAGCCTGTATAATGTTATTTGTACAGATGATTTCAGAGCTGACCATTTGGTATTGGGTAACCAATCGATGTGCTCTTCCGTAAAACTATTTCTCTTGCATTCCTCAGTTGCCTGTAGCTCTTTGTGGAGAGTTGAGGCCTCGTGGGCTTTTCTCCATCACATTGGCTTGTCCATTGGTGGTGTCCTTGTTCAGCCTACATTTGGGCAGTCATGTTGGTGAGACTGTATGGATGTGTTCTTATTTATGTTTGTATGCATTTGCCTGGTTGTGCCATGTGGTTGTGGTGCATGTGTAGACCAGAGGAGGGACTGCAGTCTTCTAGAGCTGTAGTGACAGGTGGATGTGAGCCTGTTGTGACAGATGCTGGGGATGGAACCTGGTTTCTCTGCAAGAGCAGCCTGTGCTCGTAACTGCTGAGCTTTCTCTCTAGCTCCTAGTTTGTTGTTTTTAACATTCTTGTTTGAGGTGTATTGGGTTGGGGGAAAGGCACGTTTTCTGTAGGCAATTTTGGCTTTATCAGCTGTGTTGAAGTTCTTGACTCTTGCTTGACCTGAAGGAAACCCAAACTATATTCCAGGTGAGGGATTTCCACCTCCCATCCCTGCTTCCCATGTCCCCTTAGAATTTCCTGCTTTGTCTTTTAATATCCTACATCAGGCCTGGCACCCAGGAGTTTCCTTAACTTGTTAAAAGATATCGATGAAAATCCCACCGAAAGCAGCAAGTTCCAGGGGGAAGAATGAAAGCCTTTCTCCTATAACTAGCAGCAAGGCAAGCATCCTGTCTCAATATTGCTGCTCAGTATTGTATGGGCCTACAGTCAGAACAATTAGGTGAGAGAAAAGAACAGAAGGCATCCAAACTGGAAAACAAAAAAGAAAACTATTTCTGTCCACACATAGAAAATTCAAAAAAGTAAAACAAACAAACCAAAAATAAAAAAAGTCCTGCTATGGGGCTGGAGTGATGGCTCAGAGGTTAAGAGCACTGGCTGTTCTTCCAAAGGTCCTGAGTTCAATTGCCAGCAACCACATGGTGGCTCACAACCATCTACATTGAGGTCTTGTGCCCGGGCATTTATGTAGAGCAAATACTGTATACATAATAAATTGATGAATAGATGTTTAAAAAAAAGTCCTGCTAAATCTAATAAATTCAGTTTCAAGACCAGGTGTGGTGGCACACACCTTTAATCCCAGCACTTAGGAGGCAGAGGCAGGTAGATCTCTGTAGGGAATTAGATTAATTAAATTAGATTTAGAAAATATCTGGGGTTTCTGATACAGTCTCTTAATTCGGGGCATGAAGATCAACTTGACTGTGAGTGATTAGCTTATCAGCTTGTGGAAAAACAAGGATGAAATCAGGTGAAAATAGGAAACAAACAGTAGACTTAATGGACTGAAAAACAAGGTTGAAGCCAGGAAAAACAGGAAAGACTTAATGGACTAAGAAACAAAGTATTTGGCCTGGCATTGTTTTCAGCCGCTAATTGGCGGAGCCCAAATTATGCTGAAACAGGTGGAACAAGGAGAGATCCTATTTAAGGATGGAGCCAGAGGCCCCCCCATGATAGAAAGCTTCAAGAGTCCTGCTGGAGAAAGTGCTGGTGGACTGATGGCCAGATCTCCCTGAGGCAGAAAGAAGCTGGTGAGCAGAGAAAGCCTCAGCAAGACAGCAAAAGGCCAAGGACTAAACCCTGTGGCTCAGCTTTTGCCTACAGGGGTTTGACCTGTCCGAACAGTGGCCTGAACGAAACTGTGGCCGGCTTTAAGGATTGAGGCAGAGTGACAGAGTTGCTGATACAAAGGAAATAAGTTGGCTTACAGACGGCTGAGGTCTCCCAGAGAGAAGAAAGCCTCAAGCCTTATTTAAGGTGAGACTGTGCTAGCCAATTTACCCTGATGAACCTGCGTCTGAGATATTCCAGAATAAGGACTGCTAAGTTCATTAAAGGGTCTACCACAGAGACTGTGTTCCTGACGACTGAAGACCTGCCCCAGAGACTGTATCCTTCTAAAAGGTTATGAAAATAGTTGTAATAATTATCAATAGGTTTAGTGGTTAGGTAATAGGGGTTGTAGGAATTTATAGGATTAATAATGGAAAGTGTTGGTATTTGTTATAAGTCAATATTGTTAATAAATAAATAATTAATAATTCTAAAGTTTGGTTACAGATCTCTGTGAGTTCGAGGCCAGCCTGGTCTACAGCTCAAGTTCCAGGACAGTCAGGGCTACACAGAGAAACCCTGTCTCAAAGAGAGAAAGAGAGAAAGAAAATAAAGTTTGGTGTGATGGTAACTGAACCCACCGCTCACACATGTTAAGTAAGGCAAGTATTCTAACACAGAATCATATCACAGCTCTGTTAGACATAAATCTAACAAAGGAGGTAAAAGACTTATAAAATAAAAACCATAAAGCATTGCTGAAAAATATTAAAGAAGTCCTAAATAGAAGGAAATGAAAAAACTATCCTGAATTCATGGACAGGAAGATTCACCAGTGCTAAGATGTCAGCACTACCCAGGATCATCTGTAGAGTCAACAGAGTCCTCATCAAACGCTAATGATCTTTTGAGAAGCGGAGAATTCAATCCTCAAATTCATATGAATTGCAAGGGGCCTTTGGTTACATAAAGAGTGCCAAGTTACTCAGTGAGGGAAAGAATCATTTTCTCAACAAACAACACAGAGAAAGCAAGAGTTCCATAGGCAAAGGAATGCTGTCAGACCCTGGCTGCATACCACACAGAATAGTGAACTCAAAATGGATACAAGTTGGTTGTGGTGAGGAACACCTCTAGTCTCAACTGCTTACAAGGCTGAGGCAGGAGAATCACTTGATGTCTGGAGTTTGAAGCGAGTTTGTGAAAGACTGAAATTGTGTCTCAACAAACAAACAAAACAGACAGACATCTAAATATGAGCTAAAATCACAAAACTCTTAGAAAAAAATAATAAATCTTCATGACTTTAGACTTGTCAATGAATTCTTAGATATTACATGAACAACATAAAGAAAATTAGCTTTTTTATTTTTTCTGCTGCCTTACCTCTCAGAGGTTGTGAGACCTGTTGGCCCCAGCTGACAGACATGTGATACATGGCCTCTTGCCTGCCGGCTGCCCTTGGGGGCAGCTTCTCTCCCAGGGCCAAAGATATCAAACATCCTAAACAGCTTGGGCATCAAGGCAGATGATGACCTGCAACAAGGTCATTAATGAACAGAATGGAAAAAACATTGACGATGTCATCACTCAGGGTGTTGGCAAGCTTGCCAGCCTGCCTGCCGGTGGGGCAGTAGCTGTTTCTGCTGCCCCTGGCTACACAGCTCCTGCAGCTGGTTCTATCCATCCCTGCATGTGTCCTTGTCTCTGTATCCATCCCTGCCCGTCTCTCACTTATCTCCTCTCACCCTGCAGAAGAAAAGAAAGACTAAAAATGAGTCTATCATATAAGGGAACAAGATTTGGCTTTTTGATTAAATTCTTGTTCCCCTACAAGTAAAGCCTTTTATGTAAAAACAAATAGAAATTTAACTTTGGTTCTTTTTGTGGGTAGCAGCAAATATGGAATGAGGCAGTTCAAGGAGCTGAGTACTTCTACACATTCCCAACTGTATATAGTTCTTTTTTTTCAATGTTGTCATATTTTATTTTTTCCATTTTCCACTTTTTTCTTTTTGTTGTTTTTATTTTGTGAATTTCACATCATGCAGCCTATTCCCACTCATCTTCCACCTCCCATCAGACCTACTTTCCACCCTTGAAATATCTCCCAACATAAAAGAAAATAGACTCATTGTGGAAACTGTAGTATGTCTCAGTGTGTCCCACAATATTCCCTTTTGTTCACACTTTTGCTTGCAAATATTCATTATAATGACTCTTTGGTCTGGTACGAAGCCTCTGGCTTCTGGTACTTTGTCAATACCAGACTTCACTGGGACTCCTCTCAGATATCCTGTTGTTGCCCTATGTCATGGAGATCCTGCAGTTTTGGGTCTGTGGAATTGGCCCCTTCATGGAATCCAGCAGTTCAGCCATGGGGTATATGTTGGGATGGGTCAACTCAAAGCCCTGGTTCTTGGCCTGCAAGCTCCACATCTAGGGCCAGTTCTACTGTCTACCCAGGTAAGGGGCTGGGCTAGGTCTCCTGTTCTCATGACCCCATCAGGGCCAACTCTCTGGCCTGCTTCCTGTGGCAAGAGCAAAAGAAAATGAAGGGGATTTCTCTTGTGCCAATACCACTGAAGAACAGACAAAAGGCAGAGCTGGCTCTCCCACACTCACATCCTCAGGACCAACTTACCTATATCCCTCACAACCAAGGCCAGCTGTACTGTGCTGTACAGATGAGGTGTAGGGTCTGCTCTCCCGAGTGCTGCAGCATGTGGAGGGGCAGGGAAGCTCTCCTACTCTTGTGGACCCATTGGGGCCATATCTCCTGCAGTAGTGAGGGCAAAAGGGAAGGGGGGATCTCTCCCTTGCCAAAACCACAACAAAACAGACAATAGACAGGGTTGTCTCTCCTACACTCACATCCTCAAGGCCAGCTCACCCACAACTCCCACATCTAGGGCCAGGCAGGGTTTCCCTAGTCTCTTGCTTGCTTCCTGTCCTGGGGGCTCATCTGGTGCTTGCCTGTTGCTAGACTGGTGGTTGTCACACACTAGTTCCCTGTCTGGGCCCCATAGCACCAAACTGGTGTTGGTCTCAGGCTTTTTTTTTTTCAGGGAATGTTAGGCTCCTGTTCATTCAGATGTTCATAAGTCAGAACACTGAATGTAGACATTGCCTCTCTCCTCTCTGCCTCCTACTGATTCACATGTGACACAGCAGCCACATCTGCAATGCCTCTAGTGGCAGGCTGTACATAGTGCTTTACTGTGAATCCTTAGGCCTCTAGTGCTTTGTATGCCTGTCAAGAATGGAGTCTTTGGGGAAAATAATATCCTTATGAACAGGTGTTGAGGAATGGTCTTTGTAGGTGAAGAATCTGGGCAGATGAGATGGCTGTACTACCTCCTGAAACAGCACCTACAACTTTGTCCCCACAGCCACTGCACTGTGACAATTACCAAGGTAACCCATTCAGATTCTGAAGGCAGAGGAGATTTCCACTGGCTACTGTCAAGTAGCTCTGCTCTCTGATGTAAAGTTCCAACTGCCCAATGGGTTTCTCAGTGTGAGGAGAGCTATGATTCCCCACCAAGTCCAGAAACTTCTCCTAGATGTGGGCTATGATAGTTAGTTTTTTGTCAACTTGTCACAGGCTAGAATCATTCTGGAAGAGGGAAACTCAGTTGAGAAAATGCCTCCATCAGATTGGGCTATGGGACATTTTCTTGATTAATGATTGGTGTAGGAGGGTCCAGACCACTATGTGCCATTCCTGAGCAAGTCATCCTGGGTTGTATAAGAAATCAGGCTGAGCAAGCTGTAGAGAACAAGTGAAGTAAGGAGTGTTCCTGTACAGTCTCTGCTTCAGTTCCTGCCTCCAGGTTCCTGCCTTGAGGTCCTGTTGTGGCTTCCCTTCAATAGCTGTATAATACACGAAATCCTTTCCTCACCAGTTTGCTTTTGGTCATGCTGTTTTATTATAGCAAGAGAAAGCAAATTAAGCCAAAGGCTCTCCTTTCTCCCAGTTCTAAAAGCAAAAGATTGAAAAATAGTCAGGTATGGTAGTATATGCCTATAGTACCAGCTACTTAGAAGGCAGAAAGATGGCTCATGTCCAGGAGTTGAGGGACAGTCTGGGTTAAAAAGTAAGACCCATCTCAATTTTAAAAAGTCAGAGATTAGATGATCAGGAGTTCAAGGTCAGTTTGGGCTACATGTATAGTAAAACCCTGCCTCCAAAGAATAAATAAACAAGTAAATTAAAAAAGAAAGAAAGAAAATTCTACTGTAGTGAGGATTTTTAGTTTCTTTAAAAACACAGAAATGCTATGGGAATATGTTTTTGTTTTAATTCCAGGTGTGGGAATATGGGGCTGCTTCAGATTGTCCACAACAGCTGACGATGATTTGCCTCAAGCTCTAGCAGGGATGTGATTTTTTGGCTGCAGATTGTAGGGAAGAATTGGATTCCTTTGAAAACACAGTTGTGTTAAAGGAATATGTAAGGGTTGTGTGAGTGCTGAAAAACAGACTCTTAAGAAGGGCATAGAAAACAGCATAATCACTGGCACCTGTAGGGAACACGTGGGAGTGCTCGTGGTCCTGGTCAACAAGTGAGCCTCAGGTGGAGGGCACAAGGTTGGCCAATGAGAAAACATCCTGGTGCATAATTAGAGAGCATATAAAAAGGAAGACCTGGAAACGTGGGAGGGCTTTTGCTTGGCATTGCTTTGCATCCCTGGTAATCACTGCTTTACTTCAAAAGACTCTAGACAGCATTTTGCTGAAGGTTGTGGCTGCTAAAACTTGAGACTCGTTAAAGATTTTGGCCTGCGTTTGGGCGGAGCCCAGGTGGGTTAAGCCTAGGTTGGGTTGAGCCCAAGTGAAGCCTTGCTTCGAGCCATAAAAACAGTCAGCACCAAAGTTGTCCACGGAGTGCAGCACCTGGCCAGAAACCACAATACTAAATGAGGTGACAGGCAACTGACAGTGCTGAGGCCAAGCAAACAGAAGAGGCCTGGACCCCAGGCCGGGGTGCACCAATAGCCTGCGCCTAGGCCAACAGACGGAAGAGACCGCAGCCTTAAGTGAGCACAGCACCAAAGCACCAGGCCCATGAAGTAACAACAAACTCACATGATCAGGGGAGAATGTGGCCCTGAGCAAGGGGTGCAGCAACTGTCATGGTGATACCAGAGCAGGATGACCACTGAGCTGCTGCTGATTGCTGTGTTCCCTTTGGCACAGGCTGATTTGGATGGACTGCTGATGCCTGAGACGCATCCTTCCTCCTGTGCCTCTGGTTGGTGAGTTGGAAGGTGTTTAGAATTATTCATAAAGAGTTATAAGATTCGACAACAGCAGATAGTTTCTGCAAGTGTAAGACTCTTGGAATTCTGGGAACTCTTGAGAGGGCATATAAATGAAGATCTCCCCCCCCCAGGAGGGCTTCGGTGGCAGCTGCTGCTTGCTGTTGCTGCTGGTTGTTGGTTGCTGTTGGTTGTGGTTTGTTGCAGTTTGTCAAGTGGTCATAGGCAAAGAGAAGAGAAGAAGAAACTGGATATCCTGTCAGCGAAGATCAATCTTGCCCCAAGGAACTCAAAACCCCTAATCAGCAGGAAGTAGTCTAATGATAATGATGTCCCCTTCCCCCTCTATCCTTTCTCTTCTACCTAGTGTTGTGGAGTTGGAAGGGTGGAATAAGGGTGGAGAAGGGGAGTAGATAAAAGAACCCAATAATAGCCAAAAATTCCAGCTTTACCCTACTTTTGTTCTTAAAGAATATTATCAAGTGGGGCGTGGTGGCACACGCCTTTAATCCCAGCACTTGGGAGGCAGAGGCAGGTGGATCTCTGTGAGTTCAAGGCCAGCCCGGTCTACAAAGCGAGTCCAGGACAGCCAGGGCTACACAGAGAAACCCTGTCTCAAAATAAATAAATAAATAAATAAATAAATAAATAAATAAAAACATTATCGAGAAAATGAAGACAATGTACAAAATGGGGGTGGGGATATTTGCAAATCACATTCCTGGTAGGGTTTAAATACCCAAAGCATGTAAATAGCTCCTAGAACTCAACAAGGAAAGGACAACCACAAAAAATTCTAAATATGAATAGGAGCCTAGAATAGAATATATACAAATGAAAAATAAATAAAAAGGGCCAAGAGTTACTTGAAAAGGTACTTGGCAACCCTAGGTTTCAGGAAGTACATGTATCTGTGTGTGTATTTGTGTGTGCATGTATGTTTATGTGACACTATGGAAGCCAGAGATGTTGGCTGTCTTCCTACCTCATCTTTTATAAGAGGATGTCTCACTGGAGCCAGCACTCACTCACTGGCTAGACTACTGAGCACTCTGGATCTTCTCTCTCAGCCTTTGTAATGCTCATGACCACACCTACTTTTTCATGTGGGTGCTGAGGATCTGAACTCAGGTCCTCCCATTGGTGCAACAGACACTTCACCAACTCGGCCACCTTCCCTAGCACTATCTATCAGTACCAGCCATCTGAAACACTCCACAGTTACCCTGCTACTCTGAGAAAATGAAAAAATGATGCTAGCTGATTGTCCTGACCTGAGAAGGTCCAGAGGCAGCCAGATGTTTTGCTACCGTAAGACTTAGTGAACTCTAAATGACCCTACAACTGTTTCCAGGTCGGTCAGACAGGGAGAATTTCCCCTGGACAATGGAAGGATTGCTGTGATGGTGTTAGGGAGGCGAAGCTGTGAGTAGTTCAAACACAAGCTCAGTTGTCTAGTGCTAAGAGGCATGCCAGCATTGCAAACACTCCCTTTGTATGGTTTGAGCAGGATGCCAGGATCCCTTCCCAAGGCTTCTGGGAGATGCTGCCCCATGCTGCTTCCTCTGGTGTTGCAACAGCAGGCCCAGTTTTATTTTATTTTATTTATTTTGGGGTTTTTTTTTTTTTTTTTTGACAGGGTTTCTTTGTGTAGCCCTGGCTGTCCTGGAACTCTGTAGACCAGACTGGCCTCAAACTCTGAGATCCACCTGCCTCTGCCACTCAAGTGCTGGGATTAAACACGTTGGACACCATTGCTTGGCCAGGCCCAATTTTAAAAGGATTCTCTTGGGTGGTCCTTTCTTGACTACTTCTGGGCTGAGGCTATAACATGAAGAGAGCCTTTTGCATAGGCCTAGGAAAGCAGGATTCCTTAGCTCTCAACATCAGTCAGTACTACAGTGTGGAGTATACCACCTTTGACCATAAAGACTTGACACTTCTCTGTGATTCGTTATGTGATCAGGGTGGAGGAATTTGAGTACCTGGGCTGTCTTTAAGATGCAACAGCAAGTTCTGTCTAAGGGCTGAGGAATCTTGGCTTCTTAGGCCTACCTAAGAGCTGCATCACCTGTAGGGGCAAGGGCTCCAATACCTGAGGTCCCCAGAAGGACAGCTCACCTGTACCATTGCTGCTACTTCTGCCTGTGCACTGTGGCCTGTCCCTGCTGTCCCTGCTGCCAAAGATCAGAGTTTAAACAGCTTCTGGACAAATGCCGGGCATGGTGGCTCATGCCTTTAATCTCAGCATTCGGGAGGCAGAGGCCGGCAGATCTCTGTGAGTTCAGGACCAGCCTGGTCTACAAAGCAAGTCCAGGACAGCCAGGGCTGTTACACAGAGAAACCCTGTCTCAAAAAACAAAAAAACAGCTTCTGGCCTACTCATGACTTCTACTCCAGTAGGGCAAAAGGACTCCACAGCCAGCTTACCCATAGCACTGGTGCTGTCTGCCACTCATAGCAGGGATAAACTGCCTCAAATCATAAACTATTTAAAAGTCTATAGTATTGTTCAGCAAAACCTTTGAGCCTATAATCTGTACTGTGTTAAAAGGAGGAACAGGAGTGGAGTTAAAGGCCGTGAGCATGAAGCTGGGCATGGTGGTATATACCTGCAGGCCCAGCACTTGGTATATGGAACAGGAGTTGAAGGCCAGGCTACATATCGCTGTCTCAAACAACAACAAAAGACGAGTATGAAATAAACCACCCTCCTTTTTGACACTGTATCCAAATATGTAGCCCAGGCTGCCCACAGGCTTTCTGTGTAGTCCATCTTAACCTCCAGTTGGTCAGTGTTCCCAGTTCTGGGATTACAGGTGTGTACCTCCAAATTTTTGAATTTGGCTGAATATTTTTGTTTGTTTCTTTGTTTGCTTGTTTTTGCAAGCAGAGTTTCTCTGTGTAGCCCCGGAACTCTTCTCTATAGACCTGGGTGGGCACAAACTCAGAGATGTGCCTGCCTCTGCCTCCTAAGAACTGGGATTAAATGTGTGCACCCCCACCACCAGGGTCTACTTTAACATTTTTACACGGGGAGCATTTCATACCAGTGGAGTGACAGGTTAGCTAGTGGCGTTTGTCTGTTTATAGCAGGCTCCGGAGCCAGGATGATCCAGGGGGATCCCAGCACAGCTTCCTGTCAGAATATTTGTAGGAACACTGAAGTCACATGTTGCTATACAATGGGGCTCACTAACTACTCTTCACAAAGACTGTTGCAAAATGAATGTTTCAAATTACTTTGTGCAGTGATATTATTTAGTGCAGTGTGTTTTGAATACAAGGCCGGTGGGCCTCAAGGTCGCATCGCTTCTGCTTCCGCCTGCCAAACGCTGCAATTATAGAGTGCATCACACGCCCTGAATTTACTAGATTCTTAACAGGCTTTGGAAGCTTCTCACGTGTAACTACTAATGACAGCGCAGTGACCAACAGGCCGATTTTAGCCATTTGCAAAGTTCTGCATTGGCGCGAAGACCGAGCGACTGAAACGCAACTTTGTGACGTCATGTTACGCCCGCAGCCAGGCCACTCCTCTGGGGCTGGGCTACGCGCTGACGCCACACGCCGGGGCGGGGCCGAGAGTTTGGAGCCCGGAGTGGGGTGTCGGCGCCTCACTCGGGTGGAGCTGAACGGGAGACAGGTAACCTAGTGCGGCAGACGGGCTCAGCCCCGGGCTGGGAGGCTCGGCGCTTGACACCCGGAGCTCTAGGCCGAGGGTGAGGCCTATGCGTCCTTGCAGCCGGGGCGCCTGAGTGACGGGTGTGGAGCCGGACCGAGCCGGGCTGACGGCCGGAGGGCGGCGGTGATGGGCAGGGGACGAGGCATGACGGACAGGCATTGTAGCCAATAGCGTGGCGGGGTCCGCCAGGCGGGCGGAGATTGGCGGACGCAGACGCGCACCGGGGGTCGCGGGGCCGAGCGCTATTGGCTCTGGCGGCAGAGCCGCGAAGGCGCCGGGCTCGGATGTCGGTGCCTTGGCGGCCCGGGAGATCCCCAAGGTCGCCGCGCGTCACGTGGCCCGGTATCGTCCTTTCGGCCCGCGCTCGTTCTTTTGTCCTGCGTGCTCTGGCCCCAGCAGGCCGCCGTCCTTATGTTCACCGAGCCCGGTCACGGCGCTGACCTTGGTGCCTGCGGGAGCCCCACCTGCCGGTATGAGGTAAAACAGGCAGCCGGCCAAGGTGACACTCGTTTCCCTAGAAACACCATCCACGCACCGCTTTCCTCGCGAGAGTGTGTGACAGATGTGAGTTATCCGCAGAGTGATCCGCAGTGGGAAGTCTGCTACCGTGCCCTCGCATGAGTTACCAGATCATGTTCCTCTTATCCCCCGAGCAGTGTGCCGGCCTCTGAAATGACAAGTTCGGGAAGAATACTCACGTGGACACAAGGGTTAAGACAGGAGACCCGAGGGTAGGGCATAGGAGTATCTACAGGGTGAAGGAGCAGGGTGAGGTGTGGAGAAGGGGGATTAAAGGTAAAGAGAGCTGGGCTAGGTGTTGCGCGCATGCGTAACCCAACTTCCTGACTGTAGGATCAGAAAATGGCGGTGTTAATCATCATTGGAGGGTGGAGTTTTAGACCCTTGACGTCAAAGGGCCACTCAAGGAACACCTCTGCAGACCCAAGTGGGGTCAGTGGTGTCGACCAGTTTTTGATTGAGGCCCCTAAGTACAAGAAAAGTGTTATCTATATAGTGAAGCTACTGCGAATTTGCAACTCGACCTCGTAACCTTTAAGTAGAAGCTAGTAACTAAAAACGGAAGTAATTTTTTTTTTCAGATATTCTGTGGATTTCTTTACCCTCAAGAAGGCCCTACTTAGCCGGGTGGTGGTGGTGCACGCCTTTAATCCCAGCACTTGGGAGGCAGAGGCAGGTGGATCTTTGTGAGTTCGAGGCCAGCCTGGTCCACAAAGTGAGTCCAGGACAGCCAGGGCTACACAGAGAAACTCTGTCTCGAAAAAACAACAACAACAACAAAAAAAGAAGGCCCTACTGTGTCTACGCCTTCTGTGCTCTGACATTGAGCAGAGGACACTGTTGGAGTTTCCCTTTTGCCTGATCTTGTAGTTCTGCCCTTGAGGGTGGACCCGGGTAGATTACTTAGTAATTGGCATTAAGATGAATGGCACTGTAATTGTTTTTTTCTCTCCTTGTCTCTTTGCATCACACATTATGCAGGTTTTTATTTAAAAAGTTATATTTATTTGTGTGTAAGGGGACATGTATGTGTGACAGTGCATGTTATAGTAGATGTCATAGGACAACTTGAGAGAAGTGGTTCTTTCCTTTCACCATGTGGGTCCTGGGGATTGAATTTAGGTGGTCAGGTTTGGTGATCAATCTTGCAGGCCCCTACTTTCTTATTCACATTTAGGCTTGCTTATCTCTTTGGTTGATTGACCTTTCATTATTTTACATCTCTTTCAGTCTCTGATGATTGCCTTTTCTCTGCTGTCTGCTTTATCAGATAACAATAGGGCCGTTCTTGGCAATATGGTTAATATTTCCACGAAATATTTGTTTTCAGTCTTTCATGTTACTATCTTTGAAGCGATATTCTTGTAGACAAACATACACTTTATTCTGTTTTATTCACCTCCCTATCAGGCTTCTGATGACATTTTAGGGTCTATAGTGATAGCTTAAAACTTACGTCTTCAATTTTGCCTACTTCTAATTTTATCTCTCTTTCTTTGTGCTGACTTCTTTGGGTTACTTTAGCTTACATAAGTACAGCCCAGGCTTACGTTGAATCCATGGTTATCCCTCCTGTCTCGGTCTACTAAATGCCTGGATTTGCAGGCATGCTTCATCAAACCTGACACTGTACGTGTGTGCATGTATGTGTGCGTGTGTGTCCAATTTGTGTTGTCATACTTCGCAGCAAGTACTTTGCCAAAGTGCTGAACTTTCTTGGCAGTCTTGTTGGGTGATTTTTAGATTGACAGTTCAGTATTCCTTTAGTATTTGAAAAGTGTCAGTTTTTCTTGGTCTTCCAGCTTCAGATGAGAATCATATTGTTTTAAGGTTTCTCCCTTGAGACAACCTGGTGCCACAGTGACAGTCAGCTAACCCCAGCGGTCTTCCTCTGTCTCCCATAGCACTGGATTTATAGATGCACATGACAATGCCTGACTTTTTAATTAGGTCTAGGGAATCCTCATGCTTGCATAGCAAGCATTCTCACTCACTCAGGTGATCTCCTCAGGCCTTCTTTTTCTTAGGATTTTTTTTCGTGGACATAATACATTATTGTAGCAATTCACAGAGTTTTCATATGTTTATGGTGAGTTTGGCTTTAGGGTCTGTTTATCTTCTTGAATCTGTATGTTTAAACCTTTTACCAAATTAGAAAATTTTTGTTTTGTTTTCTGGGATAGGGTTTCTCTGTGTAGCCCTGGTTGTCCTAGAACTTGCTTTGTAGACAAGGCTGGCCTCGAACTCAGATACCTGTCTGCCTCCCAACTGCTGGGATTAAAGATGTGTATTACCACATCTGGTCCTACCTGGTAGTTTTTACAGCTGTAATATACTGGTGTTAATGTAACTGGCTGGCCCAGGTCTGTCTCATTCATGCATTCATTCATTCTTTATTTTTGAGGAAGGGTATCACTGTGTATCTGTGGCTGACCTGGAACTCACGGAGATCCTCTTGCATCTGCCTCCCAGTGCTAGGATAAAAAGGCATGCACCAGCACACCTGGCCCTTAAATTTCTAAGCAAAGTAGAACAGGCTCTTTCTGACTGCTGAATGGCAGAGAATGCTACCTCAACTCTGAGAAGAGCTTGTTACTACCGTAGTTATAAGCTTCCCACCCAGTATGAGGAGTGCGTCGTTATTGTTGGAATCAGACTCCCAGATGATTGTTGTTGCAGTAGAGGTGGAGATTAAGTCCCTGGTTTGCATTTTGACATCACTGAGGATGGGACTATGGTGTTCTCTCTGTTGTTTGACTGCAGTAGGCCTCCAGAGTGCTGGCATTACATTATGCCACAGTTCTCTCTCTCTTTTGTTTTTCGAGGCAGGGTTTCTCTGTGTATCTCTTGGATGTCCTGGACTCACTTTGTAGACCAGGCTGGCCTCGAACTCACAGAGATCCACCTGCCTCTGCCTCCCGAGCGCTGGGATTAAAGGCGTGCGCCACCACGCCTGGCTAATGCAACAGCTCTTAAAAGTGCTTCTTCACTACCACCCTCACCAGTCTGCTGCTTCAGCCTCTGCAGTGTCGAGCACCTCTGATGCTGCAGAGCCACAGCTAAAGAAGGAGCACAGCAGTCCTCAGGCTTAGGGAGAGGAGCCAGCGCATGCTCTGACCTTTGCCGTGCTCCTGGATGAGAGCCTCCAGTTAGATGGGCTAGTAGGCCGGCATGCTAAATAAAGAGACATTCCACTAATGTTTTACAAGTTACAGTAATTGTCAGACCAAGGTGTCTGATGGTTGGTTACTCATCTTGGGACCTTGGAATTCTCAGTCATCTCTTTTGGCTTCTTGTAAGTTATAATTGTAAGTTGGCCTACTGGTAAGTTAAATTCTTTTTTTTTTTTTTTTTGTAAAGATTTATTTTATTTATTTTATGCATATGTGTGCTCTATCTGCATGTACACCTGCATTCCAGAAGAGGGCACCAGATCACATTGTGGATGGTTGTGAGCCACCATGTGGTTGCTGGGAATTGAACTCAGGACCTTTGGAAGAGCACTAGGCAGTGCTCTTAACCGCTGAGCCATCTCTCCAGCCCCAAGTTAAATTCTTTAGTCAAAGAAATACCTGAAGTTTACAAAGTGCTTTAATGCTTGTATTACAATTACAAAAAGAAATGAGAAAGACGAGTAATTGCTGTCTCTTACCCGATGGGTCAAAGATACTGAACAGGTCAGGTCTAGTATGTAATGCTTACTCAGCAAGCTGTTGTCACTGATACCTGTGCCACTCTCAGTAAGGTGCTTACTGGGGAAGCTTGAGGACCTGGATGTAGTGGTACATGCTTGTAATCCTAGGGCTGGGGAGACAGAGGTGGGTGGATCCCTGGGGCTCCCTGGCCAGCTAGCCTAGTTTTTTGACAAGTTGTAGGCAAACGAGCTACCCTGCTTTCAAACAAGCAGGACAGCATTTAAGGAATGACACCAGTGACCTTGGACCGCCTACACACCCATGTGTACACATGTGCATCAGCACATGCACCTATATGTACACATTTATATTTAATATATACCTATATTTAATAGGTCGTATCTAACACATAAGTATACACACACACACACACACACACACACACACACGCACACATATATAAAATATTTAAATGTTCCTGCCTCAGCCTCCAGAGTTCTGGGATTACAGGTATGGGTCATTGTGCAACACCCCTTCAGTCTACCTGCTTATTGATACCTTCCTAAATATTAGATAATCACATATATCTAATATTTAAGTTTATCTTTCCTAAGGTCATGCCATTTAACACTTAAAAATAAGTTTTTCTTGGTTCTGTTCTTTTCACTCTTATTCTTATTCTTTCATCCATTGCATCCCGACTGCCCTAGGTTGCTGATTTCGAATCCAGGGCCTTGCCTATGCTAGAGAAGCACTGTACCTTTGAGCCTAAGCCACTATTTCTTTTTGCATCTTGTCTTTTTCCAGATACATAGGTTTCTTTTCTCTCTTTAAAGTTTTTCTGTCTGTATTTATATCATGAATCTTGCTGGTGCCTGTGGAGGTTAGAAGAGAGTGTCAGATTCCCTGGATCTGGAGTTCCAAGTGGTTATAAGTTGCCCCATGGGTTCTGGGATCAAACCTGATCTCCCTGGAGGAGCAGTAGGAGCTCTCTTAATCATTGAGCCAGCTCTCCAGCTCCGACTTTGCCACTTACGGTTAAGACTTTGATCATTTTGAGTTTTGTATAGTGTATAAAGTTCCATCTCTTTTCTCTCTCTCTCTCTTTTTGGGGATCATCACATTATGTAGCCCTGTAGACCAAGATGGTTTGGAACTCAATGAGATCCACCTGTTTCTGCTTCCTGAGTATTGGGAATAAAGGTGTGCGCCACCACTCCCCCACTAATGTGTTCTTTTAATTTTTTAGATTTAAAAAATTTTATGTATATGTATGTTTTGCCTGTATCTACATATGTGTAGATATGCCATTTTGCTGTTAATGTTAATCCTTAACCAATCCTTATTGTCTTCATATAGTATATAAATGTAAAGATCTTAAGCCAGATGGTAAAGCTTGCAGCTCTGTGTCTACCTCCCTGGGGCTAGTCCAGGCATCTTAGCGGATATGGGTGACACTTTGCTCTCGAGCTTGTGGACTAGGCTCTGAGCAAGACATTGGTTGTTGTGAACACTTTTTAAGCTAGAATCTTTTTCCTGAACAGCTGGACAAGTTTTATCTCCTGACTGTTCTTTTAAAACTCCTCTCTCTTTTTTAAACAGGTACTTGTGGAAGGCTTCAGGACAAAATGTTTCATTTAAGGACTTGTGCTGCTAAGTTGAGGCCATTGACAGCCTCCCAGACTGTTAAGACAATTTCACAAAACAAACCAGCAGCAATTAGGACGTTTCAACAGATTCGGTGCTATTCTGCACCTGTAGCTGCTGAACCATTTCTTAGTGGGACTAGTTCGAACTATGTGGAGGAAATGTACTGTGCCTGGTTGGAGAATCCCAAAAGTGTACATAAGGTAAGGCTCACAGAGTGGTCTCTGTGCTGTGTCTGTTGGTCAGGTGCTTGCTGACTCCCAGGTAAGTGAGTGTATCCAGAAGAGTCAGTGGACTGGCCAGTAGCTGGAGTCCGCACCATCCACCATGTCACCTGTGTCAGACTCGACGTGGCCTCAGTGAAAAATACAGTCCTCTTGAATTACATCCAGCAACAAGCGCAGCTCTCTGAACACACAGTGAGGCATGTGAAGCCCTTCAAGGATATGAGGAAACACAACTGTGATCCTGCAAATGTGAAGAAACACAGACCGGCCCCCCAGGATCTCCTCGAAGGTCGCTTTAGGATGAAGCCTCTAAAGGAAAAAAAAGTCTGGGAAAGAATGGGACCTCAAGATGCTCTTCCATCCTAACTACCCTGAGAGAACACATGTATTTGTGACATTTTAAATTTACCACATGTACTTTCTATGTAAACAGCTGTGTAGATCCTTGTGTTTCTGTTTTTCTCCTGTCTTTAAATTTCTTTCTCTGTATTGCCTACATGGGCACTTTCTTCTTCAATGTTTGCTTGAACCCTTTTTGAGGAGACTAGTTCAGACTATATGTTTTACTTGGAGAATCTCAAAACTACCACAGTGAATCCACCTCCCCTGGGGTAGCCAGTAGTGCCAGAATTGGTTTGTTCTGTTTGTGGCCAATCACTGTTTACAGGTTTCGATGGATGTTTCTTTGTTTTTGGATGTGGAGGCCAGTTTGAATCAGGTTACAGTGTGGTGTGATGGAAAGAAGATGTATTCCACAGCTCCCTACCTGCTCCTTATCTCTGTCTTTGGGAGAATGGACCGAAATAGCACAATCATGATGTTCATCAACTTGATGGAGGCCATGCTCAGCCAAGATGTTTACCTCTCCTGTGAATTGGGCCTGTTTGCACTTTTGAGTCAGTCATCTCACCTGAAGGCATCCTGTGTCCATTGACCCACAGGGTTTTTGTTTGTTTGTTTTGTTTTAAATCCAGGGCTTTATTATGTGGAAGGGAGGGTCACACTTTTGCCTGCTCATCCCCAAACTTTTAAATTGTATTGCTCTAAGATTCCTAGCAACCCTTTTTTTTTTTTTTTTTCTGGTTTTTCAAGACAAGGTTTCTCTGTGTAGCCATGGCTGTCCTGGACTCACTTTGTAGACCAGGCTGGCCTCGAACTCACAAAGATCCACCTGCCTCTGCCTCGCAAGTGCTGGGATTAAAGGCGTGCGCCACCACCGCCCGGCTTGCACTTTCTTTCTTAAATATAGCGTTATTAAAACAAATAAACAAACAAAAAGCCAGGCATGGTGGCACACACTTTTAATCCAGCACTGGGAGGCAGAGACAGATGAATCTCTGTGAGTTCAATGCCATCCTGGTCTACAAAGTGAGTCTACATAGCATTATTTACAAAGTTTAACTTTGCACTGGTAGTGAAAATCATACTGGGATTTATCACTAAGCAAACTTTATTTTTCTTTTTTTGTTTGTTTGTTTTTATTTTTTGTAGGTTTTTTTTGGTTTTGTTTTTGGTTTTTCGAGACAGGGTTTCTCTGTGTAACAGCCCTGGCTGTCCTGGACTCACTTGGTAGACTAGGCTGGCCTCAAACTCACAGAGATCCACCTGCCTCTGACTCCCGAGTGCTGGGATTAAAGGCATGCACCACCATGCCTGGCTTTTTTTATTTTTCTTTTATTTTTTATGCATGTGCTACATATCTTCACTGTCTTAATGACTTCTTGTTCTTAATTTTTCAGTATATACAATGTCTTGATTATTTTTTAGATTTTCTGTACCTTTTTTGGCACCTTGAGTTACTTAAGCTTAGGTTCACTGTTCAAAGTTGCTCCAGTTTACCTGGATCTCAAATTCCTAACATCTGAATCACCAAAGACTCCTTTCTCTTTGAGCCTTTGTTAAGATTTCCACACCCTTCTCCATCCTTTTACTCTCCACTGCATAGGCTAGGAGATCTCACTGTGCCCTGCAGACTTCAAGCATGTTCTTTTCCCACCAAATTTACCCCCTAGATACTGACGTGGCTCCATCATCTGTGTTCTGCCTGTGATTAAGTTTATCTTCACGTGTTGGTGACACTAAGAGTGGACTTGTTACTGTGGTGAGTGAGCCACTCAGCTTTATTTGACAGCAAGACCCTTGCTCAGTACTTCCCCATTTCCATCGCATGAGAAGTCTTGATTTTCTAGTGAGATATGGTTTCTTTTCAGAGATCTCTAGTGTATGTGTAGTATATGAGCACAATGCCTAGAAAGAAGCATACCCTGAAAATGACCCATACTTTGGATTATGTCGGGCCCTGGAAATTTCTGGTAACAGTCATGCGAACTGTGTCCTCTCTTCCTTGTTCCCTCTCTTCTTTTCCTTCTCTCCTTCTCTTTCCTTTTTTCCATTTCTCTTTTCCCTTTTCCCCTTCCTTTCATTTCTCCTTTTTCCTTTTATCTCTTTTTTTTTCTTGTCTTCCTTTTCTTCTGCAAATAAATTCTAGCATCTTGGCAAAACAAACAAACAAGCAAGCCCAAGCTACATGGTGATTTTGTTTTCTTTTTAAAGCCAAGGTCTGACCATGTAATATTGTTCAGGCTAACATGAAATATGTTGTGTTATCCAGACTGTTGTTGAACTCTAGACCCTCTTGCTTTTACTTTTCTAGTACTGAGATTGCAGGGCATACCCTGACATGCCTGCCTATTATTGTGGGATGATAGCTTTTCTCTAAACAGATGGATAAATTACTAGTTTTTCTTGGAGAGGATTTTGTGTGTTTGTTTTGCTTTTTGTTTTCCCCCCTCCACATGGTTATGGTTATTAGAGAAAGCAGCATGTGATGATTAGGGTGAGAGGTATTGAAGAAAGTTTGTTATGACACCAATTCCTAGAGGGGAACAAGAATGCTCAGTCACTGTCTGATTCAGCTAAAGAGATCCCCATAGAACTTTTGGGGATGGACTGGAGTCTTAGGATCAATAGGAGTGGTTCTTGCAAAAGCTGTTGGGAGTGGAAATAGTATACGTGTAAGAAATACTGTTCTTTAATTGAAGATGGGTGCAGGTTGAGGGTCCTTGGGGAGAGTTTATGCCTGTATCTGTTACCAGGAGTTCGTGGGTTACTCTATAAGAGTCAGGCTTGCCCTGTCCCTTCTACCTATAGGAAGGACCAGGAAAGGCTAGTTGGAGCCTGGGCCACTAGAGATCCTGGTTGTAGTCTGACAGGACTTTGATCTCTCTCCTGCCTGTTCACAGCTAGATAGTCCTCTTTACATTGTATTGTGCACACAACACAGAGAATACACTTTTTTTTTTTTTTTTTTTTTGAGACAGGGTTTCTCTGTATAACAGCCCTAGCTGTCTTGGACTTACAATTTGTAGACCAGGCTGGCCTCGAACTCATAGAGATCTGCCTGCCTCTGCCTCTCAAGTGCTAGGATTAAAGGCATCCGCCACCTGTTTGTTTTAAGTGCTTCATTTATTCCCATTTCAGAACATATAATCTAGATAGAAATAATAAAATTAGAGTGCTTTGAGATTTGATCATCTTATCCATTGCTTTTATATTAGAAATGCCTGAGGTCAGTTTCTGTAATTTTTCAGAGAGGTCATGGAGGGACTCGTGTTGTGTTGCCCAGGCCCTATCTCTGGACTAAATTTCTGGACCCTGAATTTCTGGACTCAAGCAATTCTGCTGCAGCTTCTCAAGTAGTAGGCTGTGTAGCTGTGGGCTACTATGCCTTCCTTTTACCACCCCATCCCCACTTTTTGTGGTCCTAGGGATTGAACCCATGACTTTGTTCCACTGAGCCATATCCATGTCTCATCTTAACTGTATTTTTATCTTGTTTGTCTGTTTGTTTTATTTGGTTGATACTTGGTCTCACATTTGTGTTCCAAGCTGGCTGGAACTCATTGTATAGCATGGCTAGTCTGGAAAATACCTCCCCACTTCACAGTCTCACTTCTTTCTGATTTTGTTAATTGATTACCCATTTATTTATTTTTATTTTGTTGTTGTTTTCAGGGCAGGGTTTCTCTTTGTATCCATGGTTGTCCTGGAACTCACTCTGTAGACCAGGCTGGCCTCTGCCTCCCAAGTGCTGGGACTAAAGGTGTGCACCACTGTTCAGCTGTCCACTTCTTATTGGTGTTTTTTCATGTCTTCCTTGTTTATACGTAAAATACAGTTAAGAACTGTGGTTCAGGTGGCTGCTGCAGGAGTGAGGGGTTCTGTATTCAGAAACGAAGTGGAGAGCTGTCGTTTTCATTTGGCCTTGCTGCGCTTTCTGGCCTGACCCTCCTTCCAAGCTCATGAAACAGTACTCGTAGGTCTCAGGGCAGGGACCTATGAGTGAGCTAGTCTTACAGTCACTGCATGGGATGGGGGGCTTCCTACTGTGACCTTCTGAAAGGGAGCAGCTATGCCGGATAGTCTGCAAGGCTACTTTGGTGCTGTTTTAGTGGTTATTTTTTAAGGCGAATTCAGAATAGTTTCTTAAATTAATTTTTAAAAAATTTTAGATAGTTTCATTATGTAGCCCCAGTTGGCCTGAAACTAGCCATGTAAAGTAGGCTGGCTTCAAACACAGAGATCAGCCTGTTTCTACCTTCTAAGTGCTGAGGTTAAAGGCATGTGCCACTGTACCTTGCCAGAAAACACTTTAGGAAATGTCCTTTAGCATTTAAAATACATTTTCCAGGGTGTTTTTTTGTTTGGTTTTGGTGTGCATGTGTGGGTCAGAGGTCAACGTTGGGGTCTTCCTTTATTGCTGCCCACCTTATGTTTTGAGACAGGATCTCAAACTAAATTCAGAGCTTACTGATTGTGTAGACTGGCTGGCTAGTAAAACTCTGTCTAAAAAATGTTTGCTGGTCTGTTCCTCAGTTGTCGCAGTCTTTGTTTTAGGGAATAAGTGATAAGGAGTGATCTAGGCTCAGGTCTCATAGTGCTGCTCATTACATTAGTCTGAGCAGGTTGAGGGACAGACTGTACCCTTGAGGGATGGAGAGCCAGGGCATGCGTGTGGAGAAAGACTGTGTAGGACTGAGTGGGTAGCCTTCAGCCTGCTTCACTGTGATCTGATTGTGGCCACCTGCAGCTTAGTACAGCATGCCTTATACTCAGAATGTGTTCCATAGGTCAGAGCTAAGGCAGCTTCTCTTTGTTACTCTTAGATATCTATCACAGTTTAATTCACATACCCAGACAGAAAGTTTAGAAACGTCTGTTGCCTATACTGTACTGCAAAAACAACATTGTTGTAATGGTGCTTTAATTCATTTGGTGTTTTTACTGACATCTAATCGTGGTTGCCCTACTTTTTGTTTGTTTTGATTTTTTTTGTTTGCCTGGTATGTCATAATACCTTACTATTATTTATAGGTTGTGGACCTCAGGAGTAGGAGGATTACAGGAATGCCTCCATCCGGTCTCTAGTTTTAACTGGCTTGTTGTAATGGGTTTGTACTATCAGCAAGCATGGATCAGATTGTACTAGGATGTATCTCATAGATGGGATGGTGCTGGGCAGTGGTCCTGCCCTGGCTGGGAAAGAGGCTTCCTGCCTAGGAGTTGACTGAGTGGATAGAAGTGTCTGAAGTTAGCTCTTCCACCTGAATTCTTTTGAAAACTTGTCCTTAGCCTCGACTCTAGCTACTCTCACATTGGTCTAAGACCTGTTCACATAAGGTAGTCACAGATTCACACTTGGAATCATTCCCAGGACATTTTTGGGAAGGACTTATAGCCTTCAAGTCAAACAGATTCATAGGTTTGGAGGAGGAGGCAGAAAGTATGAAGCCAACCTTGCCTGTGCATGCTGTGTCTAGGACAGCAGGGCTTGCCCCTCAGAGTAGCACGAGCCGACCTGTAGGTAGGTGATTGTAAGGCATCAGGTGGGCGCAGGACTGCCCTGTCCTGTAGGTAGGTGATCGTAGGGCATCAGGTGGGCGCAGGGCTGCCCTGTCCTGTAGGTAGGTGATCGTAGGGCATCAGGTGGGCGCAGGGCTGCCCTGTCCTGTAGGTAGGTGACCGTAGGGCATCAGGTGGGCGCAGGGCTGCACTATGCATCTGCCTTTTCATTGGGTCAGGGAGCTAAAGGGAGCTTTCTGTTGGCTTTCACTTGTTTCCCTGTTGCTTATATTGATAACATTAAGTATAATTAGCATTTGACCTTAATAATTGAGGGTGTGTTTGATAGTGCTGGGCTTCATCAAAAATTAATCTGTGGTAGATAGGCCTTTGAGCCGGCTCCACCCATACCCTGAATTGTTGTCACATGTCCTTGGTTAGTCCTTGGCTGTCACTAGTACAGGACTACTAAGTACTTTGGTTTTCTATAAATAGAGTAGGAGCTCAGATTTCATTTTATTTCAACCATACTATTAAAAATATTTGCATTTGAAGTCTGTCCTGTTGGAAGTCATCCTGGCAGAAAGGTTCTGACCGTAACCCACTTACGGGAGGTTGGCAGGAAGATATGAGCTCCTTTTCTGCAGGTTCCTCCTCCTGTTAGCATTGGGTGGGAAAGGTTATCCAGTGTCCAGTGCTGGCTCCCCGCCGATAGTTAACCAGTGTGTCCCCAAGTATTGTGTCCCAGGACCTGGTTTCAGCACAGCTTCCTACTCTGTTTTTTCCAATACCATATTGCCTTCCTGGTGTAGCCATACTGTGACCTTTTTCTGCATGTGATCTTTCTCCCTTCAGCTTCCTTGGGTCCCACATATGGTGGCAGTCAGAGGGCAACTCTTGGAGTTGCTTCTTTCCTTCCACCATGGGCTCCAGGATTGAACTGAGGTTGCCAGGTTTGGTAGCAAGTGCCCTTAACTACAGAGCCATATCATTTGCCCCAGAAACAGGTTTTTAAAAATCATGTTTTTGCTAGGCATGGTGGTACACACCTTTAATTCCAGCATTTGGGAGACAGGCAGATCTTTGAATTCAAGGGCAAGCCTGGGATACAGAGTGAGACCCTGTCTCAAAACAAAAACAGTGCCCCCCCCCCCAGACATTGTACAATCTTTTTAAAGAAAAAAGATATGGGTTTTTTTTGTTTGTTTGTTTTGTTTTGTTTTTTTACTAGTGGGACGGCTCAGTAAATCAAAGACCTGAATTGAATCTCTAACACCCATGTAAAATACGGACACAGTGGTCAGTGCATACCTGTACTCTCAGCACAGGGGAAACAATAGGATCCCTAGCGCTTTCCAGCAATCCAGCCGAGCTGCATGTTCCAAAGTACAGTGAGCGACCCAGTCTGAAAAGGCTATGGTAAAGAGTAATTGTGGAAGATGATACCCCTGGCTCCCGTATCCACGTGCACACATGACCCACATCTCCATATACATGAGCATGTATGTACACATGTACCATACACCAAAAAAAGAAAACATCTGTGTACCTTCTGAGAATTCTAAAACTACTTACTGAGTGCAGAGACTTGTGCCTTGGGATGAGTGCCTCATGTACCTGTAGCCCCTCTTTTGTCCAGACCGAATTTTTCTGACAACTTCCTGTCCCTTGAGTGTCATTCGTAACCTTGCCAACCTACTGTGATATTTAAACCTCTTTCTTTTTTACAAAGGGCTTCATCTCTTACGAGATTTGAGTGCTGTGAACTTTGTACAGTCTAGTACTAATCTAGGCACGGAGACAGGTATTTTCTTCATTTTATTAATTGCAAAACATGCCAAGTAAGAGGTTGGAGCGGCAAATTACCTTTGAAATGGGTGTGGTGGACCTGGGGACAGGAGCACAGGTCAGCATGACTCAGAAGTCTCTTCCACCACCACCCTCATCCTCTTGGAGCCAGAGTCCAACTTTGTCTCTGTCTTGTGGACAAGAAACCATTCCTGTTGCAGGAAATGTTTGCTTCTGTGCTGTGAAATCACATTTCCCAGGGAATCAGCTGCTACTTTCCTTTGCTTCTGCCTGCTACCTAGAGACATTTCTGAAAGTAGAAATTGCCGTCCTTTTTTATGTTGATTTTGGGCGTTGTCTGGGTGATAGCAAGGGATAGTGAAGGAAGAAATAAATTTGGTTCAGAGAAATAGAAAACTGAGGTTGGTAGCTTAGGCTCATTTTCCTCACTCACCAGAAGATTGGAGTTTGTTAGTTTTCGTTGATGTCCAATGTTGTTACTTTCCTTAGTGGGTGGCTTTCTGTCCTCCAGTTCACACTGAACAGGAATTGGAGGTGAGGGAGTTGGCATTTTTCCCCTGAGGTTTTTCTCACGTTTATAGAAACTTCCTCTTGTGCTGGCCAGGCACTAAGTCTCAGCCTAGTGGTGATCTCTTTCATCCCTGTGGGGTTAAACTTTAGTTCTGGTGGCAGCATGGGGACAAACTAGTGATAAATACATAGAATCTCAGGTTGAGATACATGCTGGAGGGGACCAACACGGCTGGAATTAGGGTAAAGGAAACCTTTTTCCAAGGTACCAATAAAGCCAGGTGTTAACAGTGACGTCTGTGTGGGGTGAATAAATGAGCGTCTCAAGAAGATGTAGGGAAGGTGAGGATCTAGAAGTAGGTGGTCAGTAAGTTCTCTAAAGACTACAAAGAACCCCAAACCCAGAACTGTGATACCATAGAAGACATGGATGTGGCATGGGGTGGCGGGGGGTGGGGGCATGGGTAAAAAGATGCAGGGTTGCAGGGGCAAGAGAGAAACGGGAATGGCCTTTTACCTTCCTAAGAAGGAAGAAAGTTTGATTAAGGCTGCTGGGAAGAAAGTGTGGTCAGCGGGTAGGGTGCTTCTGGCCTCCAACAGGTATGTATATTTTGGCTACCTGTGGCCATACATGTGGGCCAAATATTGACCTTCACTTTCTAAGCCTATTTAAAAGATCTAACTTGTTTAAATTTACTTGGTGTATGTAGTATGAGTTTTGCCAAGTAGTTGTAATCAGCTTGCTGTATTCTGAAGTTTCTGATGATTATCCACATCAGAAAAACCTGTTAGTGTGACACCAGTCATGATACAAAGGGGGTTCTTTAGGTGCAATCCCAACCCAGTATGGGCGCCATTCTGTCAATATCTGTTTGTCTGAGAAGAGCCACTGGAGCTCCATTCCCTTCATTTTCCTCTCTGGAAACTCAGGAATACTGATATGAACCTGTTTTTTTTTCTGACTGGCTTTGGTACAAGCTGAGTTTCTATCTGTTGTCTTTAGCTAACTGAAAATCACTGGAGTTCCACTCAGCACAAAGAAGGTCACGCGCAGCTGAGTGTGATACCACCACACCCCACTTTGTACATGTGTACTTGGAATCTGAACTCAAGGCCTCACGCTATGCAGCAAGCCCTGAGCCAGGACCTTAGCCTCACTACCTTTATTTTTTGAGACAGGGTCCATCGTTGAACCTGGAGCCTGCCAATTTGACTAAACTGACTGACTAGCAAGCCCCAGGGATGATCTTTACCTCCCCAGCACAAGAATTGCAGGTGCACACCATCTCACCTGGCTCTTTCATATGACAGGCCCTCATGCTTGTGTTTCAAGAACTTCACTAACTGAGCCTTGTTCCCAGCTCTAGTATCAAACTCATCTGCCTTCCTCTTAGCCTTCTGAGTAACCTTTGAAACCAGGAATGTTGGAACACAATTAGAATCCCAGCACTCTAGAGGAGTGGAGGCTAAGAAGTTCAAGATCATCCTCAGCTGCATAGCAAGTTTCAGACACATGAGACCTTGTCAGGAAATAACGAAAATCATGCTTGAGGTCCAGTTTTTAATGGTAGAGAGCCCACTTACTATGTGAGAGGCCCTGAATTTGTTCCACAGCCCTGAAGTGTGGGGTGCTTTGAAGATAAAAGTTGGTTTGGGGCTGTGCTGCTCTTCATAGGCTACTTGCTGTCAAGGTAAGGCCATGCGTGTCATAGTTGGACTAAGTGAGCCAAACTACTGTAGCTCATTTGGAGTGATAGAAAACCTTCTGAGGTTATGTGTGAGAAGAGCTGCTTATTGTTAGTTCTGCAGTGCTGGAGTGGGATAGGGTTGGATTGTCTTGCCCAGTTTGCTGCTACATTGGAGAGGTTTTGACTGAAGACCTTAGGGTAGTCCAGGGGGAATATCTGAAGATGGACCTCTAAACCATGTGGTCTATGGTCCTCTCTTCTTCTAGAACGAGGATAGACACATTTGCCGACATTGATCATCCCTGCTTCTAGAACAGGAACGGACAGTTGAGATTCCCCAGTCATCTCTGCTTCTAGAACAAGCACCTGTAGCCAAGGTATGCAGTCTTCATTAATGTCTGCTTCCAGAAGAAGGATGGACAGTTCAAGCATGCCGTCGCTGGTCATTTTTGCTTCTAGACGTAGGGAGCTCTGTTGGGCCTGCTGGTAAAGCTCCATGAAGTCAGAAGCACCTGGGGACATCTGTGTGTCTATGTTTGATGTACAGCCCTCTTCTAGATATCTTATATAGAACCAGACAGAGTCTGAATGGGATGCTAACAGTCCTTTGTCCCATCCCGCCTTCCCCCCTCAGGTAGAAATACTGCTCTCTCCCACATTAGAGAAAGAGTGAGTTCTGATGGGAGTTAAGTTGATAGAGGAAGATTGAGTCCATGGTTTGAAGAAGTTTACATTTTGGATTTGTGTCAAAAACACTTGATAACACCTTTTGAAAAGTAAAGTTGTAACTGGTTTCTTGTTTTGTTTTTTGTTTTTCATGTTCCAGATAGTCTGCTTATGTCTAAATGTTTCTATGGTAGATAACTGAGATAACATCAGCTCTCTCTTCCCCAGTCATTTTCTAGTTAATTAACCAAAAAGGTTATAAATGTTATAAAAATTGCCGTTGGAGTAAAGTTTATATAACACAAATTTCATTTTAAAGTATACAGTGTTTTTACTGGATTCACAAGGCTGTGCAGTCTTATTCCTAGTGCTTTTTGTTTGCTTGGTTGGTTTTGAGACAGGGCCTTATTGTGAAGCCTTGGCTTACCTAAAACTCACTATGTAGACCAGGCTGTCCTATAACTCATAGAGATCCACCTAGCCACTGCCTCTTAGTGCAAAAATTAAAGATGTTCACTACCATGCCCAGCCCAAGTGGTTTGTTTAAAAAAATTTTTTTTAACAATTTTCTTTCCTTTTTATAAGATTGGTGTCTTGCCTGCATGCATATCTGTGAGCGTGCCAGGTCCCCTGGAACTGGAGTTACAGACAGATGTGTGTTGCCATGTGGGTGCTGGGAATTGAACCCAGGTCCTCGGAAAGAACAGCCTCTTAACCACTGAGCCATCTCTCCAGCCCCTTTTAATTGTTTTTTTTTTTTAATGCATTCCAAAAGAGTATGTTCTTAGAGAGACTGCCCTGCTCTATAAGAGGTAGTCAGACTTTGTGTGGTTCCTGGTTTATATACCAGGAGCATATAGATATATCTATAATTCAGATATGTTGATACCTAAACAGCATTATGAAAGAGCTAAGTCTACAAAAGCCAGATGACCAAATGGGGTGGGTGCAGGGATAAGAGTCACTGGCAGATCACTTGCCTAGCATGTTTAGGGCCTGGGGTTTGATTCCTAGCATGATAAAACAATTTTTTTAAGGCAAAGAAGTTTAACTATTAATATTATTATTTATTGGATCATCTTTACCTGTTGCCCCCAGGCACAGACAGACAGAATCATTTGATAGCCACAAACATCTCCACACCCACACCCCCAAAAAAACACATCTGGGTAATATCTTTGCAGGTTCATAGAAAGGTGAGCGCAAAAGTCTAATGAAGTTTCATCTCTCTCAAAGTTTACTGATTTTAGAAACCGAAAACTCTATTGCAGACAATACAGTGTTTCATCTTCAAAAGCTGTGTTACGGTAGCACAAGCCTGTGATCCCAGCACTAGAAAGACCAAAACAAGGGGATCATGAATTCAAAGCCAGTTTAAGACATAGTGACTTCTATAGTCAGATCCTGCCCTCACATTCATCTTTTAACAATTGCATTTGTTTTTCCTTCTCAGTGGAAATAAGTCTTCACCTTTGTTCTGTAAATTATTTTAAGGGGCTAAAGAGATGGCTTAGCAGTTAAGAGCACTAGGAGGACTTAGTTTGGTTCCCAACATCCACACTGGGCAGCTTACAGCTACTTGGAACTCCATTTCCAGGGCATCCAATGCTATCTTCTGGCTTCCATAGGCACAAGTAAGCATGAACATACACACAGAAATAAAAATAAGTTAAAAAAAAAAAAAAAACTGGGCTGGAGAGATGGCTCAGGTTGAGAGCACTGGTTGCTCTTCCAGAGGTCCTGAGTTCAGTTCCCAGCAGCCATATGGTGGCTCACAACCAACCATCTATAATGAGATCTGGTGCCCTCTTCTGGCCTGCAGGCATATAGCAGACAGAACACTGTATACATAGTAAATAAATAAATTGAAAATCTTATTGTATTAGTGTTTTGCCTGTATATATGTCTGTGTGAGGTTGTCAGATTTCCTGGAAGTGGAGTTGCAGACAGTTGTGAGCCACCATGTGGGTGCTGGGAATTGAACCTTGATCCTCTGGAAGAGCAGCCAGTGATTTTTTTTTTTTTTAAGATTTTAAAAAATTTTTACATTCCAGTCCCCTTCCCCCTCCCTCCTTTCTTCCCAGTCCCACCCTTCCACCCACTTCCCTATACCCTTCCCCCTCAGTACCAACCAACTCTGGCACATCAAGCTACATCAGGATTAAGTGTCTCCTCTTCCATCGAGCCCAGATAAGGCAACTCTGCTAGGAACATTGGGGATGGAAATCAAAATGACTCTGAGATTCTGTCTAACCCTGTCAGATTGGCTAAGTTCAAAAACTCAAATGACTGCACATGCTGGTGAGGATATGGAGAAAAGGGAATGAATACTCCTTCATTGTTGGTGGGAGTGCAAACTTGTCCAACCACTCTGGAAATCAGTCTGGTGCCTTCTAAGAACATTGGGAATAGTTCCAACTCAAGACCCACCTATACCACTCCTGAGCATATACCCCAAACATGCATCACCAAATCACAAGGACATTCCTCATCTATGTTCATAGCAGCTTTATTAGTAATAGCCAGAAACTGGAAACAATCCAGATGCCTCTCATCTGAGGAATGGATAAAGAAATCATGGTACATCTACACAATGGAATACTACTTAGCTATCAGAAAGAAGGAAATCATGAAATTTGCAGGCAAATGGGTGGAAACAGTTAGTGACCTTAACTGATGAGCCATCTCTCCAGCCCTAGTAAAAATTTTAAAATGCATATATCTTTAAATGTTTTAAAATTTACATCTTGTCCCACTGGAGAGATGGCTCAGTGCCTAAGAGCACTGTCTGCTCTTGCAGAGGTCCTGAGTTCAGTTCCCAGCAACCACATGTTGGCTCATAACCAGCTATACTGGGATCTGATGCCCTCTTCTGGCATGCAGGCATATGTGCTGGTAGAGCAGTCATACATAAAATAAATAAATCTTTTTTAAAAAGCCGGGGGAGTTAGAGAGATGGCTCAGTGGTTAAAAGTACTGGCTGCTCTTTTAAGAACCCGGGTTCAAATCCCAGCACACACATGGCAGTTTGAAACTGTAATGACTATGCATGGTGGTACACGCCTTTAATCTCAACACTCAGGAGACAGAGGCAGGTGTATTTCTGTGAGTTCTAGGCCAGCCTGGTCTACAAAGTGAGTTCCAGGATAGCCAGAGATACACAGAGAAACCTTGTCTCAAAAAAAATTTTTTTTACATTTTGTGTGATGTGGGTTAAGTAATATATAGTATATAAATTTACAATACAAAGTGCAGATTAGATTATTGAAATCTGAAGTAAATAAGATAGGAATATAAGGAAATGGCAGTGTTGTCTTCTTGCAGAGGACAGTTCTATATGACATTTAAGGGAGAGTCAGGTAACTGGTTTTTTGTTTTTTGTTTTTGTTTTTGGTCTTTAGTCGTGGGACGTTTTTTTCCGAAATACCAGTGCTGGAGCCCCTCCGGGAACTGCCTACCAGAGCCCTCTTTCCCTGAGTGGAAGCTCCCTGGCTACGGTGGCCCATGCACAGTCCTTGATGGAAGCACAACCTAACGTCGACAAACTTGTAGAGGACCACTTGGCGGTGCAGTCTCTCATCAGGGCATATCAGGTGAGCAGTGGCTGGCCGTCAGATCATACAAAATCAAGTATTTATTTCCTGGGCTTTCTGGGTGTGCATTGTTTTACTTCTCTCCCAAATGCCAGGTATTTCCTTCCTGCTTTGGTCTTAAGGAGGCAAACATCAAGTACAAGAGAAAAGAAGCAAGACTACCATTAGATGAGGAAATCTTCCACTTTAATGGTCTGTCTCATGATTTCTGTTCATAAATAGGCAAGTCAGTATATGAGCATGGAAGATTTTTTTTTCATAGCTGGTGAGAGGGGCAGTGCTATGGGATGGATTTGTGTCCCATCTCAGTTAATAACTGAATGCTGTAGGAAAGTAAATTCATACAGTTTAGAGAAAGAAACCAGAGTGGTTGGAAAGAGGAACTGAGTCTGCCAAATGTGGGTGACACAAGGTGCTATATCTCTAAATTCTGCCAGTAAGCAGCCAATCTCATCACATGTGTCCAGCAGGACTGGACTTTTCCCCCTGTCCTTTCTCCATCTAAACACAATAACCAAAGATCTTCCTCCACAGCCACCTCTGTTGGGGAGCCAGAATTCAGATCTTAAAATGAGTCTGAGGAGGAAAAGTGCAGGAAAACAACCCAGGTAGCTTCCTTCTAGAAGTTCCAGTGGGAGCCCAGACCCCATTGCCTGCTCTAGCGTGGATGCAGCAGTACCATCTAGGGAGCATGCCCTGAGCTCCAGTTTCCTGTGCTGGACACTCAAGAAGAACCTGGTCCTCAGTCTTTTTCCGACGTGTGCTCACATGGGAAGGAGATGTACAGAAATGCTATAAATGCTAGTTATGGCCATATCCTGCATACAATTGGCCACAGTAACTTTTGTTTTTGTTTGTTTGTTTTGTTTTTCGAGACATGGTTTCTCTGTTTAATAGCCCTGACTATCCTGGATGCGCTTTGTAGACCAGGCTGGCCTCGAACTCACAGAGATCCGCCTACCTCTGCCTCCCAAGTGATGGAATTAAAGGTGTGAGCCACCACACCTAGCCTCACAGTAACATTTTTAATCTGGTTTTCCAGTGACTTCCCAGCACTTGCTCTCTTCTCAAATTGTTAGCAAGAACTTGTGACAAAAATATTCAGAACTAAAAACAAAACACACCTGAAGGAATTTTCTGAGCATGGTGGCATACACCTTTAATCCCAGCACTTGAAAAACAGGCAGATGGATCTCTGTGAGTTTGAGGTCAGCCTGATCTACAGAGTGAGTTCTGAGCCAACCAGGGATACATAGTAGACCCTGTCTCAAAAATAATTTTTTTTTTAAAAATGTAAAAATGATGAGATTTCTCATCCTACCCTGCCCTTTTCTGTTTTGATGATGCTGGAGATTGTATAAAGCACATGGATATACATGTGGTTTACGGGTGCTCTACCACTGAGCTCTACCTCAGCCTCTTATTTTTAATTTTGTATTACTTTATGTATAGGTGGATATTTTGTCTGCATCCATATGTTCACCTGGTACCCGTGGAGGCCAGAAGAGGGCGTTGGGTCCTCTGGAACTGGAGTACAGATGGTTGTTGGCCTTCATGTAGGTGCTGGGAATGGAACCTGGGTCATCTGGAAGACCCATGCTCATTTAAGTGTTGAGCAATGTCTCTAGACCCATCTTCTGGTTTTTTTTTTTTTTAAGATTTATTTTTTTACTTATATATATATATAGCATTCTGCCTGCCTGTATGCCTGCATTCCAGAAAAGGGCACCAGATCTCATTGTAGATGGTTATAAGCCACCATATGGTTGCTGGGAATTGAACTCAGGATCTTTGGAAGGGCAGTCAGTGCTCTTAACCTCTGAGCCATCACCAGCCCATCTTCTGTTTTTTTAATAGTTCAGATAAAGACCTTTTAACCCATGTAGTAGTGGGAGGTTGTGTTCTATATGTGAGCTACTCTGCAGCATTAGGGCCAGAGCCCTTACTCCTCCACACACTTAGATATAATAAAGACAAACCTTCTCTTAATAAGATGGTACTTTGTTTATACCATTTCCAGTTACAGTCAACACCTTAAGCCTTCATTTTCCTCCTTAGGGAAATAATTGTCTTCACACTGGAGTAACAATTCTCCCAGCATATCCAAGTTTATTATAGCTTGAGAAATATGTTCCTTTTTTATCATCATAAAAGGGCATTCATAGCCGGGCGGTGGTGGCGCACGCCTTTAATCCCAGCACTTGGGAGGCAGAGGCAGGCGGATCTTTGTGAGTTCGAGGCCAGCCTGGTCTACAAAGCAAGTCCAGGACAGCCAGAGATATTCAGAGAAACCCTGTCTCAAAAAAAAACAAAAAAAAAAAAGGCATTCATAGGCCAGGCGTGGTGGCCCATGCCTTTAATCCCAGCGCTCGGGAGGCAGAGGCAGGTGGATCTCTGTGAGTTCAAGGCCAGCCTGGTCTACAGAGTGAGTCCAGGACAGTTGAGGATACACAGAGAAACCTTGTCTCAAAAAACAAAGAACAAAAGGGGGGGGGCATTCATGCACAATAATATTTTGTGTGTGTGTGTGTGTGTGTGTGTGTTTTGTATTGGGAATTAAACCTATGGCCTTGCAGTTTGCTAAGCAAGTGCTCACCATTGAGCTGTATATCTCCGTAGCCCTCTTTATGTTGAGACAGGATCTAAGTTGCCCAGGCAGGTCTTGAATTTTTGATTCTCTGCCTCAACCTTGTGAATGGTTTAGATTATAGGTCTGTGCCACCAGGCCCAGCTCACAGTATTCATTTTGAAGTAAACTGCTCTAAACTTTTTTAAAAACAAAAACAAAAAAATCTGTTGTATGGATTCATTGAGATATTTTCCTTTCTAAGAAAGATTTATATGAAATGTAACTTTTACCCATTCCCGCAGTTCACTGGATCTGCTTAATGACTTGCTTGTGTTATTATTCCAGGTCAGGGGTCATCACATTGCAAAACTTGATCCTCTCGGAATTAGTTGTGTAAATTTTGATGATGCTCCGGTAACTGTTTCTTCAAACGTGGGTGAGAATTAATATGTAAATGCTAATTTTAATGTAATTTTACTTTTTTTTTTTTGCCCCTTCCCTCTTTTTTTTCTCCTGTCCTTTTGTGTGTGTCCTTCCCTCTCATTGTTGGCCCACTCATAGATACGAGGGCACCATGTAGCACAGCTGGACCCCCTGGGGATTTTGGATGCTGACCTGGACTCCTCCGTGCCCGCTGACATTATCTCATCCACAGACAAACTTGGTGAGGGTCTGCGAGCAGTCAGCTGCGCTGCTTGCGCTCCTCTCGCTGTGCACAGCCTGTGCTAGCCAGAACATCCAGACAGGAGGGAAAGGCTTTTAAGTTTCCTTCGTTCTGATCACTTGAAATTCAGCAGTAATCTAGCCTTAGTGTATTTTAAGGATATTATTTTTATCTTAATTTTCAGCCAGATTGTCCAAGTCTCAATCTGGAAAATAAAATTTCAAAGGAAAGGTCTGCGGCACCGAGAAAACCTGGCCCGCTGCTTCAGAGAATAGCTCTTCTGGCTCCAGCTTTCCACATCCCGCACAACACTGCCTTTTGTAAGGCCATTGATCAGCCTTGCAAAGCTGTTGTTGTTACTGCTATCCGTTCTGGAGTATGGTGGGGCCTTGAGGGTATTCATATTATTAAGGAATGAATTCCAGAGCAAGGTGTGCAATTTGGGTTTCCTGATTTGTAAATGCTGGTGATCACACTGAGGAAACTTTGGAAGGCATTCCCTACAGCGTCAGGAGGCCAGGGCCTTTGGGAGGTGCATGTGTGGAGAATTGGGATTTTGTCACTGTTTCAAGAAGATATGCCAAACAGTGCCTGGTCCTCCTTGTGAGGTGAATCAGCATTGAGGTGCTCACTGCAGTTGCTTCCAGAGTTAATTTGCTTATGTCACCATGCTGCTAACCTGTACTAAAGAAATGACGATGTGACTAATTACAAAATGACCAGAGTGTTCACAGTAGGCACCTTGCATGCTAATGAAATTGATGATCACCTACTTGCTAAACTCTTGGGAGAAGATGAAATTAGTGTCCTTGAAGGGACTTTGAAGAATAGTCTGTGGGACTGTGTACATATTCTGTGTGGCCTTACAGGCACTGCTGAGTTATAACCAAGGGTTTGGATGTTCGACAGTGGACATTATTGACGTTGGAGTTGGTGTTGACAGTTTATAAACTGATCATTAGTGTTCAGGAGTACACTTTAGTGTTTAGATTATAGCATTTCCTCCATATTATATACCCTTTTAGCAGATTTGGAAATGAGTAAAGAAACAAACTTTTTTTTTCCTTAGTTATCAACACAAAAAATTTTTGAGCATAAAAGATCTGAGGTGGTGCTGGGGAGATCACTGAGTGGGTAGGAAAGGTCTGTCTATCTGGAAAAGATTAGGGTTTTGTGCTCCATGTTGGTAAGAAGAGTTTTAGCTTCTATGGCCTGCATTATGGAAGATATTATGAGCCAGGAACCATAGACAAAAACCAACTACTTGAAGCTGGTGAGATGGCTCAGCAGGTAAAGGTGCTTGGTACCAAGCTTGACAACCTGAGGTTGGTCTCTAGAACCCACATGGTGGAAGAAGAGAATGGGCTCCTGCAAGTAGTCCTCTGACCTCCACACTTACACTGTGGCATGGGCATTCCTACAGACAGACAAATAATCATAAAGTCAGCCTGACTTCTGTCTACCTGGAAATGGAATCAGATCCAGGATGTGAGCTCCACTTCTCAAGACTTCCTCCATGACATGCAGTCATGAGTCAAGACTCAGTAACTGCTGACTTACTGTAAGCTTGTGTTCAAATAGCCTTTTTTTTTTTTTTTTTTTTTTTTTTTTTAAGGCAGAGTCTCACTATGTAGACCAGGCTGACTTCAAACTCAGACAGATCTGACTGTTTCTGCCTTCTGGGTGCTAGCATTAAAGGTTTGTGCCATCATACCCGGATATTCAGATAGCTTACAGAACCCAGCCAAACACTTGCATGTGTTTACCATCTTATTATAAAGGCTGTTGTAAGAATATAAATTACCAGCCGGGCGGTGGTGGCGCACGCCTTTAATCCCAGCACTTGGGAGGCAGAGGCAGGCGGATCTTTGTGAGTTCGAGGCCAGCCTGGTCTACAAAGCGAGTCCAGGACAGCCAGAGATATTCAGAGAAACCCTGTCTCAAAACCAAAAAAAAAAAAAAAAAAAAGTAAATTACCAATCAGATGAGGAGAAACTGAGGGCAAGTCTGAAAGTGTCTTACTCTGTTGCATGGATTTGGAGTGTACCACCATCTTGGCATGTAGAGAAGTTTTTGTTCAACTGTCACATGTCTCAGAGTATGTAACCTGCAGTACACTATCCTTGTGGACTTCTGTGGAGACTTTACTGCACAGGTGTGGTCAAAGCAAGGACAGCCATGCTAAGATGCAGCTGAGTACCAGGGAGTTAATGCTTACCTATTTCTCAGCATTCGTTCCTCTCAGGCATAGGGCAGGAACCTTCTGAAATGAGGCCTTGACTGCGGTCAGAGGGAAGAGCAAGGAACTTATGGTCAGTTGTGATAGGAAGACGGGGGAAGATTAAGAATCTTTAGGACCTCCCTTGAGAAAGAGGAACTCTAGTATCTGTGGCCTAACCTGAGGAGAAAGTTATGAGGAAGAGTCATGGACTAAAACATGGATATAAACTCCCACAGGAGGAAAGTTCAGAGATCTCCTGAATCTGACCACAAAGGACCAAATTGTGGTTGTAGACTGGGAGTGAGTAAGGCATGGTCTCTGTGCGATTTATAGGTGGCCTTAGTGCTCTCTCCCCCACGTCGCCCTTCAGTGTGAAGACTCTTGCTCTCTGTCCCCCAGCCCTTCCACTACATGGGAGTCCCACAACTCTTCATTCCTGTGTGTATCACAGTTTGGGGAATACTCTGAAGCCTTCTAGCCCTGTAGGGTCCCCCTCCATGTGCTTGGGTCAAGGTGAGCCCCTGGCTGTCGACTTCTTACCCACCTTGTGAGCAGAGACCTTCCAAGAACTTCCTCTCCTCTAAAGAGCACCTCTTGTATCAGTCAGGCTAGAGACCACAAAATGCTAGATTTCCATTTATGATAAAACATTTGTACTAGAGAGAAGCAGAGAAGACTGGCCTTCTGCTATACTGCTGAAACCTACATTGAAATGTATCTGTCTGCACATTACGATAATTGGAGACCCTCAAGCTACCTTCTGTCCTCTTCAGACTGTAGTGTAGGTCAAGGCAAGCTGTGGGGTATCCCAACCTAGCAGTCTTTGAGGGTTAAAAACATTAAGGAATTCCAACAGAGCCCAGCCTCCTGATCTATATTTTACCAGTCTGCCCTGCCCCCCTCCCTCTCTCTCTCTCTCTCTCTCTCTCTCTCTCTCTTTATTTTCCCTTCCTAGGGGCTTGCTTCATGTCCATTTTCGATAGTGTTCTCAATGATCTTCAGTTTCTGTGAGGATCATAGTTGAAGACTATAAATCATAAAATTCCAAGTGCATAGAAATGGCTCAGAGCTCTCTGAAATCCTGTAACCAGGAACATATGGATACACTAAGAGTCAGGGATGAGAGAAAAGCACTTTTGATGCTATCTTTTTTTTTTTTTTTTTTTGGTTTTTCGAGACAGGGTTTCTCTGAATATCTCTGGCTGTCCTGGACTCGCTTTGTAGACCAGGCTGGCCTCGAACTCACAAAGATCCGCCTGCCTCTGCCTCCCAAGTGCTGGGATTAAAGGCGTGCGCCACCACCACCCGGTGATGCTATCTTTTTTTAAGATTGGGTCTCATGTCACCCAAGCTGGCATAGCACTTGCTCTGTAGCCAAGGTTGGTCTTGAACTCCTGATTTTCCTATTTCCATCTCCCAGGTTCTGGGATTAGAAGATGTAGCCACCTGATCCTATAAATTATATTCATTTTAATAAGAAAAATTAAAGCCCTAAGTAGATCTTGAACTTTCTGTGTAGCCCTGGCTGATCTGGAACTTAAGGTTTTCCTACTTGTGTTTTTCAGGTGTTGATTTTTTTTTTTTTTTTAAGATTTATTATTTATTATGTATACAGTGTTCTGTCTGCAGGTATATCTGCAGGCCAGAAGAGGGCACCAGATTTCATTATGGATGGTTGTGAGCCACCATGTGGTTGCTGGGAATTGAACTCATGACTTCTGGAAGAGCAGCCAGTGCTCTTAACCGCTGAGACATCTCTCCAGCCCCATTTCAGGTGTTGATTAATGCAGCCCTTTGCCACCATAGTTAGCTTCCCCCTAAATCCTACTCAGGGCCTCTACTCTTCCGTTTAGCTACATCTCATCCCTGATGCTGTGAATTTTAAATAGTATGACATACAGATATCTGTAGGTTAAAAAGTTATCAGTTTTTAGATGTTGAAACTGTAGGAAAAGTAGTTTGAACACCTACCCTTGAGGTACACAGGTCTGGTATGAATTTAGACAGTACTCAAGTCCCAGTATCTCCGTCTTAATAGGAGTACAAGCTTTATAATCCCTGACTGGATGACCTTCAGATAGATGCTTAACCTTTCTGTCTCAGTCACCTCATCTTTAAGGCAGATGTGATGTTGTCACCCAAGATTGTTTCATAATTAAGCCATGTGTACAGGAATATAATACCTACATTGCAAGCTCTCTGTAAGCCAGTGTGGCTTTGAATTTACTGCAGTGATCCTCTGTCTCTGGAATTCTTATGTTTGTGAGCCAGCACACCTGGTATCTCTCTCCTTCCTGTCTCTCCGCCTTCTACTTCTCCCTTTTTCCCCCCTCTCTCTCACCTAGGCTGGGCTCAGAGGGCCCTACTGCCTAAGCCTTTTGGATAACTAGGACTTTCATTAAAAATTTAAAGATTATATTTTAGAGCAGTTCCTCAGTTATGGGTTATTTTCTATGATTGTGCTCATGATGTCTGGACTAGGGATATCTTTTTCCATAATGTACTCAGTTGGGATCAGGTTCCAAGTAAGCCTCTTTGTTCGAGGTTATGCTGTAGACCATACTTCGTTTATGGAAACATTTCCTGTCACTCACATCATAGTTTGCTCTCTATGTTTTCTGATTTTGTGCTAGTGAGGATAAGGCATCCCACTGTCTCCTGGCAGGAGGATGCTTAAGGAGGCTTTCCCTGGATGACCCTAAAGAAGGCTCATGAGTTTAGGTACCAAGGAGAAACAAGTATGTATTAATAGTGACATAGTTGTTATGAGCGGACAGGTCCACACAGTGAGCTTGTGTCATTGTCATCTTTTGGAGATACACAGCTTTATCAGAAACAAATCAACCTGCTGTGCTCACTGTAGTGTGGTGCCTGTTGTCTCAGGGTTTGCATTGTATGCTACTCATTTCTTTCTCGCTCAGTTTGACATGGAGAGGGGAGGGTTGACATCTTGCTCCCATTAATAACTCATCCTCAATATTTCCTTTAAGTACAGGACCGGAACTAAATTTTTACCTAAAATTGCCATCATTTGTGACTTCTGTTACATATTCTACAGCAACTTTTCACAGGGACGAAGTAATTATTTTTCCTAATTTGAGATTTAAGTATAATTAAAGAATTCAAATTAACCTTCTATAAACAAATGTAAAGAAAATATGAAAATTCTCAAACTACCCCTTTAGTATTTGTAAATTTCTAATAGTATTAGGGTATGACTTACATTTAGTTTAAAAGTCAATTTATAACTCAAATTATGTCAGAATTTTCTTAAAAGAACTTGCATTTGCCTTTGTGGCATTAGACACAGAATTTAGTGTTCCTTTACATACTTCTGATTGTCCTGGTGCATTGAGAAAATGAGCTGAAAACGCATTATGAATTTGTTTGTTTAGGATATTGTTTTGTTTTGTTCTTCCGAGACACAGCCTCTCTGTGTAACAGAGCTCTGTCCTGGACTCTCTTTGTAGACCAGGCTGGCCTCAAACTCACAGAGATCGCGTGCCTCTGCTTCCCCGAGTGCTGGAATTGAAGGTGTGCACCACCACGGCCAGCTGAGCTGCAGTCATTTCTTATTGCTCAGGTTGATCTCAAATCCCTGTGCTCAAGTGACCCTCCTACTTCAACCTTTCAGATGGCTGAGACTACATGTGTGTGCCGTAACCATCTGGTTCTAGAATTGATTTTTAACCATAATTTTGGAGTAACAGCAGTTTGTTTAGCAGACACTGTTTATTGTGTGCAACATGTACCTCAGATAGCTGGAGAGGAGTAACAAATACACTTCCTTAGGTGCTACAAGCAGGTCTCCTGAAGCTGTACTCAAAGGGCACCGAGTCCCAGACCAGGGAGCCAATAGCTGTTTGGCAGGGATTCTTCGGCTATGCCCCAGAACCAGCAAACCTGTCACACTTCCCCCTCCTTTAGAAGTGACACAGCTGTGTCCCTAACAGCTTTTGTCTACTCCAGTGACATGCCTGTACTCTAAAAGTAATTGCTGAAAAGACTCTAGAGTACTTGGATACACTGGAAGACAGTTGTCCTTTCTATAAATGACAACACAATGGTTTTCTTTTACTCTTTGCTTGTATCCTTTGTCTTTTGTTTTCAAAGTACAAAAAGAAGTAAAAGCATCTACATACTCAAAACCCCGATCCCAAACACTATCCATACTGTGTTCAGATTTGTTTTGTTTAAACCCAGATCCCAAACACTATCCATACTGTGTTCAGATTTGTTTTGTTTAAACCCAGATCCCAAACACTATCCATACTGTGTTCAGATTTGTTTTGTTTTGTTTTGTTTTTGTTTTTTAGGTTTTTCAAGACAGGGTTTCTCTGTGTAGCCCTGGCTGTCCTGGACTCACTTTGTAGACCAGGCTGACCTTGAACTCACAGAGATCCATCTGCCTCTGCCTCCTGAGTGCTGGGATTAAAGGCATGTGCCACCATGCCTGGCCATTACAGACATCTGTGAACTGCCATATGGTGCTGGGATTTGAACCCAGGTCCTTTGGAAGAACAGCCAGTGCTCTTAACCACTGAGCCATCTCTGCAGCCCCTGTGTTCAGATTTTTTTTTTTAAACAAGAATGAGTTCCCTCCCCTGTGTCTGTGCTCCTCAGGATGACCAGTGGTTCTTGACCTAGTCTGTCTTGATAATAAAGACCCAAGGAAAAAAATTAGAATCTCCCTCTCCTTAAGCGGAGTATTGCTGCTTTTGTGCACAGCTTGGGTACTCAGGTCTTAGATGGATTCCCCTCAGAGAAGAAGGCAGCACTTTGCCTAGTGATGGCACAGCATAGGCGGTGTCTTAATGAGACTGCTTGCTCACTGGGGTCTCTCGAGTCAGTTGAACCCTACACTTGAAGGGAAGCACTTGACTGTCCTTCATCTGCACACTGTGACCAGTGGAATGACCGTGGCTCTGGGTGAAGAGTTTTGTGTATCTGGTAAATGTTTGCAGCTTCAGTCGTCGCCAGGAAAGTTTAGATAGAAATGTTTGAAAGCTCACAGGTAGAAGGTGCTATAAAGTATGCGTAGCTGTGTGTAGTTAAGGTTCTTAGGGGGGTTGGCTGTTGAGTTCTTCTGTTCTAGTTCTGCCATCTTGTACAGGAAGACTAGATGAAAGACCCTCCTATTCTTTAGAACTGACTGCTACCTAATCCAGTTCTGAAAGATGACCACTTCACAAATCAAAGCTTTTCATTTCCTTTTGGGGGGAGGAGGGTGGGGGAGGGTTCGAGACAGGGTTTCTCTGTGTAGCCCTGGCTGTCCTGGACTCGCTCGGTAGACCAGGCTGGCCTCAGACTCACAGAGATTCACCTGCCTCTGCCTCCCACGTGCTGAGGTTAAAGGTGTGCGTCACCACGCTCGGCTTCTTTTCACTGTCTTTCACCACATAGTGATCTAGATATATTTGTAATTTCCCAGGTAAGCACTCTATGTCAGCGGCTTCTTGAGGCTAGGTTAGAGCAACAGGATCAAATGATATTGCCTGGTAGCTTCCCAGTGTCAGAGGAGTGGCCTTCCTACCTTTTGATTTACCTTATTCCAGCTCTTCTATGAACAGGGCCCACATTTACCTCAGTAATTGAGCCCCTGATCACAAAACCCATCCTTGTCTCCTTTCATGTATGTGTGTGTGTCAATGTCCAGCCATCTGTCCCATCTGTCCCTCCATCCCTCTGTCCTTGTGACAGTGTCTGTGTTGCCTGTTTCTGTGGTGATGGTATAGGATTTTGGTGCTGAGGTTTTAAACTAACTCTCACCTGTCTTTTTCCTTCTGCGCTCACCCATGCTGCCCCACTCTGCCTCTCAGATCTTGCAGTTTTCAAGGACCGACTTCGAATGCTAACAGTAGGAGGTATGAAAGCAATGAGCCTTTCACCTTTCTCGAGCTGAGGACTTCCTTTCAGTAGGATGTTCAACTTTTCCTAGCATGTGATTTGGGAAAGTTGACACAACATCTGTCAGTGTTTTACAGTTTGTTAATTGCTTTAAAGTATACTTTTTTCTTCATGTAGTTAACAGGTAGAGCTGTGACCTAATGTGGGCTTGCTTCTGTTCATTTTGTGTTCTGAAGAGCGTTTTCATCTTATACATGCTTCACATCACTTTGCTGTAGACTTCCATCTGCAGCACTGTTCACCCTTAGCTCCCGCTGGAGCCAGCTGGGGGCCTGAGGCCACGTTAGCTCTGCATGGTGGCTGGTCCTATCCTCTGTCTTCTGTTTGTGGTTTTTGCTAGACTCTGGATTCCTTCAGATTCTGCTTCCTAGACATTTGAAACAAGTTTTCTAACTGTTCTCGAATTAAAAGACAACCGGAGTATTAGTAAAAGCTTTCTGAGAGTGCTTCTTGACCCTCATTTCTGGGCAGAATGCCCTTGAGGAATCCAGAGTTGAGGTGCTGGGGCCATCTGCCTGCCATTTTCTCTGTCTCCCGCTCATGCTCATGGCCAGTATCTTTCCCTTCAGGCTTCTCTTAAGACATTGTTCTTTTCCTCTGTCTTATTCAGAGTATCTATGAGCCACTAGACTTTGCATTTTCAGACAAGTGTAGGCTCACGAAGTTGTAAGAATGAGTGATTTTCATAACCTGTAGTCAGTGTCCCCAGGGGTAAGTGTTAGTTGTAACTATAGCACACATCACGCCAGGGTCAGGACTCAGTCAGAATCCTCCTCTCACCCTACCACAGAACCCCTAGCAACTATGCTTGTCTTTTCCATTTCTGTAATTTTGTCATTTTATGAGTACTATAAAAATGGAACCACAAAGCCGGGCGTGGTGGCGCACGCCTTTAATCCCAGCACTTGGAAGGCAGAGGCAGGCGGATCTCTGTGAGTTCGAGGCCAGCCTGGTCTGCAAAGCAAGTCCAGGACAGCCAGGGTTGTTACACAGAGAAACCCTGTCTCGAAAAACAAAAAAAAAAAAAAAAATGGAACCACAATATGTAACATTTTGAGGTTGGCATTTTCCCCTTCGGGTTAGCTATGTAGAGATATACCCAGGCCATTAAGGTTGCTGATGAGTCGTATCCCATGGCATGGAAATGGAGTTGTTTTAAAGGATTCACATGTTGAAGACCTCTGGTCCTTTACAGAACAAAAAGTAGTCATTTTTGTGATGTACTGTTTATTAAATTTTTTATTCATATCGTGCTTTCATTGTCAGTTTTAACTTTCTTCTTAGCCTTGGATCCCAGAGATCTCCCCTTGTATATTTTGACAGGCTCAGTGGACTATTCCTATAATCCTACAAGGCAGAAGTATTGCTTTTAGTTTGAGGATAGCCTGGGCTATGTTTTATAATTTTAAATAAATCTAGAATCTATTTTGAATTTATATATGAGATCAGTGTCTAAATAGAGGTTTATTTAAATACTTACTTTGCCCATAGTCTGTAATTGTTTTGGCATTATTAATTGGAAAGTCTCTCCTTCAGTGAGATTTTTCACTTTTCTCAAAAAATAGTAGGATCTGACTGGTGAGCAGCCAAGCCTGACAGATCTGAGTTTTACCCTTGGGAGTCACATGGTAGAAGGAGGGAGTCTCTGGCCTCCACATGCATGCCTTGGAACATGTGTGTCTCACATAAACAAGTAACTATAATACGCTTTACAGAAACTCATTAGGTCTTATTTGTGTGGATTTTCTGTTTTGCCTTAGTGTGTGTATCCTCCCACAATGTCAAATCTAGATTATTGTGTCTAGTACACTTTATTTTTCACAATTATTGTGACAGTTTTAGAATAAGTGTTTCTGTCTGCATAAAACCTTATCGACATTTTATTAGGAATTAGGTTAAACTTACAAGGAAATTGAGAAGTGTTCCTCCATGGTCCATTTCTTCTACATTGTAAAATACCTAGAGAGTTTATGATATTCCCTTTTTCTTTTTTTGATATCTTTAGGATCTTTAGTGACATGTTTCATTCCTGACATTTATAAATTGTGTTGTCTTTGTTTTACAAAGAGTTTGTCACTGTACTGATCTTTTAGAGAAACAGCCTTTTGTTTTCCTAGGTTTTCGCTATTGTTTGGGCTCTTCAGTTGCAGTGATTTCTGCTCTTTTAGTTTTTGCATCTGTTTGTTGGTATTGGTCTTGGTTTCCTTCTTCTAGTCCTGGGGCCAGGGTTAGGAACTTAGATTATTGATTAACCCTTTTTTATTTCTGACATATGCACTTTTCTATGTAACTTTTCGTCTTGGCACTCCTTGAGATTCCCCACGTGTTGATGAATTCGGTGTGTCCCCCCCCCCCCCCCCCCCCCCTTTGTTTGTTTTTGGCTTTTCAGGACAGGGTTTCTCTTTTTTTTTTTTTTGGTTTTTCGAGACAGGGTTTCTCTGTGTATCCTTGGCTGTCCTGGACTCACTTTGTAGACCAGGCTGGCCTCGAACTCACAAAGATCCGCCTGCCTCTGCCTCCCAAGTGCTGGAATTAAAGGCGTGCGCCACCACCGCCCGGCTCAGGGTTTCTCTTTGTAGTCCTGGCTGACCTGGACTGGCTTTGTTTTGATTTTAATGCCTTTTGTTTATTTAGAAGTGTTTATTGTTTAGTATCTAAGTGTTATTGGTTTCTAATTTGATTCTATTATGATCTCAGTCCTTCTATATATTATGCTAGTGTTAATGGCCTAGTCCATTCATCATTCTTTTTCTTTTAAGATGTATTTTTTTTTTGTTTTGTTTTGTTTTTTTTTTTTTTTTTT
>CAJQZJ010037469.1:949706-970299 GCA_907164525.1 Lophiomys imhausi
GTGCCTGGCTAGTGAATTTGTGTTTATTTCTTTATATATATATATATTTTTTTTTTTTAATTACTCATTGAAGTGGTTTTGTGATGGCTTTATTTGATTCTTAAGTAGCTGTAACATCTGTCTGCTAGCTATTGGTTATTGTTTCTCACTCATTCTGAAATAGTTTTGCTTTTTAGAGACAAGATCTCTCAATACATAGACCAGGTTGTGTCACACTCACAGAGATCCTCCTATTTATTTGCCTCCAGATGTAGAACTAAAGCCACGCGCCACCACACTGGAAAAATATTCTTGCTTCACTTAATTTCTTCCCTTTTATTTCCTGTTGTGCTAGGGATTTTATGCCTACTTTTAAAAAGTTCTGTTTTTGTCTAGTAGGTGGTAGTGATGATTGTTACTTGTATGTTTTTACTTCTTCATGGCCCAGGCTGACTTCCAACTTCCTGTGTACCCAAGGCTGATCTTGACCTGTTGATCCTCCTGCTCACCTCCCAGGTGCTGGAATGCACTCCATGCCAGTCCCAAGCTCTGTTTAGTGTGTGTGGATGCTGTGGCCATTTGAAGACAACTTGGGGGAATCAGATCTCTCCACCCACTACATGGGTCCTGGGATCAACTCACTTCGTCTGTCTTGGTGGCAAGTGCCTTTTACCCACTGAGCCATCTCACCAGCTCTGTTGTGTGTTTTGAAATTTTTAAAAATGGAAACAAAGACATTTGGTGTTGTGAGTTTTGGGATCTTATATATGTCTGTCAGAACAGACCCTCTCTGGACACCGCCTCTGTCTGTCAGGGGTACTGCCTGGTTCCTATTCTACTCTCAGAAAGGAGGCATTTTAGACTCACTCTTGGGTCTCCCCTACAGCTTTGATGTGAGTGCTCAGACCTGTAACAAGTTAGAGAGAGGCTGGCAGCATGCAGCACAGATTGTCTCCTCTTTTCTGGTCTTGTGAAGCTGCCCCCTCCAGTCTTTCACAAAGAGCAGCAGTGGTGGGGCTTTGTTGTCTATTTGTCCTGAGATTTCTCTGCTGCTAATTCTCTACTCCCTGTCTGGGATGTGGGAGCAAAAGAAAACCCAGGAACTTCCCTGGCTGTATCTGCCTTCTTTTGGGCTTTCTTCACACACACTCCTTTGGCCTTTCAACAAGGTTATCTTACCTTTTTTTCTACATACAAAGTCTGGAGTTTTTGGTTGGAATTAGTAAAGAAACAGACAGAAAAGTGATTTTTTTTCACCTGCCCAAAAAATATGTATGTGGGTTTCATTTCTCAAATGACGGGCAGTCTAGAAATGGGTCCAGTGCACTTTTTTTTTTTTAATGTGTAGTTTTTTTTTTTTTTTTTTTTGGTTTTTCGAGACAGGGTTTCTCTGTGTATGCTTGGCTGTCCTGGACTCACTTTGTAGACCAGGCTGGCCTCGAACTCACAAAGATCCGCCTGCCTCTGCCTCCCAAGTACTGGGATTAAAGGCGTGCGCCACCACCGCCCGGCAATGTTTAGTTTTTTTGAGACAGGGTTCCTCTGTGTAATAGTACTGGCTGTCCTGGACTCAATTTGTAGACTAGGCTAGCCTTGAACTCACAGAGATCCACCTGCCTCTGCCTCCCGAGTGCTGATACCAAAGGCGTGTGCCACCAGCACTTCTGGTACTGCTCAGTGAGGTCCAGGAATTTTGTTAGAACCTAAAGGACTGTCACAGAACACATGCCTCCCTTACATGCTGATGATGTAGCAGCATGTTTCTTGTTGGCCGGGGCATATGTGACTGGTCAGCACACAGGCTGAATATTTTTTATGCTAAACAGTGTACTATTTTGACACTCTGGTCCTCCGATCTTCCCCCTTAACTTGAGATTTCCAGTATTTTGTCTTTTTTTAATTTGGTGATTGTTGCTGTTTGTTTTGAAATACAGTCTTCCTGTAACTAACACTGATCCTGAGTTCCTGTTCCTCTTGCCTTCCCCTCCAAAGTGCTGGGATTATAATAACCACGCCTGGCCTGGGCTGAGATTTATAAGCCTGGGAAAGTTTCTCAAAAATAATTTTATTAAACCAAGCATGGTGGTGCACAGCTATAATCAAAGCATTTAGGAGTCTGATGCTGGAGAACTGGTGCTGGGTCAAGGCTAGTTTGGTCTATATAACGTGAGCCTGCCTTAAAAAACACAACTATAGAAAATAAATTTTTTTTCATGAACACCGTGGAGTTGTTGTTTAAAAGCTGGGTTATAAGAGGCAAGAACTTTGTGCTTCCTTTAAGCCCATAACTGTTGTACCTTTAGTGATAAAATAATAAGAAAAAACGAGTGAGTAGGCTTAAATAAACTAGTTTCACCACCATTTAGTTTCAGTATTTGAGTTTTGGGGGCTGTCCTTTTTGCTTTCCTTTTGTTTTAATTAAATTAAAAGGACTTTTTAAGACTTAAGGATGTAATACCCCAGCCATGTGTGGTGATGCACATCTTTAATAACAGAACTCAGGAGGCAGAAGTAGGCAAATCTCTTAAGTTTGAGGACAGCTAGGACTATGTACAAAGATACTGTCACAAAAAAAAGAGAGAGAGGGAGGGAGAGGATGTAATTCCCCAACCTAGCTTGAATGAGAATCATGAGAAGATTCTTGGGCCACTGATGTTGAAGACTGAAAGTTTTTACAAATCTCCCTGAGTGCCGAGCGGTGGTGGCGCACGCCTTTAATCCCAGCACTTGGGAGGCAGAGGCAGGCGGATCTTTGCGAGTTCGAGGCCAGCCTGGTCTACAAAGCGAGTCCAGGACAGCCAGAGCTGTTAACCAGAGAAACCCTGTCTCGAAAAAACCAAAAAAAAAAAAAAAAAAAAAAACAAATCTCCCTGAGAACCAGAAATGTTAGTGCACACCTGTAATTCCACTACTCAAAAGACAGGTAGAAGATTACCTAAAATTCAAGGCCATCCTGGTCTACCTAGCAAGGCAAGTTCAGAGCGACTGTTGAGGAACAAAACAAAAAAGTCACTCTGGAGTTTGGCATGATTGTGTTTTCGAGTTCCTTGTATTAATCTGGTTCCCTGATTCGTGGGTCCCACAGGAGCCCTTCTTTACACCTGATTCAGGCAGGAACAGTGAGGCAGTCAGATGTCGGGCTCTGCGCATTGTCTGCTGGTTCAGTTTTCATTTCTGGAGTCTGAGAAAGTGTTGATTCAGGTATGCAAGTGCTAGTGACCCTTATACCGTGCTCTTTACCCTTATTGAATTGATGCGTTATTTCAGAATAGGTGCCAAACTGGAAACAAACCAGGTATCATTTGATAGTTTGCGCCTTTAATAATTTCAAGATGATACAAGTGTGATGCTGAAGAGAAGAGCCTCCCTTTGTTCTCACCAGTTTGAAACAGCTTTCAGAAAAAGATGCATCTTCCCTGTAGTGAGTACTTCAGGATGAGTGGACAGGGAAAGTGATGGGTAGACATGAAATTGACTAGCTCTGCAGAAACACCTAGAATATCTAGCAGTTTGGATAGTCCAGGTAAACAGACTTGCCCTTAATCCAAGGCTAAGAACTGTTTATCTTTTTTTGCTACCTTAGGTGTCCCTGAGGGTCAGTTCTCCCACAAGCTGCTTGGTTCCTGGAGACTTATCTCTCTTTCACGTTGTAGATCCAGCTTTGTCAGTCGCTCTGTAACATGTACTCACATTACTGTTAGTGACTCATATGGTCTGCTGTTCTCTCTCAGTTCCTCATTTCCTACTGTAATACTCTTAACTTTTTATTTACTTTTTTGATTGATTTCTTATAGCTCTTTCCACCTCCCAAAATTGGCTTTTATCTTGGGACCTTCAAATAAATTTAACTCAATTAAATTGTAAATAATTGCCAAACACTGGACTAATATGTGCATAATAGCTTTATTCTGGTTTACCTAGTAATAATCTTAGTGTGTAGTTATTGTTAAAATTTCTGGTTTTGATGATAAATATTGCTTGTTTTCATATACATATGTATCAGGGGTATATGATATTTTTTTCTTTTTTGCTCCTTGGGGCATTCCTTCTCTTCCCTTCCTGTAAACTGTGACCCCTGCATGGCAATGCCTTGTCCCTCATCAACTGTAGGGTTCTATGGCCTAGACGAATCTGACCTTGACAAGGTCTTCCACTTGCCCACCACCACTTTCATCGGGGGACAGGAGTCAGCGCTTCCTCTTCGGGAGATCATCCGTCGGCTAGAGGTAAGAAGAGTTCTTAGAAGAAACTGAGACTTAGAACCAGGCTCTTTGGTTTGGTCTTGTGTTTTTTTTTTTTGGTTTTTCGAGACAGGGTTTCTCTGTGTAGCCCTGGCTGTCCTGGACTCACTTTGTAGACCAGGCTGGCCTCGAACTCGCAAAGATCCGCCTGCCTCTGCCTCCCAAGTGCTGGGATTAAAGGCGTGCGCCACCACTGCCCGGCTTGGTCTTGTGTTTTTAAAAAATGGAAAGATAATGAATGCTAGGTGTGGAGGCACACACCTTTAATCCCAGCGCTTGGGAGGGAGAGGCCCATGGATCCAGCCTGGCCTACAAAGCAAGTTCTGGAGCCTGTTACACAGAGAAACCCTATCTCGAAAAACAAAACAAAAAATGGAAAGATAACCTTTTTTCCCCCCCTGTCTTATAGCTAGAAACCTACTTCTTGATTAAAGAACAAAAACAAATGTTTTCAGATCCCTCTAGATTTTATTTCAGGTACAAGTTGCCACCCTAGAAAATTCCCTCTACCTGTATACAGACCTGGAGCTACAGATTGCACCGCACGGTGGTGACTGCTCCTGTTCTGCTCCCCTCCTTTTATTTCTCCCATCCCTCTGTTTTATTTTTCTTCCTTTCTGGACTTTATTAGTATTTAGGTATTAGGTATTAGGACCCCTTCATATATACTACGAACAGCAGCTGAGAGCCTGGCTCTGGTGTCAGGCTGCCTGTGTGTTGTTCATCTCTCTTAGGCAAGCCATTGCCTCTGTTTTATTTTTTTTTTATTTTTATTTTTTTTTTGGTTTTTCGAGACAGGGTCTCTCTGTGTAGCCCTGGCTGTCCTGGACTCACTTTGTAGACTAGGCTGGCCTCGAACTCACAAAGATCCACCTGCCTCTGCCTCCCAAGTGCTGGGACTAAAGGCGTGCGCCACCACCGCCCGGCTTTTGCCTCTGTTTTATAAGTAAGGGTAACAACTGTGGTGCCTGTTCCACAAGGGAGTGGTTTGCTGAGAGGCTCTGGTCCAGTATTACTGTTGCTTTTACTTAATGCTGCCCATGGTATTGAGAACTAACAGGCTCTGAACCCCTGATAGCATCTGACATTCTTCACGAACTGGCTTGAAGCATGGTCACAGTTAGGGGTCCCTGAGGGGCTCCTGCCATGGCTGGACATTAGAACTAGCCTGGGTCACCTAAGTCAGCCTTTCCTTCTCCCAGTGATCAGTGTTTGTCCCACTGAGCTCATCTTTTACATGTTCCAAGTCTGCAGTTGGAGTGGTAGAAAACATTTGAACGTCAGATGGGACACTTTGTGCATCTGTTGAAAGCATCTTTAGCTAGGAGCTGCCTCACTTCCTCATTCATTCATGGGTCCCTGGGAGAGCAAGGAGTGCAAACCACTGTATCAGCATCAGGAAGAACAGTTAAGGAATGGTCAGCTTGGGGAATGTTCCGGGTTGATCCAACGTGAATTAACTTTGGGTCTCACCTGTCATTGTCACCACAGTGGGTGTGCTGTCTGGTCCTGCTTTATTCTTCGTGGGAGCCACACATTAACCACTGAGCACTTGAAGCTGGGCAGTGGCAACCCACTCCTTTAATCTCATACTCAGGAGGCAGAGACAGCCAGATCTCTGAGGCCAGCAGAACTATTGAACACTTGAAATGGGCAAAATGCCTGAATAACAAACTGCTGAAACAATGTGTTTAATACATTGGGGCAAATAAAATAGGAAAATTTATCTCATCTATTTCTCCTTGGAAAATTGAGAATATATTTGTTGAGCTCTGTGTGATCATACCACAACTTAACACAAACACACATCACATGTAAGTGGAGCATCACCTCAGTGTGGTAATCACAGGTTTATGTGCATACCTCCTGACTTGGGGTTGCTCTCAGGACAACAGTTACGGCTCAGACTTTCTGGAGTCTGATGTATTTCTTTTTTTTTTTTTTTTAGATTTATTTATTTATTATGTATAGTGTTCTGTCATATATGCCTGTAGGCCAGAAGAGGGCACCAGATTTCATTATGGATGGTTGGGAGCCACCATGTGGTTGCTGCGAATCAAACTCAGGACCTCTGGAAGAGCAGCCAGTACTCTTAACCCCTGAGCCGTCTCTCCAGCCCTGATGTGTTTCTACTAGCTCTTGCTGGCATGGAAATTCTATCATCTAAAGCACCAGATAATGCCCCGTATAAGCCAGCCCTCCGACAAGAGACTATGGCCCACGTGATTTGGCTTTTCAGTATACCTCAGTCCTTAACTCTCTTACTGATCTAGTGCTGTCAGGGTAGTAATCAGACAAAAGCCATTTATCCCAAGAACCTGCTTCACTCTGCAGGAGTCTTGATGAGGGTTCTTCCTCAGCTATGCATACCACGCCACACAAGCCAAACGATCTAGTCCCTTTTCCATGTTTTTAGCACCTTCTGTGGGAATGGAAGAGTGGCTGTGTCTCTTCTGGTTTATTCCCATAAAATTCTGAGTCCTGAGTAGCCCTGACACTGGTGTGAAGGGGTGGACAGCCCACAACATACTCAAAGGCTGCCTCCCTTTTTCTCCAGCTGATGCAAGCTGTTTGTCACATTTGGTACCTCTTAAAAACAATTAGAGGAAGCTGGGCGTGGTGGCACACGCCTTTAATTAATCCCAGCACTTTGGAGGCAGAGGCAGGCGGATCACTGTGAGTTCAAGGCCAGCCTGGTCCACAAAGCGAGCCCAGGACAGCCAGAGCTGTTACACAGAGAAACCCTGTCTCAAAAAAACAAAAAAAAAAAAAAAAACAGAGGTACCACGTCACATTCTCCTGGGAACTAAGCCAAGGACAGAGGTGGGAAAAACATTATCTACTGTCCATATAGATCTCCAACTACATCTCTGAATTAGTGGCTAGAGTAATGCTGACAAATTAGGGAGAATTTTTATTTCTAGAGTCCCTTTTTTTTTTTTTTTGGTTTTTCGAGACAGAATTTCTCTGTAACAGCTCTGACTGTACTGGACTCACTTTGTAGACCAGGCTGGCCTTGAAGTCACAGAGATCCGCCTGCCTCTGCCTGAGTGCTGGGATTAAAGGCATGGGCCACTACGCCCAGTAATTACAGGGTGCTGGGATTTGAACCCTGGTCCTTTGGAACAACAGCCAGTGCCAGTGCTCTTAACTGCTGAGCCATCTCCCCAGCCCGATTTCTAGAGTCTTTAACTCAGTACATTTAGTTGTTTAGTAATGGAAGTTCTCCCTGTTGGACTTGAAGGGCATAAAGGAGGGACCTGGACAAGTGACAGCTGTGCAGGGTCAGTACGGTGTGACCAAAGGAAGTCCTCTCTCCTCAGCACCTCCCTGTCAGCAGGCCACCCAGAGCGATGCAGACAGAGAAGCCATCACTCTATGCTAGGAAGACAGCCTCTGAAACACCTGGTGCTAATAACTTCTGGGACTAAACTATACAGAAGCACACCTTGTCCTTCTGGTCACCAGATTCCTCACAGATCTGCAAAACTGAGATGAGACAGTGAACTTGGAAAGCTGTGAAGTTATGGAAAGCTTGATCTAATTTAGAAGTTCTAAGATTTACCATCTTAGATGATAAATCCTACCACTTGGGAGGCAGAAGCAGAAGGATCTATGAGTTTGAGGTTAGCCTGGTCTATATAGCAAAGTACCAAGACTACATAATGAGACCCTGTCTCAAAACACCAAAAAGAAAAGAAACATCATGTGGTTTGATTAAAACACCTTCGATTTCAAAGGCCTTCCTAGCAATAAGATTTTTCTTTTGGCTAGAAATTTTTTAGCCAAAACTTTCTCCTGGCTATAGTATATTGTGGAGAGAAGTTCAGGCAAAATCTGCTTTGTCCCCACTGCAAAGAACAGACACCTGAGCACAAATTCAACAACTTTTACCTGCCAGTGCCAGCTGGGCTCATTGTCTAAACCAAATGAAGGTACAGAAAGGAGTCACTGGGCTTGTGCTCGGGCTCTGGCTGTTTGAAGACACCTGTGGTTGTGGGTCTGTGAAGTTGGCAGCATCAGATACCCTGTTGCCTTTCCTACCCCAGTGGTGCTCCCTGGTTTGCTTTCATACCTGCATTTTTCTCCTCAAGGTTAGTGGTATAGGTGGCAAATGCTTAGCAAAGACTGTGAGTCTGTGCAAGAACGCTGGAGTTGGACATCCCTGAGGTGAATTTACAAGATCCTCTCCAGTTTTATAGGCTATTTCTCTTGTCTTCTTAATTTTCTTTCCCTAAGAAAAGTCTCCACCTTTGCAGAACCTACCACTACCTCCTTTCACAGACGTGGTTCAAGGCTTGTCGGGTCTATTCGAGACCTGTTCTTGGGCCCCAGCATGGTGGTGCATACCTTTATTGTTATTGTTTTTATGCCACATACCTTTAATCCAAGCATTCGGGAGGCAGAGGCAGGTGTATTTCTGTGAGTTCAAAGCCAAGTTGGTCTACATAGTGAGTTTGAAAACAGCCAAGGCTATATAGAGACCTTGTCTCAAAAAAAAAAAAAAAAGAGTCATATCTTTTTTCCTATGTTGTCATATTCTTCAGACCTGAAGTTTCCAGGGGACTCAGTTATTAAAAAGTTGAAGTTAAAGGTTTTTTAAGTCTTTAATTAGCCAATGAGCTCATTAGCTTCTCATGGGTGGTGGACTAAGGACAGCCTGCCATCTCAGAAAAGGATCCAGTCCAAAAGCGGCCATGGTCTTTGCACCTTACCCTGAAGATAAATAATGAAGTGGTTGTTCATCAGCCTGGTGCCTGGCCCCTTTCCCTTCAGGTTCTCAGTGTACTATAACCAGATCCTAAGAAAGTGTTACATGGCTTTGTAGAAGGACCTCAGAAGCTAAGTGTGGCATTTATAAGATGGTAATCCAAGCACTAGGGAGGCAAGGCAGGAGGATCACAAGACTGATAACTACTTGATTTCTGCTTTCCATCACAGCACCTTCAGTATATGAGAGAAGGAAGTTTGCTCCTCCCTGGCCTGGATAAAGGGGCAATTGGTATCTTTATATAATGAGGCCTGTTTGGAGGGTGGTGGACAGGTAGATGGGTTATTGCTGGCACACTGGAATGCAGTTCATGTTCACCAATGACACCTCTGTCCCTGTGTATATGTGGACAGATGGCTTACTGCCAGCACATTGGTGTGGAGTTCATGTTCATTAATGACTTGGAGCAATGCCAGTGGATCCGGCAGAAGTTTGAGACACCTGGAATCATGCAGTTCACCAATGAGGAGAAGAGAACCCTGCTGGCCAGGCTTGTACGGTCCACCAGGTAAAGAGGTGTGGTTTGTGCCATGAGCTCCCAAGGGATCCTTGACCCATTTGTGGGATGTGGGTGGCCTGTCTTCCAGGGTGGTGAGCAAGCAAGAGAATCGCTATAGCAGTGTGTATGTGATGTTTGGCCAAGAGAATAGAGTTGACCTCCATTGTACCCTCTTGTCATTTGAGAATGCCCGACATTGAGACTGACTCTATGGACATTGCTCTTCAAGTTGCTGGTTTCTCCATCCAGGTTTGAGGAGTTCCTACAGCGAAAGTGGTCCTCTGAGAAGCGTTTTGGTCTGGAAGGCTGTGAGGTGCTGATCCCTGCCCTCAAGACAATCATTGACAAGTCAAGTGAAAATGGAGTGGACTATGTGATCATGGGAATGCCACACAGGTACTTTAGACCCATGGGCCTTAGAGGCACAGGAGTGTGGCCCTGCTGCTCCTTCACTAAATGGCTGCTAGAGATCTGAGAGTGCCTGAATATATATTAAGTGTGTTGCTTTCCAAAGTTCTTACACTCCCACATCAGGATGACTACAGAGTTAGTCTCAAAGCCAAATATAGTTAGTCTTATATTTCATTTTATACTGAGTTTTGTTAAAATTAAATGCAGGTGGACATTGTAATATATGCCTATAGTTCCAGTACTTGAGAGGCTAGGGCAGGAAAATCACAAAACTCAAGTCTAGCTTGGGCTGTGGTAAGTTCTAGACTAGATACTTTTGTTGCACAATGAGAGGGTGTCTCATAAGTAAATCAACTCCAGTGGCATTGCTGCTGTCTGACTTGTAAGAATTACTGCTTTCTGAGATTTGAGAGAGACACAGGGCTGGGGCTGATAGTGTTTGTACTTTCTGTCTTTCCCTTTTCTGAGTTATGGCTCATCATGCCTGATGGCCAGGGACTTGGTGTCCACATCAGCTTTGGGCTCTAAACCAAGGAGATGCTATGTCTTGGGTAAGGAGCAGGGTGGAGCAGCTTTGCCCTGGAGATTACTCACTGTCCCCTGTGTCGTAGAGGACGACTGAACGTGCTTGCGAATGTCATCAGAAAGGAGCTGGAGCAGATTTTCTGTCAGTTCGATTCAAAGCTGGAGGCAGCTGACGAGGTGAGGCTCTGTATGGAGATGGATCCACTATGGTTGTCAGCCTGCTTGAGACCCTCGGGAGCATTGGTTTCTCAGAATGTCTTAATTGAAGCACCATGCTTCCAGACCATTTACAGTTTGCCTTCCTTACTGGACTTGGCCAACCTCCTCCACTTGGCAGCCTTATATTCTTCCTCTTGCTAGGGCAAGAATATCCCTTCTGCCCAGGTGACCCTATACTTGTGCCTGGGAGGGATGACACTGAGGAAAACCTCCCCCATCCTCCTGCAGTTGAACCAAGGAGTTAAAATCCCATCTATAGGGCTGCCATTCAGAATGAATCTCTCCAATCAGCTTCACATTTTTCTTTTCTTTTGGACATGGAGGGGGCTGGGGAGGGGGCGTTCTAGACAGGGTTTCTCTGTGTAACAGCTCTAGCTGTCCTGGACTCACTCTGTAGACCAGGCTGGCCTTGAACTCACAGAGATCCGCCTGCCTCTGCCTCCTGAGTGCTGGGATTAAAGGTGCGCACCACCACGCCTGGATATCACTTGTCATTTTTATCATCAGGGTTCCGGGGACATGAAGTACCACCTGGGCATGTATCACCGCAGGATCAACCGTGTGACTGACAGAAACATCACTCTGTCCTTGGTAGCTAACCCTTCCCACCTAGAGGCTGCTGACCCTGTGGTGATGGGAAAGACCAAAGCTGAGCAGTTCTACTGCGGAGACACTGAAGGGAAAAAGGTGAGTCAGTCCCTGAGAGCCTGTGGGCCCTTCAGCCCCACAGGCCACAGTGTGGTCACACTTCCTCCTCCAGGACAGAAAAGGGGACTGCAAGGAAAAGTTGTGGGGCTCAGGGTTGTGAGAGGGTCGAAGGTCAGGCCAAAAGTGCATGACAGACAGCCTGAAGCTGCCCGGCATTTCCTGTGTGTGACAGTGCTGTTGGCTGGCTCGCCCAAGTACCAAACCCTTATCTGACTATAATCTTATTTAACCTCAGGATCTAATTCTTAGTTGTAGCAGATTATATATTTGTATAGTAACTTGTTTAGTCTTAGTGATGTAAAAACTAAGAAAGCAGAACAAATTAATTGGGTGTACATGGTAATGTACACTGAGTGATATGTGAACAGACTGTCAGCCTTCTCTCAAGGATCTTTACTCTGAAGAAAAAGAGGTAAATGAAAGAAAAGGGGGAGAATGTCAGGAAGTCACTGAGCACTGAGTGAAGCAGAACTGCAAAATGAACCCTAAACACTGTATTCACATCATGTTAGATGAGGAATAACACAGCCAGGCATGTAAGGGCTGGAGAGGTTACTCGGTGGTTAAGAATACATGATATCCTTGCAGAGGACCCCAGCTCAATTCCCAACACTCACATCAGACCTCTCAATGAGTGTCTGCAACTCTAGCTTCAGGGAATCCAATGCCTTTGGTTTCAGCACACCCTGCACTCGTGTACATACACATGCACATAAAAAAGAAAAAATATTTAATTGAAGAAACTATGATTTGGGGAAGTGGAAAGAAAAGAATGTTCTGTGGAGATGAATGAAAGGTGGAGAGAAAGTTGAATCCATAGCAGCAAGCCAGGCTCTCTGAGTGCCCTAGAGAAGAATCAATCATCTACAGCAGTTTTTTATTTATTTCAAGACAGAGTCTCACTACAGAACAGGCTAGCCTCATCTAAGGGATTCTGCCTCAGCCATTCTTTTTTTTTTTTTTTTTTTTAAGATTTATTTATTATGTATACAGTGTTCTGTCTGCAGGTATATCTGCAGGCCAGAAGAGGGCACCAGATTTCATTATGGATGGTTGTGGTTGCTGGGAATTGAACTCATGCCCTCTGGAAGAGCAGCCAGTGCTCTTAACCGCTGAGCCATCTCTCCAGCCCTCCTCAGCCATTCTTGAGTGCAGGGATTATGTATGTCCACCACCATTTCTGGTTTTGCTATTTAAAATACTATAAATCAGGGCTGAAGAGATGGCTCAGCAGTTAAGAGCACTCATTGCCCTTGGAGACGTGGTACACAGAGTGCATGCAGGCAAAACACCTATACATAAGTTCAAAAAAATATGTATATATGTATATGTATGTATCTCATGGTATGATGTATATGTATGTATCTCATGGTATTGTGGTTGGCAGCTTAGAGGAAGGTGATAGCTAGCTGGGTAGCTTTGAGAGCTGAAAGCAGTTTTTCATTGCTGGTAGTCACTGTCACAGGCACATAAAGGATACTTAGTGGGTTTTAGTTTAGGGACTGGGTGGTGCCACAGAAAATCTTTTAAGTAGATATAGAACATCCGATGTAGGGGTTAGATAAATTAGATTTAGAAAATATGTAGGAGTTTCTGATACTGTCTCTTAATTCGGGGCATGAACAGCATTATCAGCATGAAGTCAGCAAAAACAGGAAAGACTCAATAGACTGAAAAACAAGTTTGAAGTCAGGAAAACAGGAAAGACTCAATAGAATTGAAGAAACAAAGTATCTGGCCTGACATTGTTTTCAGCTGCTAAGTGGGTGGAGCCCAAATTAAGCTGAAACAGAGTTCCTCCTTTTTGAGGACAGTGTGTGGAGCCCAAAAGAAGAGAAGAGGCCCCTGATGCTAGAGAGCTCCAAGAGTCCTGCTGAAAAAAAGGGCTGGCCATTGATGGCCAGCTCTCTCCCTGAAGCAGAAAGAAGCCGGTGAGCAAAGAAAGCCTGAGCAAGACACCAAAAGGCCAAGGACTGGACCCTGTGGCTCAGCTTTTGCCTAGAGGGGTTTGATCTGTCCAAACAGTGGCCTAAAGGAAACGGTGCCTGGCTTTAAGGACTGAGGCAGAGCAGCTGAGTTCCTGATTCAAAAGAAGTAAGTTGGCCTGCGGACGGCTGGGGTCTCCCACAGAGAAGAAAGCATGAAGCCTTACTTAAGGTGAGACTGCAATAACCAACTTATCCTGACGAACCTGCATCTGAGAGATCCAGAAGAAGGACTGCTAAGTGCGTTAAAGAATCTACAACAAAGACTGTGTTGTTCCTGACGACTAAGGACCTGCCCCAGAGACTGTATCATTCTAAAAGGTTATGAAAGTAGTTGTTATAATTATCAATAGGTTTAGTGGATAGGTTAAAGGGGTTGTAGGAATTTATAGGATTAATAGTTAAGAAATTGTTGGTGTTTGTTATAAGTGAATTTAGTAATAAATAAATAAGTGTTAAATAATAATTTAAAAGTTCGGTTACAATCCGAAGTGAGGCTTCAGCTATGTTGGGAGATAAGTAGCCTCATGTCCACTTAAAACAGTAGGGTTATGTGATGGGGCCAGCCCAGATATTTGGTACAAACAGAAAGTAAAGTGAAGTTGCAAGTAAGTTTGTGTGGCTTCTGCATTTGAAAATGTGGACAAAAATCCACTCGGGCAGACATTGGTTACAATGTTAGAAGTGTCCGAAAGAGAATAAATAATGGGAAAGGTGTCAGAGAAGTATTAGACATTATTGTTTTTAGGGTTTCAGTCAACGGACTTAGTCGGCTCTCCCTGGCTGGCTGAAATTCACAGTCTAAGTTTGCACTCCTGTCTTTTAAGGAGTGGTTCTGTCCACATGTCCTTTGTTCTTGTGCTCTCCTTTACCTCAGCGCAGGTAGCTACCAGCCTGTTTTCTGAGTTGCTGCCTCACCTTGCTCTGAGCCCTGGCATGACCTCAACCCAGTGAAGAGAAAGCTCAGTGTATTGTCTGTTACTGCTACTTTCCTGAGATTCGTTAGAAACAATTTGAGTTTTGCTAAATCTAGAACTTAGTAAGGTGGCAGGTTACATAACCCTCAATGCTCAGGAAAAACTGCATGCTTTGTGTAAATTGGGCTGAGGCAAATCCATAGCCTTGTACATTGAGAAACTCACATGGTTTGGCATGGTACTTGTGTGGCCTTTGAGGTTGTATTCCAGAAACATTTCCTCTGTGGACTGTTGCCACTGTGGTGGTGTTTCAGTTACTTCTCTATTGCTGTGATAGACGCTGTGACCAAAGGCAGCTGGGAGTGTGGGAGTGGGTGGATATTTCAGCTTACAGTTCTACATCACAGTCCATCAGAAGAGGGGGTCAGGGCATGAACTGCAGGCAAGCACTGAAGCAGAGTTCATGGAGAGGTGCTGCTAACTGGCTTGCTGCTTTCCTACGGCACCCAGGCCCATCAGCCCAAGGGTGGCAGTACCCACAGTGAGCTGGGTCCTCCCACATCACTCATCAAACAAGACAATGCCCCCACAAGCTTGCTAACAGAGCAGTCTGGTGGTGGTTCCCTTTTCCCAAACAACTCTTACTTTGTGTCAGTTGGCATAAAGCTAGCCAGTGCAAGCAGCACACCAGTGCAAAAACTTGCTCCTGCCAGACTCAAAGGAAAACCACATGTACCTAGGATGACTTCAATAGCTGATCGCCATTTCCCAGTATAATACCGTAAAGAATTAGCTTGAGGTCCTGAGTTTAGTTTGCAGCACTGTATAAAACCGAGCGTGGTGGTGCATTCTTATAATACCAGCTCTCGGGAGGTAGAGAGGAAGGATCAAGAGTTCAAAGGATATCTTTGTCTACATAGCAAGTTTTAGGCTAGCCTTGGCTCATGAAACACTGTCTTTTAAACACTGGAGTTCCAAAAGGAGGAGAAACTCTACTTCTAGTTTCAGACTCAGACTGCATCCTCAACTCTTCCCTAGGTCTGCAGCCCACCCTGCTTCTTGCTTAAACATGCCAGCTTACTTTCTTAAAGTAATTTAGGCAATCCTATACCAACATCTACCTCATTGCTCTGTTTTTGGAGAACTGGTATAAGGGATTGGGTGAGACATGGGCTTATATAGCCAAAGAACTGTTCCAACTGGGTTGCTGAGCCAATAGGTAAACATGTGAGTAGCTAGAGATATTGATAGGTGCGCTGTGCAAAGATAGAAATAACCTGTCTGTGTACATACCCACAGATTCACTAGCTCTGCTTAGAGACTGGTGTTGGTAAACAAACAGCTGTGAGTTGTAAGTTCCTGTCCTTTGCTGTCAGGGCTGGTAATGGACAGCACATGGGGCTGCAGTGCTGTGGTTCCAGAAAATAAGGTAACCTAAAAGACACATTGAAATAGCGTGAGCATCAGACAAACTGCAGAGTAAGATAGGAGTCATGAGCATGCAATCATAAACCAGGAACAAGGAAGAGGATGCCTGCTAATAGATGAGGAGTGACAGACCAGGCATCATCATCCACTGCCACTCAAGGAACTAGCTAAGATGGGTCCAGATGTTGCTGAGGCTGGGACAAAGGTTTGAGAAGGAATCAGATATATGTCTTCACACTATATATCACTGCTGTACTCATTGCCAAGAAGATGATGATTTGAAGGGAAATTGACAGACAGTGACCAGACCAGGCTGGTATGTTGGAGCAGCCAGAGACATGACATCTGAGGAAAACAATTCCCTGGGGTAGTTGGGTGGCTGGGGCTCAAGTTCCTTTCTTAGAGGGAAGGTTTGTAGGGTGTAGGAGGATTCTTGCAGGGTACAAAAGGGATGACAATGTGGCTTTCTCTGTATTCAAGGCAGGTGCTGACAGGTGGTAGCAAGTAGGGGGATAGAAAAGATGGGCACCTCCTTTGTGAGTTGTGGATTACCTTAAAACATTACCCTTGGCCAGGCAGTGGTGGCTGGTGGTGACACACTCCTTTAATCCCAGCACTTGGGAGGCAGAGACAAGTGGGATGTCTATGAGTTTGAGGTCAGCCTGATCTACAGATTTGAGTTCCAGGGTAGCCAGGGATACACAGAGAAACCTTGTCTTGAAAAACAAAAATAAAAATTACCCTTGAAAAAAATAACGAGCTACACACGATGGCTCTGTGGGTAAAGAAGTTTGCTTGCTCCCCAGAACCTACTTCCATTTGGGAGAAGAGAACCCAAGCCCACATGGTTGTCTTCTGACCTTCACACATGCACTGTGCATGTGCACCCTTCTCCCCATATCATGCACTCAAACACAAAACAACAAAAACAAGTTGCAACTCATTTAAACTGCTTGTTCTGTAGACTTAACAGTCAAGATATGTTATATTTGTGGTCTTTTGCAGGTGATGTCTATTCTGCTGCATGGGGATGCTGCCTTTGCTGGCCAGGGCATTGTGTATGAGACCTTCCATCTCAGTGACTTGCCATCCTACACAACCCACGGCACTGTGCATGTGGTTGTAAACAACCAGGTAACCTCAGGTGTCTGTCTAGTACCTGCTACATATCCTCCTGTCATTTAAAACCTTCACTGTTTGATTATATATAAAAGTGGGTTTTTGTTAAAAGTTTGGGTAACACATGGGGTTAGAGAGCTGGCTCAGCAGTTAAGAGCATTGGCTGTTCTTACAGATGTCCTGAGTTCATTCCCCAGCACCTACATGCCGGCTTACAACCTTCTATTACTATAGTCCTAGGAATCTAATGCCGTCTTCTGGACTGCACAAAGCACCCATTCACATAAAACAAACAAGTAACCAAGAAATTTTCTTTGGATGACACAGAAAGGCACTTTTTATAGTGGAAAGATTTTAATTTTTGAAGGAGGGCATTAGAGAATTTCTGTCTAAAGCCAGTTATAGGTAATTGATTTTCTCTTTAAGAAACTGGAGCCCTGGGGCTGGAGAGGTGGCTCAGTGGTTAAGAATATGTGTTGTTCTCCAAGAGGACCTGAGTTCAATTCCCAGCACCCACATCAAAGCAGCTCACAATTGCTTCTAACTCCAGCTCCAGGGGTATCTCTAACCTCGGGCATATGCACATATACAGACATGTACACATGTACATGTAAATAAATAATAATAATAATAAAAAAAAAAGAAACTGTAGTCCTATACACATCTTACTTTCCACTCTTATTTACCACACTATTTGTTGATGTCATTACATGTTCTGAAAACAGCTTAGTAAAAGTTGTCATTACAAGCCGGGTGTGGTGGTGCACGCCTTTAATCCCAGCACTTGGGAGGCAGAAGCAGGTGGATCTTTGAGAGTTCGAGGCCAGCCTGATCTACAAAGTGAGTCCAGGACAGCCAGGGTTACACAGAGAAACCCTGTCTCGAAAAACCAAAAAAAAAAAAAGTAGTCATTACAAATAGTTGCATAAAACAGACTTCTAATCTCAGGTTTTCCTGTTGCTAGTTCTGCTTCAATTAATAATAATATTCTAGTTCTCACAGTTCAGTTCTGCCCAGTGTTGACACATGTTATCTATTACCTAATGTGTCCTCCCATTGGGTTGTCTATACGTGTAACTGCCTGACAGATACTCAATGTAAATACCATATTAGGCATCAGGCAGAGTAAGGGCTGCTGGGTTCCACCACAGAACAAGACCTGCAGTTCACTGAGGGTTAGGGCTCAGAGTGCCAAGAAGGAAAGGGAAGCCAGTGGCTGACAGCAGTTAGTTCTCTGGGTGCTTGATGACCAAGTGGAAACTTAAAGGTTGAGTGGACAGATAGATAATGGGGGTGGACCAGCAGAAAGGACGTCTTTGTGTCTAAGGGAGTTTATCCATCACAGATGTTTAATACGAGTTTGAGCTGCCATCAGCCAGAGCCCAAAGACAGCTCCACGGGGATAGCTTACCCTGCAAAGCACTTGCCTGTAGACCCAAGCTCAGTCCCCAGCTCCCATATAAAAAGCTGTGTATGAGGCCCAGAGAGATGGCTCAGCAGTTAGGAGCACTGGCTGCTCTTCCAGAGGACCCAGGTTCAATTGCCAGCACCCACATGGTAACTCACAGTTGTCTGTAGTTCCAGTTCCAGGAGATCCAAATCCTCTGGCCTCAGTGGGTACACAATGATCCACACACATACATGTAGGTAAAATATTCATACACATAAAAATATATTAATTTTTAAAAAGTGCAGATGATTGCACACACTTAATATCCCAGAGGTAGGAGGATGGAGACAAGAGGATCTCTAGATTAATTAGTGAACTCAGGTCAATGGAGGCCCTGTCTCGAACTAAGTGGATGGCATTCCTGAGTATACCACCTGAGGTTGCTCTGCCCAGCACAACCACATATCCATATCCCAATGTACACATGCATGATTTACAAAGAAAACTGCAGTCCAGATACATTGTGAGACTGTGGGAGGGACGAATGACAAGGAGAGGTCACACAACATGGCAGACCTGCCATTGACTGAATGCATATGATCAGGCGTGTATCAAATTAGACACCTCACATGTGTTAAGTTAATCCATGGGGTTGTTAGCCATGCAGTGGTGGCGGAATTAGCATTTTCTTTTTCTTTTTTCCTTTTTTTTTTTTTATTTAAACACAAGTCTTACTATGTAGCCCAGGCTAGGCTGGCATAGAACTCACATAGACACACCTGCCCCTGCCTCCTAGTACTGGGGTTAAAGGCGTGCACCACCAAACACAGCTGTGGTATTACCATTTTCAAAAAGAGAACATTGAGAAACAGGGATTGAGGAGCTTGCTTGAGGTAAATGATAGAACTAGTGTGTAATCTTCCTGCTTTCAGAGAATGGTGTTAAGAAGCCTTGGAAAAATACCAAGGACAAAGATGGATCTTTTAAAATAAACAAAAAGTTCCACTAATGAACTTTCTCCCGTTTTTATGTTGTAGTAAAATATATAACAACTTACCATCTTAACCATTCCTAATGAACTGTTCATTTGTATTAAACACACCCATACTGTGAGGTCATCACCATCATCTCTGTCAACAGATGCTCCATAACCCCAGACAACCACTGCCAGGGGCTGGAGAGAGGCCTAGTGGCTAGGAGTGTTTGCTGCCCTTCAGAGACCTGAGGAGAGTTTCTACCACCCATGTTGGGTGGCTCAGAACTGTCTGCCTTCAACCCCTTCTTCTGGCTTCCCATACACATGTATCAGACCCTCACAGACAGACAGACAGACAGACACACACACACATCAAGTAAAATAAATATCAAACAAAAAAGTCAAATAATCATGGTGGCGCACCCCTGTAATCCAGCACTCGGGAGGCAGAAGCAGGCAGATCTCTGTGAGTTCAAGGCCAGCCTGGTCTACAAAGTGAGTCCAGGACAGCCAGGGCTGTTAAACAGAGAAACCCTGTCTCAAAAAAAAAAAAAAAAAACTAATAGTAGTCACTGGACTAAGGAAATAGTTTATTTGGTTACATGCTTGCCATACAAGTATGAGGACCTGAGTTTAGTGTTGGGGAGGCTGAGATAAGCAGGTACTTGGAACTATCTCCTTAGCCAGCCTAGCCAAATTAGTGAACTACAGGGTCAATGAGAGAAAACACCCGACATTGATGTTTAGCATCCACTGTGTACTTGCATACCCCCACCTGAGAACAAGCCACACACACACACCACCCCACACAAAGAAGTTGGGGTGAGAAGGGTAACAGTTTAAAGGCAGTTTGACTTCTCTAAAGTGCATAGTATTGCTAACATCTTTTCTTTTCCATTTCAGTACTGGGAATCAAACTTAGGCTATGTACACACTAGGGAAGAATGCTATCACTAAGCTACTCTACCTGTAGCAGAGGGATAGGACAGTTGTACATTGGGGAAGCAAGATCTGAGACTTAAAAATATACTTGTACGTATTTACATAAGTATGCCTGCAGAAAAATTGATCTGGAAAGGAAATCAAAATGTTCATTCTAGGCCGGGCGGTGGTGGCGCACGCCTTTAATCCCAGCACTTGGGAGGCAGAAGCAGGCGGATCTTTGCGAGTTCAAGGCCAGCCTGGTCTACAAAGTGAGTCCAGGACAGTCAGGGCTACACAGAGAAACCCTGTCTTGAAAAACCAAAAAAAAAAAAAAAAAAAAATGTTCATTCTATAACGTAGTCCCTCTTCCAAACTCCCCTGTGTTAAACAGACATGAATTCTGTTATCAGAGGAGGGAGGTCAAGCAAAACTTAAGCAAAGAAGACGTTTAGGGCACACACTCATAGTAGCCCAGCAGGGAGTGCAGGCTGTGCCCACACA
>CAJQZJ010037469.1:970309-1030428 GCA_907164525.1 Lophiomys imhausi
TGCCCACACACTCATAGTAGCCCAGCAGGGAGTGCAGACTGTGCCCAATACTGCCCACCACCTTCTGCCCTGTTACCAGATCATGTGTTCCATAATTACAGATTGGCTTCACCACAGACCCTCGGATGGCCCGCTCCTCTCCGTATCCCACTGATGTGGCCCGAGTGGTGAATGCCCCCATTTTCCATGTCAACTCAGATGACCCTGAGGCTGTCATGTATGTATGCAAGGTGGCAGCCGAGTGGAGAAGCACCTTCCACAAGGATGTTGTTGTTGATCTGGTAAGTGATGCCGGGGTAAATACATCCAGGCAGAGTGTCTGGCATGTCCCCTCAACTCCTGTTAAGTCACCTGGGGCTTTATAATGTCATACGTAAGGTAGGATCCTTCTCATGCTAGAATGGTCAGGTCTAGCTCTCCTCTGAATACTGCATAGTGAGAGCTGTATGGCCCATCTGGTCCTGTCTAAGACTGTTTTACAAATAAAGAATTTGTATTCCCAGGTCACTCTCATTATGTCTTATTTGATAGAGCAAATCTACTGTGTAAAAGAAAGAGAAACAGAATCTTAGCTGTAGAGGAAGTAAACTAAGGCAAAACAGTAACAGCCATGTTGGCATCACACAGTTGCAGTGTCCGGTAACCGCCGCCACACACAATGGTGTTCTTCTGCAGACCAGCCACAGTCTCTCACCATCCTCTCTTGCACCCTGACCAGGTATGCTACCGACGGAATGGCCACAATGAGATGGACGAACCTATGTTCACGCAGCCGCTCATGTACAAGCAGATCCGCAAACAGAAACCTGTACTGCAGAAGTACGCAGAGCTGCTGGTATCCCAGGGTGTTGTCAACCAGCCGGAATATGAGGTATGTCCCAGCAGGCCTTTGGTGGTGTGGCAAGCTAGAGAAGATTGTTTCAGGTTGGTCTTATTACTGAGGTCCAAGTAGGAAGCATGTGAGGTCTTGACAGCCATGGCACTTCAGCATTTCCACTTCTGTGGGGGTCAGCAGTATCAAGATGCTTTTTAAATGAGGTAGATCTAGTGGAGGTGGAGAAAAGTGTTCTAGAGATAAGGTAGTGGCTACCCAATAGGTTCTCTGTTGACACTGTTGCGGTTGAGTATAATGTATAAATAGGGGTCCATCCAGCTTGGATGCTGTTGGTCTGCACAGATCATTGTGTTACACAGACAGAATGAGCAGCAGTCCTACATACATGGGATGCTGCTAGGGCCCAGATTGGACAGCTGCTGAAAGCACTGCTCTAAAGCCCAGTCTTCTAAAAACACATAAAGGTGTAAAAAACTGAACCAGTTCTTATGGAAAAAATGTTGGGGGCTCAGACTAAAGAGAATCTCCAGCCAAGTGATGCAGGGAATGAGGAGCAGAATAAACAGGCTTCTTTCTGATGTTAAAGAGGCTGTGTGTGTTGGAGACTGGCAAGTCTGAGTAAATACAGAGTTGGGTAGTTGGGTATGCAAAAGTGCAGAGGGACTGGAAGGCCAGGGTGCGATAGGCCTAAACATGGCTATGCTGTACTCAGTTACATGTACCCACTCACTCTTCCAGGAGGAAATCTCCAAGTACGATAAGATCTGTGAGGAAGCATTTACCAGATCCAAAGATGAGAAGATCTTGCACATCAAGCACTGGCTAGATTCTCCCTGGCCTGGTAAGCGAGGGACCATCACCACAGATAGACAGACTCCTTGTGAATCGGGTGTCCCTCTTCCCAGAGAAAGCTCTGGTCCCCTCTTCTGTACCTGGACACACAGTGAATGCTCCATTTCAGCAGAGCCTGGGTAGACCCCCAAGAAAGCCACCAAGACTTTATTATCTCTTACCTTTCATTCACTCAGGCCATGTGGTTCTGTGGTGAAGGTTCTAGAAAGGCAGAGCTGTTGCTCTGGTCTGCTCTGTAGATGTCCGTTTCAAAGATAACGGCATGCCTCAGCCTGTCTTTGTTCTCCTAGGCTTTTTCACCCTGGATGGACAGCCCAGGAGTATGTCCTGCCCCTCCACTGGCCTGGAGGAGGATGTCTTGACCCACATTGGGAATGTGGCCAGCTCTGTACCTGTGGAGAATTTTACCATCCATGGAGGTAACCAGCCCTGCCTTTACCTGTGGAAATACTGGCCTAGACCAGCGCCTCTTGAAGACAGTGTTCCCAGCCATACCCTATAGAAACTCCCTTGTCCAGAGTCCACTGGACATATCGGTAAACTGAGCTCCCACTCAGGCTCCTTCACTTGGAAAGAAGCAGAGAAACAATGAAGAGGTCACCACCCTGCTAACACTGGGTGACCAAGGTTGGGCCTGTGTCATTGGAACACGGGAAGTAAACTGTCCACACGAGCTGGGCCTACAGTACTGTGAACGTGCTCTTGCTCTCTTTCTCTGCAGGGCTGAGTCGGATCTTGAAGACTCGCAAAGAGCTAGTGACCAACCGGACTGTGGACTGGGCCCTGGCAGAGTACATGGCGTTTGGATCACTCCTGAAGGAAGGCATCCATGTCCGGCTTAGTGGCCAGGATGTGGAGCGGGGCACCTTCAGGTAATAAAAATGTTTACCCTATGGTTCTAAGTGGAAAGGAAGGGCTTTGGTATTTATACTCCAGGGATGGGGGGGGAGTCATTTTCAGAAAAGCCACTGCATCCTCAATTTCTTTTATTTATTTGTTTGTTTGTTTGGGGGGTTGGTTTTTTGTTTGTTTGGTGTTCTTTTGTTTTGGGGTTTTTTTTTTAGGGTTTTGGGTTTTTTTGTTTTGCTTTTTGTTTTTTTTGTTTGTTTTGAGACAGGGTTTCTCTGTGTAACAGTCCTGGCTGTCCTGGACTCACTCTGTAGACCAGGCTGGCCTTGAACTCACAGAGATCCGCCTGCCTCTGTCTCCCAAGTGTTGGGACTAAACATGTGCGCCACCACGCCTGGCTGCATCCTCACTGTCTAAGGTGCCTCCTCTTCCCTTTTTTGCTGTGGATGCTCTGTTCATGTGCTAGAAGGGTTCTACTCTGCAGTAGCTAGCAGAAAGCCAGGTTGTCACTGTGGGTCTGTTAGTGCTTCAAGGTTCCAGTGGTTGGTTCAGGTGTCTGTACTCTGCTTATTAATCTTGTCATTCTGTCTCAGCCATCGCCACCATGTACTCCATGATCAAAATGTAGACAAAAGAACCTGCATCCCCATGAACCACCTTTGGCCAAATCAGGCCCCTTACACCGTATGCAACAGCTCACTGTCTGAGTATGGTGTCCTGGGTAAGGCCAATCCCAACCCCACCTCAGTCTTCTGCATTCCTTGCCTAGTGTCCTGAACATGTCTGTCTTCCTTTTCTGTCCATTACAGGCTTTGAGCTGGGCTTCGCCATGGCTAGCCCTAATGCTCTTGTTCTCTGGGAGGCCCAGTTTGGTGACTTCAACAACATGGCCCAGTGCATCATTGACCAGTTCATCTGCCCAGGACAGGCTAAGTGGGTGCGGCAGAACGGCATCGTTCTACTGCTGCCTCACGGCATGGAAGGCATGGTGAGCCCCTTGCCCACAAAACTCCAGGGTAGGAAGGACCTTTCCAGGACCCCATCCCAACACAGACCAGACAGTTCCCAGTGTAGATGGGAAGACTAGCACTGTGGAAGGCAAGAGTGGCCCATCTGCGTGCACCCTGCACAGCCATCTCTGGACAAGCAACAGATGGTGCTGATGCTACTGAGTCTTTCAGGCACTCAGATCCCTCATCCCTGCTGTCCTGTGCCTTGCTAGTGGGAGGGGGAAGAATCAAATGCACTCTGACATCAGGAAAAAGAAACAGCAAGTACAGCACATGTTAGCAGTGAGAACTTGCAAACTTGTGTGTCTCGTTTCAGGGTCCAGAGCATTCCTCTGCCCGCCCAGAGCGGTTTCTGCAGATGTGCAACGATGACCCAGATGTCTTGCCTGTGAGTAGAGTGGAACCTGCTACTCAGCTGCCTGGGCATCTAGGGAAGAATTCCATTTGTATGTACTGAGGGGTCAGATCTCAGCTGACTCTTCCTCTGGCTTAGGAATTAGAGTGGGTAGACGAGTGTGGCCCTGATTTCACTGAAATAGGCCTACTTTATTTGTTTCTTGCTGTTGTGGAAAACCTAGAAACCTTAGCCTGAACTCCTAAGTGACATTGCTGTTGCTGTGGTTCAGACAGGGCTTTAAGACAATTTTAAAAGAACTCAGAACTAGTGGGAATCAGTTTCAAGGAAGAGTAGACATGACTGTAGCCAGCATCCATGTCTCTTCTATTCCATGCATCCATTGCCAAGCAGTAGTCTTCAGAAGCTGCCACAGGTTAGATGGGGCTCAGACTCAGAACCTGTAAAGCCTGCTCCTCACTGTCTTGGTCCTTGAGTCTCCAGTGAGACATCCTGAGGCCCCTCTGCCCCAAGTCGCCCCTTCTCCCAGGCAGAGTACTCAAAACTGTCGCCGGCCTCTGGCCATTTCCTTCCATGCTACAGGACCTGCAGGAAAACAACTTTGACATCAATCAACTGTATGACTGCAACTGGATTGTTGTCAACTGTTCCACCCCTGGCAACTTCTTCCATGTGCTGAGACGACAGATCCTGCTGCCCTTCCGGAAGCCGGTCAGTGCTGGGGTCTCCAGAATGACCAGGGTGCCAGCCTTCCTGTGTTAACAAGGAAGGACTCCCCTGGTGTCTTGTACTTTAGGTTGGTTGGATGATACCTGAAGGGGAGTATGAACAAGATGTGGTCTCAGGAAGCCAGTTCCTGTTGCTATGAACGCCGGGAACTGCACATTCTCACTCCCAAACTGAGTCCTCATATGCTCTTGAACACTCCATGCAAGAGAGTTAGATGAGACACAATTCTCAGCTCATCAGGGAGACAAGTATAGTCATGGCATATAAAAAATAATGCAGGTTTGTCATGTAGTTATGCTGAGGACTAGAAAAGAGGTGAGAAAGAGGTCCCCATAAGGACCAAGGAATTCCAGGAGCCTCAGAAAGCAGCTCTTGAGCTGGGTGTTGAAGCATGAATAGCAGTGTGTGAGGAAGGCAAATGGGCAAAATGATCAGAAAGAGGGTGCCTGGGGTAAGGATACATACAGGTAGGGCTCTGCTACCCTGGCATACTGCAAGGGGAGTATGCAAGGCTAAGACTTCCAGGACTGCTGTGTCATCAGCAGCCTGCAGCCCCACAAGGCAGAGCAGGCCCTGGTGCAAAGACAGGCTAAAGGTGTGTTATCTCTGAGACCACCTGGCCCTGGAGAGTAAACACCTACCTAGTAGAGGTAAAGAGCAGAGAAATTAGGGTCTTTTTCTTCCTGCATGTTGTGAGTGAGCCTCCCATTGAGATCTGGAAGATAGGCTGTTCTGGCTGTCTACCAGAGGTCAAGGCTTAGATGTCCTTTATCTTGTACCTTCATTCTAGAATCTTTAAAATATAGTCTACTAGCTGGGTAGTGGTGGCACATACCTTTAATACCAGCACTTGGGAGGCAGACGCAGGTGGATCTCTGAGTTCAAGGCCAACCTGGTCTACAAAGTGATTGTCCAGGACAGCCAGGACTATTACACAGAGAAACCTTGTCTCAAAAACAAACAAACAAACAAAAAACTATATAGCCAGGCGCTGGTGGCGCACGCCTTTAATCCCAGCACTTGGGAGGCAGAGGCAGGCCTCTGTGAGTTCTCTGTGAGTTCGAGGCCAGCCTGGCCTACAAAGCCTTTCTTCCTTATGAGTCTATGCTGGACAGCCACAGCTGTTACACAGAGAAACCCTGTCTCGAAAAACCAAAAAAAAAAAAAAACTATATATAATATATGTATGTATATATGTATATTCTACTGTGAGTATATTTTGTCTTTCAGTTAATCGTCTTCACTCCCAAATCCCTGCTGCGCCACCCTGAGGCAAGAACTAGCTTTGATGAGATGCTTTCAGGTAGGTGTGGAGGGCACAGGTGTTTCCTGGGAGGACCTCAGCACTGGGAGTTCTTTGCTGTTCTGTAGGGCTTATAGAGCTTGTATTTATCAGTCTCCTGTGGCTCTCTCTGAATTTTCAGTCATGATACAAAGACTTCTGAGTTCCCCTGGAACTGCATTTAAGTAGCAGGACAGTCGCACACCTTTAATCCCAGCACTCTGGAGGCAGAGGCAGGCCCATCTGAGTTCAGGGTCAGTCTGCTCTACAGAGCAAGTTCCAAGCCATCCAGAGTTACCTGGTGAGAACCTGTCTCAAAAAAACAAACAACACAAAAAGGCAGCATTGTTGAGTCTATGATCACAGATAGGCGTGGGTGACACGTCACCGCAGCTCAGGCTACAGCCTCAGACTAAATTCTCTGCAGTGAGGAAAAGATACGGGGGAGGGAGCGTGCCTGCTGCCCTGTGAGATAGGAGTCTATGGCTTGAGGGTTCTATATGGAAAGTGACAAACGGGTGCTAATACGGCCTGTAGCCACCCACATACTCTGGGCTCAGGAGGTCAGAAGGACTGACTGCTTCTCCTCAGCCTCCAAGCCCCTATAGTCTTCTGTACAGTGAGCCTCGTTTGTTCTTTTCTATTTTGTGTGTGTGTTGAGTGTCACTAAGGAAAATTCCTTGTTGTACCGCCATCTCAGCATCTATTTCGAGAACTTACATCAGGTGAAACTGAAACTCTATACCCACTAAGTACTCCCACACTTTGCTGCTTCTGCTCTGGCAACCATGGTCCTCTAGATTCAAAGAGTACAGCTCAGCAACCATTCTCCAAAATGCTTAGGACCAGGGATGTTTTGGATTTGGCATTCTTTTTTTTTTTTTTTTTTTTTTTTTTGGTTTTTCGAGACAGGGTTTCTCTGAATATCTCTGGCTGTCCTGGACTCGCTTTGTAGACCAGGCTGGCCTTGAACTCACAAAGATCCGCCTGCCTCTGCCTCCCAAGTGCTGGGATTAAAGGCGTGCACCACCACCGCCCGGCTTGGCATTCTTCTTGATTTTGGAACATGTATGTAGGCCCAAGTCTAAATGTGGACTGCACTTACTTTGTGTGTATCCTGTCCATGTGTAATAAAAATCCCTATTTCCACGTCCCTGTGCTTTGATTGCAGCCAGCACATAGCAGGTGAATAGTCCACCTGGGATGTAATGTTAGCATTCGGGAAGTTTCAGATTTTAGATTTAAAATATAAGCATCCTCAGTCTATACTGATTTTTTTTTTTTGGTTTTTCGAGACAGGGTTTCTCTGTATAACAGCTCTGGCTGTCCTAGACTCACTTTGTAGACCAGGCTGGCCTCGAACTCACAGAGATCCGCCTACCTCTGCCTCCCAAGTGCTGGGATTAAAGGCGTGCACCACCAACGCCCGGCTGATTTTTTTTTTAATAATTTTTTTATTTACATTTGTATTCTGCCTCCATGTATGTGTGAAGGTGTCAAATCCCCTGGAACTGGGATTATAGACGGTTGTAAACTGCTATGTGGATGCTGAGATTTGAACCCAGGTCTTTTGAAAGGACAACCAGTGTTATTAACCCCTGAGCCCATCTCTCCAGCCCTATACTGGTCTTTTTGGGGCGGGGGGTGTTTTGAGACAGGGTTTCTCTGTGTATCCTTTGGCTGTCCTGGACTCACTTTGTAGACCAGGCTGGCCTCGAACTCACAAAGATCTGCCTGCCTCTGCCTCCCGAGTGCTGGGGTTAAAGGCGTGCACCACTATGCCCGGCCTATACTGGTCTTTTTATAACTGACTTATTTCAGTTAATATAACGTCCTCAGGGTTCACTCATGGTATAGTGTCTGCCATCATTTCCTGTCTTGTTAAGGTGCAACAGTATTCCGTTCTCCATACTTGATCTTAGCCAAAAGACAATTTATTTTATGGATCTACTGCATTTGGTTTTAGTTCCTGAAAGTAATACTGTTTTGAACATGAGTGTACAAATAATCCTTCAAGACCCTGACATCATTCTTTTGTATGTGGACTTCCAGTCTTACAGTGTCATTTTTAAGACTATTCTTCACCATGGAATGGCCTTGACACCTGTGGTGAACATTGTCTGATTGTGTGTGAGGGCTTATTCCTGGGCTCTGTTCTGTCCCATTCCATTGTCTGTGTGTCTGTCTCAATGTCAGTGCCACACTGTTTACAGTACCTTTTTATTTTAGGTTTTTCAAGACAGGGTTTCTCTCTGTATCCCTGGCTATCCTGGACTTGCTTTGTAGACCAGGCTGGCCTCAAACTCACAGAGATCTGCTTGCCTCTGCCTCCCGAGTACTGGGATTAAAGGCATGCACCACCATGCCCAGCTTGCTGTAGCTTTTATAGTATATTTTGAAAGCAGAAACTTTCTGCTGAGTTTTATTTTATCTGTCTTAAAATTTTATTTGGTTAGTCATTGTCCCTTGAGCTGCTATGAATTTTAGAGAACAATGTTCTCTTCTACAAAATCATCCTTTGGGTTTTATTTTTACTTAAATCAGTGTTTATCCAACCGTGCGTAGTGGCACACGCCTTTAATCCCAGCACTTGGGAGGCAGAGGCAGGCGGATCTCTGTGAGTTCGAGGTCAGCCTGGTCTACAAAGGAAGTCCAGGACAGCCAGGGCTACACAGAGAGACCCTGTCTCGAAAAACCAAAAAAAAAAAAAAAATAGTGTTTATCCATCAGATGGTTGGCTCTATATACGTGTGTGTGTGTGTGTGTGTGTACGTATCCTGGAACTCGCTATGTAGAACAGGCTGGCCTTAAACTCACAAAGATCCACTTGGCTCTACCTCTGTGCCACTAGGCCTATTTTATTTGTTTTTGTTTTTTAAAGATCTATTTTATTCTCTTACGTATATAGATGTTTTGGCTGCATGTATGTGTATATGTGTACCATGTGGGTGCCTAGTGCCTGAGGGAGTGAAAAGACTGTCCACATAGTAACCACTGAGCCAACACTTCAGCCCTCTATCAGATTTTATTTTGGGAGGGGAGGTTGCCTTGGTTTTTGGTTTGATTTGTTTGTTTATTTTACTTTGTGTGCATTGGTGTTTTGCCTGCATGTGTGTCTGTGTGAGGGTGTCAGATCCCCTGGAACTGGAGTTAGACTGTTGTGAGCTGCCCTATGGGGGCCAGGAATTGAACTTAGGTCCTTAGGAAGAGAAGCCAGTGCTCTTAACTGCTGAGCCATCTCTCTAGGCCTCCTCCATTGGATGTTTTAATTTATTTGTTCCTGAAGTGTAGAATAGGCAGGCCTTTTAAAGAATAACCTGCTATGTCCAAGGTTGTTTCTGTTTACCTTGTATGTGTACAGCATTTTTTTTAAAAACAATATTGTCTCACTGTGTAGCCCTGGGTGGCCTGGAAATTGCTTCTGTAGACCAGACTAGCCTCAGACTCACACAGATCCATCTGTCTCTGTCTCCTGAGTACTAGTGTTAAAAGTGTGTGTCCCCACACCTGGTCCTGTAATATTCCTAGCCTGAGCAAATGCACAGGCATCAGAAGCTTATGAGACAGAAGTATCTCTCGCGCTCAGATCCCAGGCACTGTGTGACAGCCCTCAGCTCATGCGGAACAGCTGTGGAATAGGCCTGGAGAAAGAGCCAGCCCCACTGTGGAAACTTTCTTGCAGGAACCCACTTCCAGCGTGTGATCCCGGAAGACGGGCCTGCGGCCCAGGACCCAGACAAGGTCAGAAGACTCCTCTTCTGCACTGGCAAGGTGTATTATGACCTCACCCGAGAGCGCAAAGCCAGGGGCATGGCAGAGCAGGTGGCTGTCACGAGGATCGAGCAGGTGAGAGCCCGTGCCGTGGCAGCTAAGCATCACTGTCCCACCTGTGTGGTATTCAGGCTGGGGTGCTTTGGTTGAACATTGTTTCCTGAGATTCCTAACCTTTCCTACCTGCAGTTACTGCAGGACTTCTCCTTCTGGAGTTCCAGCCTCCCTTTTCTTACCCTTGCCCATCCTCTGAATGTCCCTTGGTTGATCTCACCCCTGCTCTCTCCAGCTATCACCATTCCCTTTCGACCTCCTGCTGAAGGAGGCGAAGAAGTATCCCAATGCTGAGCTGGCCTGGTGCCAGGAAGAGCACAAGAATCAGGGCTACTATGACTACGTCAAGCCAAGACTTCGGACCACCATTGACCGTGCCAAGCCTGTCTGGTAAGGCCCAGGTCCCTGATGGGGAGACCTGCAGAACCTTCCTTCCCTCAGGTTGGTGGGCAGTCAACCTGGAATCAAGCTAGAGAAAAACAGGCAGAGGCCACCTCTGACTTTATCCTCATGCTCCGTCTGTCTCAGGTATGCTGGCCGAGACCCAGCAGCCGCTCCAGCCACTGGCAACAAGAAGACTCACCTGACAGAGCTGCAGCGCTTTCTGGATACAGCCTTTGACCTAGACGCCTTCAAGAAATTCTCTTAGAATATCCCTGGAGTTGATCAGGCTGTGGCCCCAATGTCCATGATGCTCTTTGCTTCTCAACTAAAGAATAGTGCCTCTCAGCACTGCCCACACTTCTGCCCCTCGCTGTGCCACACACCTCCCCCATTCTCATAAGAACTAAGCTGTTGTCCACACCTCTGCTCAGCCTGTGCTGAGGCTGCACACTGTTCGTGGAGACCATAAGCAGCAGAATGAGGAAAGGGAGCCCTCTCAAGACGTTCTAGGGAAGGCAGCTCTGGCCATACCCATCCTCACTGTGCAATCCTCCAGGGTAGAAACAGAAACCCTCTGGCTTCCCAGGGGAATAACAGTCAGTCCTTACCACCCAGCAAGTCACAGATTCAAGATTAGGGGTAGCTTCATCTTGTTAGGGCCAAGCTGAGAAGTCATGGAGAAACTATAGCTGGCGTGTTTTTGTGGTGTCATTCAGCCTTTGAGTGAGTGGAGAATGGCACAGGGCAGTTGGAGAGGCCTTAGCAATGATGTTAGGTCTAGCTTTGCTACCATTCTTAGGTTTCAGATTGCATATGGGGAATTTGCCCTAGCCACCATGCTGGAGTGATTGGCTCTGAGTAAGTGGGATCCAAAAGCTCCCTTGGGTCCCAAACCCCAGGCACTGGCTGCCTCTTGGTCCTGCTGACTCTTCCCTAACCCCAGCCACTTCATTTTCTTTGCTGTTCCCTTGAAGCTGTTGATGAATTCTTTTCTTCGCTGTGCCAAGGCAGGTCAAAAGCAGATCAGTGGATAAGGGCAAGGTATCCCACGGAGCCAGCTGTCCTTCTTCCCTCTTTTGACCTTCACAGGGACAGATCTGATTTATTTATTTTGGTTATAAAAAAAAAAAAGATGAAAAAAAGACCAACCAACTTTGCATTGCATCGGCTTAACCCATAAACTCAGTTATCATGGCCAGCTCGTCTGCTGTCATTCTGTGTTGTTCCTCCTCCCAACCTGCCTGGGGACAGTCCTCTCATTGGGGTGGGGTGCCAGCTGCCACTGGATGTGTCCCTCACAGCTTTCTACACCCCCTCATGGGCGACAGCAGTCATTGTAAGTAGGTACTTGAAGCTGCTCAACCTAGATGGTACTCTGCACTCTGGATTGGGCATTTATGTTTGAGTCAGCATTCCTTACGGGCTTGTCTTAATAACACTGTTACCTGCCAGTTTGAATCTTCAGCCACTTGTCCAGCCTGCATATGACACCTTGCACCAACTCAGGTCCTAGCACCAGCCCAAGCCGGGGCCTGCAGCATCTCATTTCTCCTGCCACCCCATGTAGCTTGGTTCAAGGCATGTCTAATTACAGTCAGCACCCAGTAGAGTGTCCTGGGATGGGAACAGCGGCCCTTACTCTCAGAGGTGGGAAGGACAGGGCACTTGTTTTGCATCTATCTGCCTATGGTAGCACATACTTGTTTCTTTCTTTAGAATCAGATTGTCTTTTATTATTCACATTCTTCGTAGAAAGGGTATTTAGTAAATATGGTGGAGCTATATGAACAGCTCTGGGTGGCTCCACAGTGGGGAGCAGCACTGTCCTCCCAGCAGGGGCACTCATCAGCTGTGCCTTTGCAGACAGCCCTGGGCACACCTGGAGCATCCTGCTGGACAGCAGCAGCAGCTCTTGCAGAAGGCACTTGTGCAGTCCCAGGAGCAGTTGATCAGTGCTGAGATTTGGTGAAGCTGTGGCAGCACAGCAAGTGACAAGGTAGTGAGGCTACTGGAAGCTGTGGTCAATCAGCACAGTTTCCTCGGGAGGAGGTAGCTTGGCGCTGCGGGGAAGTTGTCTTATGCCTTCTGCCCCATGCCAGAAGGAGTGTGACATGCTTCCGCTGCTGACATCCCGTCATCTACCTGGTGAGACCTGTACAGGCTGACTTATGAGTGAGCACAGTCCAGATTGCTTAAGGCGTACTACTATCACTTCCCAGATAGGGGAATTTGACTTGGTTCCTGAAGCTGCTCATTATGGTCACCACACGCAGGTTGCTAATGACAGCAACAGGCCTGGCTGCTGGTGATGCAGTTAAAAGTAGGCAGGGGTCTTACTTAGTAAACCCTGCTGTATGTGTGGGTCTGTGGCTCTCAGCACCCTGAAAGAGAAATGGCTTTATTAAAGAAAAAAAATGTCGGGCCCATAATGGCACACTCCTTATTCCCAGCCTGGCAGGAAGATGCAGGCGGATCTGAGTTCAGGGGCAGCCTGTCCGCAGACTGGGTTCCAGGACAGCCACGGCTACACAGAGAAACCCTGTCTTGGGGGAAAAAAAACTTTGTTTTAAAGGTTTATTTATTTATTTATTTATTATGTATACAGTGTTCTACACACCAGAAGAGGGCACCAGATCTCATAGATGGTTGTGAGCCACCATGTGGTTTCTGGGAATTGAACTCAGGACCTCTGGAAGAGCAACCAGTGCTCTTAACCTCTGAGCCATCTCTCCAGCCCTCGAAAAAAAAATTTTTTTTTGGTTTTTCGAGACAGGGTTTCTCTGTATAACAGCTCTGGCTGTACTGGACTCACTTTTGTAGACCAGGCTGGCCTCGAACTCACAGATATCCGCCTGCCTCTGCCTTCCAAGTGCTGGGATTAAAGGCGTGCGCCACCACCACCCGGCTTGAAAAAAAAATTTTTTAAGATCAGAAAGAAGCCATGGAGGATGAGAATACTACTGTGGACCCAGCAGAGTGAATGAGCAAGGCTACTTAGTCCTAATTGTTGGTATAGTGAGCTTCCAATTTGAGTAGTTGGGGCTGGAGAGATGGCTCAGCAGTTAAGAGCACTGGCTGCTCTTGCAAAGGACCCGGGTTCAAATGCCAGCACCCACATGGCAGCTCACAACTGTCTGTAGTTGCCGAGCATGGTGGCACATGCCTGTAATCCCAGCACTCGGGAGGCAGAGGCAGGTGGATCTCGGTGAGTTCAAGGCCAGCCTGGTCTACAAAATGAATCCAGGACAACCAGAGACACAGAGAAACCCTGTCTCAAAACACACACACACAAATGGGGTAGTTTTCAATTAGAATTGGGCTAATCAGACAGAAATGTCCCTATTTAGATTCCATGACCCTTGAGTATTCCAGAGATCCTCTTCTAGGTGTCTGCAGGGTCACCATTCCTGAACCCCTCCTTACACTTTCCTCTGCTCCTTCCCTAGACTACTGTCCCAGGTTCCCATAATGAAACCCTGTTAATCTAAGTACCCAGGTTTATTCAGTCCCTAGCTAGCAGGTGCCATTTTTGCTGGAGTGGAAGGACTTGTATTTTGCTAACCCCTCCCTAACCCAGAGCTGGCCCCAGATAAGCTAGCTTTATCTTGGAGACCCTTGGCCTTTAATCCCAGCAGAGGCAGGTGGATCTCTGTGAGTTCTAGGACAGCCAGAGCTACACAGACAAACCTTGTCTCAGGGGAAAGAGAAAAAACAAAACAGATTTATAACTGGGCATGGTGTCCTGTGTCTTTAATCCCAGCACTTGCAAGGCAAAGTCGGGTGGATCTCTTGAGTTCAAAGCTAGCCTGGTTTACATATTGAGTTCCAGGATGGCCAAAGCTACATAGTGAGACCCTGTCTCAAAAATTAAAAAAAAAATCTAAAAAACAAGATTTAGCATTGAAAAGAGTTCTGCTTAGTTCTAGAGTTAGCAATGCCCAGAGCATGAAAGTAAATGCAGCTTCCTAGGCAAGTGGTCTTGGTCTGCTCTTCTGGAGGTTCTGAATTCAATTCCCAGCACCTACATTGGGCCTTACAACTGTCTATGACTGTAGTCCCATGCTATCTATCCAATACCCTCTTCTGGTGTGCATTCATGTAGACAAAACATCCATCTACATAAAATAAACCCCTTTTAAAAGAACATAATTTAAAGCAGAAACCATGGAGGAGTACTGCTTGCTGGCTCACTGGCTGTCTGGACTCAGGCTCCACTCAGCTAGACCAAGACCACCTGTCCAGGAGTGGCACTGCCCAAAGTAGGCGGGGCCCTCCTATGTCAAGTAATGATCAAGATAATCCCTCACAGACATGTCCACAAGCCAACTATCTTTGTTAGGGTTACTATGATGAAACACCGAGGCCAAAGCAGCTGGGGGAGGAAAGGGTTTATTTGACATGAACTTCATATCATTGTCAAATTAAGTCAGGACAGGAACCCAAACAGGGAAGGAACCTGGAGGCAGCAGCTGATGCAGAGACCATGGAGGAGTGCTGCTTATTGGCTTGCTTCTCATGGCTTGCTCAGTCTGCTTTCTTATAGAACTCAGGGACACATGCCCAGGGATGGGACCACGCACAATAGGCTGGGCCCTCCTCCATCAATCACTAAGAAAATAAATGCCTTACAGGTTTGCCTATTTGGAGGGATTTACTTCACTGAGGTTCCCCCACTCCCAGATGACTAGTTGGGGTCAAGTTGACATTAAACTATCCAGTACATCAACCTAAAAATAACAATTACTCAATTGAGATACTTCCCCACCTCTCCCAATGATTCTATAGTGTCAAGTTGGCAGTTATATTGTATGGTGCATATTTACATCCTCAGTATCCACTCATCAGCTATCTGGCTTCTAGGCTGCCTCCACTTCCTAGCCTTTGCAGATAGGGCAGTAATGAATGTGGACATGTGACATTCAGGTATCCCTGTTGTAGCGTGTAAGGTCCTTTGGGTATATGTCCAGGAATGGAATATCTGTGTCATATGGTAGTTTTTTTTTTTTTTTTTTTTTTTTTTTTACTTTGGGAAACCTCCAGACTGGTTTCCAAAGTGACTCTGCTAATTTATGTTCCTATTAACCATGTATAAGGGTTCTCCATTCCTCACTATTTGCTGTTATTGGTGTTTTGGGTGATAGACATTCAGACTGGGGTCAGATGGAAATTTTTTTTTTTTTTTGACACAGGGTTTCTCTATGTAGTTCTGGCTGTCCTGGAACTCAACATGTAGACTAGGCTGACCTCAAACTAAGAGATCCGCCTGCCTCGGCCTCCCAAGTGCTGGGATTAAAGGTGTGCACCCCATCACTTGGCTAATTAGATTTTTAAATGTTATTTTGTGTTTGGGAGTGATTTGCCTGTATGTATGTCGGAGCACCATATGCATGTCTGGCACCTGTAGGAGTAAGTGTAGGGTCCCCTGAAACGGAGTTACAGGTGGTCTTGAGCTACTATGTGGGACCTGAACCCAGGTCCTCTGTGTAAGAGCAACAAGTGCCCTTAGCCACTGAGCCATCTCTCCAGCCCCAGATCAAATTCTAAAGTGGTTTTAATCTGCATCTCCACAATGTCTAAGGATGCTGAGCATTTTAAAAATGTTCCTTAGCCATTTATCTTTCTTCTTTTGAGAACGTTCTTTTTCATTTTGTAGCCTTTTTTTTTTTTTTTTTTTTTTTTGGTTTTTCAAGACAGTATTTCTCTGTGTATCCTTGGCTCTCCTGGACTCACTTTGTAGACCAGAATGGCCTTGAACTCACAGAGATCCACCTGCCTCTGCCTCCCGAGTGCTCAGATTAAAGGCGTGCGCCACCACACCCGGCCATTACAGACAGCTGTGAACTGCTATATCATGCTAGGATTTGAACCCTGGTCCTTTGGAAGAACAGCCAGTGCTCTTAACCACTGAGCCATCTCGCCAGCCCTCTGTAGCCCATTTTTAAATTGTATGTTAGTGTTTAATTTTTTTAGTTCATTATATATTCCAGACATTAATCCTCTCTCAGATGTAATGATTCTCTCCTTTTCTGTGGTGTCTTTCTTGCCTGGTGGATCATCGAGTCTGGGAGCACCTTACTCCACCTCCCCAGCTCTGGGGCTACATGCTTTTAAAGTCAGGCATAGCTTTTGAACCTGGGTTCCAGAGATGGGCCACAACTTCATGCTTGCAGGCCAATTAAAATATGTCCCCAGTCCCTGGGGGTTTTGGTTATTTGTGTTTTTTTGTTTGATCGGGGAGCAAGGGGATGACTTATTTTGTTTGAAGTTTGTCTTAGCCACTCACTGTTCTATTGCTGTGAAGAGACACCATGACCAATGCAGCTCTTACAAAATAAAACACTTAATTGGGAACTTGTTTACAGTTTCAGAAGTTTAGTCCATTATCATGGCAGGGAGCATGGCAGCATGCAGGTAGGCCACTGGAGCAGTAGCTGAGAGCTACATCATGATTCATAGGTGTCAGGTTTCATACCTGGGCCGGATGGCCAAGGTACATATCAAAGTGGACACTGGACTCCCAGTTCTCTTCCCCAGCATCCCTCAGACCAGGGCCCTCTTGGCTGGCATACCCCACCCCTGTAGAAAAAAAATAGCTAATTAAACTATTTACCCAGTATTTATATTATCTTCAATTGTTTCACTGGTGTTAATCCTTAACCCACCATTATAAATGAATACACACAGATACCATGTGGATTATAACAAGCCTAGGCCTGGGTTGTGCAATCCTAGCCCATCTAAGCTAGCTCATAATTCTTTTACCCAAATATAACCCCATATATACATACGTCCCTTTGGATTATTATTCTCCATGATAAGCTGATGTTCCAGGCCACGTGGAAGGATCTTTAATCTACCCTATGGCGTGTCTTCCTTGTTTACTTCTGGCTTCTCTCCGGCAAGCTTCCTCTTCCCAAGATGCTCTCTATCTCTAAAAAGCCCTCGAATCTTAGTTCTGCCTACCTCTGTTTTTGTCTAATCTCCAGGCCTCAGCATTTATTTAACCAGAGTCAATTAAGTAACAGACAGCAAGCAGGACCAATCAACATTTAGAATGCTTAACACCACCCCATCATACCCCAGCTCCCCTTCCCTATATAATCCAACCACTTTGGTTACCTGTCCCTTTTTGTCTACCCTATTTTGGAACTCTTGGCTGCTGCACCTAGTTACCCTTTATGCCCTCTTCTTTCCCCTCTCCCCTCTCTTCACATGGCTCAGGGTTGTGTCCACTCTGGACTGTAGTGATTTGGATTTCTTTGTAAACACAGTTGTGTTGAAGGACAAACTCATAAAAGGGGCATAGAAATTAGCCTGAAGACTGGCACCTGTAGGGAACACCTGGGACAGTGTGGTCTTGGTCAACAGGTGTACCTTGGGAGGAGGGCATAAGGTTAGCCAATGACTTGTTGGCATACCTTAAGTTATTTATTAATGTCTCTAAACACCTTCTAGCCAACCCACCCCAGGCACATTAGAAAGGATATTCAGATGAAGACATTCTCAAATGTGGTTCCTTGGGCCAACTCATCAGCCAATGCCAAAGGGAACACGGCAATCAACAGCAGCACAGCAGTCATCGAGCTATTGAGGTGGAAGTTCCGGCATGGTGACACACGCCTTTAATCCCAGCACTTGGGAGGCAGAGGCAGATGGATCTCTGAGTTCGAGGACAGCCTGGTCTACATAGTGAGTCCAGGACAGTCAAGGATATACAGAGAAACCCTGTCTGGAAAAACCTTAAAAAAGGGGGGGGGGTTGGAGTTGACACAGTCCCTGCTTGGTTCTGTAGTCTCTTTAGTCCATTTGATTAGCTGAAGCCCCTCAGGGCAGGTGCTGTGCTGCAGGGTCTCTTCTGCCCACCTAATCTTGCCACCTTGGGCAGGTGCTGCACCAAGCAGGCTAGGAGCTGGCTGTCACCACACTCTCAATTGGGGCGGAGGTCTCTTCCATCTGTTGGCCTAGGTGCAGGCGGTTGGTGCACCCTGGCTTGGGGTTGCAGCCTCTTCAGTCCACGCAGCCCCTTAGCGCTGTGGTCTCTGGGCAGGTGCCACTCTCCACAGCTGATGTAGGCCTCCAGGTCTCAGCTTTTCACTTGGGCTCCACCCAACTTATGCCACAAGTTTCAGCAGCAGCAACTTTCAGGAAAGCAGCCATGACCAGTGATGCAAAGCAATGCCAAGCAAAAAAGACCTTCCAGTTTCCAGGCCTTCCTTTTTATACGCTCTAATTATGCACCAGGATGTTTTGTCATTGGCCAACCTTATGGCCTCCTCCCAGGGTACACCTGTTGACCAAAACCACACTCTCCCAGGTGTTCCCCACAGATGTCAGTCTTTAGGCTGCTTTCTATGCCTCTTTTTTTTTTGTTTTTGTTTTTTTTTGTTTTTGTTTTTTCGAGACAGGGTTTCTCTGTGTAGCTCTGGCTGTCCTGGACTCGCTTTGTAGACCAGGTTGGCCTCGAACTCACAGAGATCCGCCTGCCTCTGCCTCCCGAGTGCTGGGATTAAAGGCGTGCGCCACCACCGCCCGGCTTCTATGCCTCTTTTATGAGTCTGTTCTTCAACACAACTGTGTTTACAAAGAAATCCAAGCCTCCACTACACTGGACTCTCCCAGATGTTCCTGCCTCTGGCTGTGCTCTCCCACAAATCTACAATAAACTCTCCTGCACCACACCTAGGACCAGTCATGTCTTTTTCTTTTTTTTTTTTTGTCTTAGGACAGGGTTTCTTTGTGTAGCTCTGGCTGTCTTGGAACTCGCTCACTCTGTAGACCAGGCTGGCCTCAAACTCACAGAGATCTGCCTGCCTCTGCAACCTGAGCGCTGGGATTAAAGGCATGCACCACCACTGTTAGCATACAGGCGCAATTTCACTGGCCTGCCCTCAGGGACCTAGCAATTGCTTACATCATGACCTGTGTGCAGTGGACAAATGGGCTGTCTGCCACCCCAGCCCCCCTTCTCTGATCCTAGTATTCTCTCTCCCCCACTTCCTGTCATTGGCAACCCTTTTCTCTCTCTGCACCCCTCTCTTCTCTGCCCTCATAGTTCTACTCCTGTCTGTCTGTCTACATGTCCACTCATCTACCTCTACCTCTTCTCCAGGTCCTCACTCCTCTTCTCCCCGCCCCCCAGTAAGCCTCCTTATACCAGATCTGTTGCATGGTGTAATTTCTCAGAGGCACACCTTGGCATGGACCCACCAAAGGTACCCACACATAACAACCACCACTCAGCTTTTCCTTCTCTCTCTCTCTCTCTCTCTCTCTCTCTCTCTCTCTCTCATTGGGGAAGATCTAATAACATTGCTTCTGATTGGCTGATTTCAATGCTGAGATCTGGTTACCACCCCTTCTGAGGCACTTTCTTGATTGGTTAATAAAAGTTGCTGATGGCCACTTACCTGGGCAGAAAGAGTATAGGAAGGCAGCACTTCCTGAGATTAGAACAGGAATCCTGCGCTTTACACAGGGGATTAATTCAGGAGACATGGAAGCAGATAGACGTGTTTGAGGATGCTGAAAGGTAATCACAGGCACATGATGGTTTGGGATTAGGTAGTCTGGGTTAATTTAGAGTAGCTAATTGAGAGTCTGCCCAGCTAAGGGTTAAGCATTAAAACATTAAAAGGTAGCCGGGCGGTGGTGGCGCACGCCTTTAATCCCAGCACTTGGGAAGCAGAGGCAGGCGGATCTTTGTGACTTCGAGGCCATCCTGGTCTACAAAGTGAGTCCAGGACAGCCAAGGATACACAGAGAAACCCTGTCTCGAAAAACCAAAAAAAAAAAAAAACATTAAAAGGTCTTGGTGTATTTAATTATTGGGGAAAGGATCACAGCAACTTATAAATCGTCAATCCAGGGTTGTAGGACTCCCAGACTCCTGGCAAACTCTGACGAATCTGCCAAGCCACTGCTAATTCTACAGGCCTTATATAACAACTTACATTATTTAACAGAGTTTAGGTTACGGGAGGTGTAGGCCACCCTTGGTCCGGGGCTCTTTCCTCAGGATAAATCAGGCCACCAGTTAAGACGGACCAGGCCCATCAGCTGATATCCTGCCAGGCTGCCTGCTGCTGTGTCAAGCTGCCAGCTGCTCTGCCGGCCTAATCTTCAGTTTATACTTATTGATAACTACAATTGATAATTAAATTGCAGTTTCTCTCTCTCTCTCTCTCCCCCCCCCTTCTCATTTATCTGGTGCCAAAACCAGAGAATGGCAGAAATGAGTTCCCCTTGGGCAACTGGGCTGCTCTGAGCCAAGCTACTGATCTGACTCTGCTAAGGTTTGTGTGGATCACTTGTTTCTGCTGGCTTCTGACAATCACAAAATTTGATTCCAGATTCTAAAGTCTGATTCTTCAACTGCTGCTTCCCCTCTACCTGCTCTAACAATTTGTCTACCTGTTATATCTTTCTTTGGGCCCTCCTGGGCCTGTACATTGCGAGTTTCCTTGCCTTCCCCTAGGAACTGTCTGCTAAGCAGCTTCCTTAGGTCCTTCTGGACCTCTGTGACCTTACCTCTTCTCCTTGACCATGCCATAAGTGTCTGTTTGGCTCCTGGAGCCTGCTACACCCTTGGGGTGCTGACCATGTGGTCAGCTTTCTATACCATCTAGGTCTCTCTACTAAAGACACAGGCTTTCTTTTCCCCAGCATTCTCCTGGCTAAAATTCACATCAGCCTACAGTCCCTCAGCTTGCTTCCACTCTCAGCTCCCTCTTGAGCTTGTTGAAACACTTCCCCTCTCACATACCCCACCCCACCCCTGAGGTCAGTATTTTCTTTTGGTTTCCCTTTTTGACCTTTTCTCTCTTTCTCCACAGACTCAGATTTTACTACAGTGTGACCTCAATACAGATGAATGGCCAAAAATTGTCACAGTTAATTTTCAAGTTCTTGCAGATTGTAACAACTTCTGCGACAAGCAAATGATTCTAAAGACTTTTTTTTTTTTTTTAGATTTTTAGAGACGGGTTCTCTGTATAGACCTCACTTGCCTGAAATTCACTCTGTAGATCAGGCTGCCCCTGAACTCAGATATCTGCCTGTGTCTTCCTGTGTGCACCACCACCACCTGGCTCCAAAGTCTCTTATCTCTAAGGCTCTGCAACTTCCTTTTTTTTTTTTTTTTTTTGGTTTTCAAGACAGGATTTCTCTGTGTAACAACCCTGACTGTCCTGGAACTCATTCTGTAGACCAGGCTAGCCTTGAACTCACAGAGATCCGCTTTCAAAAAAAAAATCTCTAAATATTATGTTATAGGGATGGAGAGATGGCTCAGTGGTTAAGAGCACTGGTTGATCTTCCAAAGGACCCAGGTTCAAATCCCAGCACCCACATGACAGTTTGAAACTGTCTGTAATGGCTCGGAGTGATAGCACATGTCTTTAATCGCAGCACTCAAAAGGCAGAGGCAGGTGGATGGATCCCTGTGAGTTCAAGGCCAGCCTGGTCTACAGAGTGAGTTCCAGGACAACCAGGGCTGTAGCAAGAGGCTTTTATTATTGTATTATACACTCTACTTATTTTACTATATTTAATGCCTTTACCTCCCACCCCTTGTTCCTTCCAATCCCTGAACACTAGATGGGAGAGAAAGAAGGTTAAAGGTGAAAGGGCGTGTAGGTCTCTTTGAGCTACTTCCTGCTGATTCATTGGGTTCTTTGGGGGTAATACCAGTCTCAGTAGAAGTCCAGCAAACCACAGACAGCAGCAAGAAGAACAAGCAGCAGTTTGGGGGAATACCAGCAGCCGGGAGAGCAGCAATTTCTTCTTTGTAGCCCTTTCTCCTATTTCTTTGTAGAACCTGTTACACAGAGAAACCCTGTCTCTGAAAAAAAAACAAAAAACAAAAACCTAAAAAAAAAGACTATGCTATAAACTCTATCTAAGGATTTGTAAGTTCATTGAATATGGTTTAAATCTATAAAATCTGTAACAAAATTTGGCTTAAAACTTATAACTAGGGCTGGAGAGATGGCTCAGAGGTTAAGAGCACTGGCTGTTCTTCCAAAGGTACTGAGTTCAATTCCCAGCAACCGCATGGTGGCTCACAGCCATCTACATTGAGATCTGGTGCCTGGGCATATATGTAGAGCAAATACTGTATACATAATAAATAAATAAATGTTTAAAAAAAAAAAAACTTATAACTAGCCGGGCGGTGGTGGCGCACGCCTTTAATCCCAGCACTTGGGAGGCAGAGGCAGGCGGATCTTTGCGAGTTCGAGGCCAGCCTGGTCTACAAAGCGAGTCCAGGACAGCCAGAGCTGTTAAACAGAGAAACCCTGTCTCGAAAAACCAAAAAAAAAAAAAACTTATAACTAACCAGGCAGTGGTGGTGCATACCTTTAATCCCAACACTTGGGAGGCAGAGGCAGGTGGATCTCTGTGAGTTCGAGGCCAGCCTGGTCTACAAAGTGAGTCCAAGACAGACAGCTGCTACACAGAAAAACCCTGTCTCAAAAAACCAAAACAAAAACAAACAAAAAAAACATATAACTAATATATGATTCAACTCTTGTCTGGAAGATACTGTATATGTCGCTTAGATTCAACTCGTTTAGGAAAATAGATGTTTTTAAATGGCATCAGAGAGACTCTGGATGGGTATGGGCTTTTGAAACTTCAAAACACACCCCCAGTGCACACCTCCTCCAACAAGGCCACACCTCCTAATCCTTTTAATCCTTTAAAAAAGTGCCACTCCTTGGTGACTAAGCATTTGAATATATGAGCCTATGGGGCCATTCTTATTCAAACCGTTCAAACCTCTCCTCTCTTTCTCTCCTCTCTTCCCCCCCTCTTTCTCTCTTTCAACAAATTCTCTTTCTCCCACTCTCAAAGATAGTGTACCTCAGGCTGGAACTTGCTGTGTAATCAAGGATGGCTGTCTTAGTTAGGACTTTATTGCTATAAAGAGACACCGTGGCCACTGGTACTCTTATAAAAGAAAGAAGCTTTACTTGGGGCTGGCTTACAGTTCAGAGGTTTAGTCCATTATCATCATGGCTGGAAGCATGGCAGCATGCAGGCAGACATGGTGATGGAGAGGTAGCTGAGAGTTCTACATCTTTATCCATCCACAGGCAGCAGGAAGAGACAGTGAGCCACACAAGGCCTGGCTTGAGCTTCTGAGACCTCAAAGCCCATCCCCAGTGACACACTTGCTCCAACAAGGCCACATCCCCCAATAGTGCCAGTCCCTATGGGCCTGTGAGACCATTTTCATTCAAATCATCACATTGGCCTGAAGTTCCTGATCTCCCTACTTTAACCCCCCACGCTCTAGGACCACTTCTCTATCATGCCAGACTCCCTCAATACAGTTGATGCTTCCCCGTCTGTCATTCTGTGTCATCACCCCACTACCACCCTTCCTTTCGCATTTTTTACTGTGCAGCAGAAAGATGGCAACATTGCTCATTCATTGTCTTGTCTATAAACCCTGGTCCATTAGCCAGCTAGGGCAGAATGAACATGTCACATTTCGGCTGCTGAGTGGGCTTGAGTTAACTGACCAGTCGTTGGCTTTTTGAGGATGCTGACAGACATTAGTAAATAAAAGAATGTACTAACAAAGAATAATAACATCTTTCCCTTTGAGAGCCTTGGGGAGTGGGAGCAGGGACTGGCTCAGTGGTTAAGAGCAAATAGCTGTTCTTCCAGAGGACCCTGGTTCAATTCCCAGCACCCACATGGCTGCTCACAACTGACTGTAACTCTAGTTCCAGGGGATCTGGACTTTGCATGCAAATGCTACACCGATACATGCAGGCAAAACTGCCATACACATAAAATAAAAATATTTTTTAAAAAAAGAACTTACAGCGAAGTTAGAAAAGGCAATATATGCACATGCACATACATGTGCATGTGTATTGCCAGACAGCTTGTGCTTGCTGGGCAGGCCTGACCTGATTCCTGGGAAAACCCTGGGTAGGTGTGGTTGGGCTTGCCCAATAAAATGAGTTTTCAGGCATCTTTTCCAGCAGCAGCAGGGGGGAGCACACAGCAGGAAAGCATGTGGCCACATGTTAACAGGTATCAAGGCAATCAGGTAAGATTCAGGATATTGGAACATTAGCAGGAATTTGCATTTAGATCACATGACCACTGACAGTAATTGTTTGAAGCCAGGAAAATTGGCATCAAAGAAAAAAATGAGGTGGAGAGATAGAGTAAGGCTGAACCCCAAAGGGGCTATTGCCTATCTTCCTGATGACCTTCAATGAGGAATAGACACGGAATTGATGCAAAAAGCAAGAGGAATTTATTGTTCAACTTCAGTGGCCAATGCACTACACCGGAGGGAGTGGCCACCCCGAACTTCACAAAGCTTTGGGTTATATACCTTTTGGGGTATGTGTCAATAATAGTTTAGGCATTGGTGTAAATTTCTGGAGGAGGGGCCCTGCTTCGAAGGTCAGGAAATTTGGCCCTGGCTGTTTTCTTATCTCTGGGGCTGGGCTGTTGTTTCCTCAAGGAGACTTCAAGGAGATCCTGGGGGTGAGTGGTTGTGTTAGTCATTTCCTAGCAACAGCAGTAGAGAGGGGGTGGTTGAAGATCAAGATCGATAGCAGGTCAGGGCATTGGAATTTTACAAACTTTTGCTCAGCCTGAAATGGGAGCTCAAGTCTAGTGGTTAGGAGTGCTAAGTGCTCTTCCAGGTTGGGTTCCAATCACCCACATGGTAGCTCACAACTGGATGTAACTCCAGCCCCAGGAATCCCATGCCCTCTGGCCTCCATGAACACTGCACATGTGACATGGTACACATAAACTCCGGTACAAAGACATACAAGTAAAATAAATCGTAAAAATAAAGGTTAGATAAATCATAAAGATTAAAAGAAAGGAAGAGAAAGAAAAGATGGGTTGAAGGAAGAGGCACAGTCCACAGTAGCCTCTAGAGAGAGTAGGTGGAAAATGGGTCCGGAACTGCTCTGGTGGCCATGTCAGGTCCTCCACTGTAGCCATCAGAAATCAAGCAGGCCAGGCAGGACCGAGGTCTCACTCAGCCCGGCCACAGGCCCTGAGGAAATGATTTACTTGAGGGGATGAGGGAGGCAGTTAATGACTGGTTTTGAGAAATAGTGACTGACCCAGTTCAGGGAAGGTAAGGAAAATGATACAAGATGCAGGCTGTGCTGGGCTGCACAGAAGTCCTGGGGTTACCCACATGAACACAGACCAAACTCATGGAACTCCAGGAGCATGTCAAGAGGTCCAGCCAGGGAGACTGCACTGTGCAGTGGGGTGTCAAGGACCTCATGTGTGCAAAGACCCAGAGTAGGTAGCAGCCCTCAATGGGAACCCTTGGAAGTTTCTGAGGCCTAGCCAGGGGTCAATAGGTCAAATCAACTTTCAGAACAAAGGACTTTATTTGTATTTTGTCTTAGAAGTATTTGCTGAAAACAATAGAGCCCTTCTATAGTCATCATAGTCATCCGGGAACTAACTGAAAATGTCACCATTACAGTGTGACCCCATGATTTCTCAGAAGATGTCTTATTTATTTATTAGTTTTTTTCGAGACAGGTTTTCTGTGTGTAACAGCCCTGGCTGTCCTGGAACTCACTCTGTAGACTAGGTTGGCCCTGAACCTACAGAGATCCACCTGCCTCTGCCTCCCAAGTGCTGGGATTAAAGGTGTAAGCCACCATGCTCAGCAGAAGATGTCATAAATCAATTAACACATGTAACAGAATATTTTTATTTAAAACACTTATATTTACTAATACTTAATAAACACCTATAAAATAGCTAAATTCTATAAACTAAAATCTATAATCTGTCTAAAAAACACCCTAATACCTATCTAAAAACACTTAACACTATTTTAACTTTCTTAAAAGAATATTAAGCCGGGCGTGGTGGCGCACACCTTTAATCCCAGCACTCAGGAGGCAGAGGCAGGCGGATCTCTGTGAGTTCCAGGCCAGCCTGGCCTACAAAGTGAGTCCAGGACAACCAGGGTTACACAGAGAAACCCTGTCTCAAAAAAACAAAAAAAAAGAATATTAATATTCTTAGCATATAGGTCTGTGCAGGATGACTTTGTTTTACGGCAGTCCCAATAGGCAATCCCTTTCAAAGCTTAGTGTCCGTTTGGGCCTTTGCTAGTTCGTATGGCCAGTTTGCCAGAGCTAATTCCAACTGCGAAATTGTGACTGGTTTATGAGACCAATCTATTTTAATCACCACATTTGAACTCAGCTTCTTCCATCAGCTGAGTCTCGTTCCTGTAGTCTCCTCGACCCACATAGGCCTCACGGTCTAAAACTTCTCTGAGCAGCTTCCAAACTTTAAAACTTTTTTGGCCCAAGCCGGGCGGTGGTGGCGCACGCCTTTAATCCCAGCACTTGGGAGGCAGAGGCAGGCGGATCTTTGTGAGTTCGAGGCCATCCTGGTCTACAAAGCGAGTCCAGGACAGCCAGCGATATTCAGAGAAACCCTGTCTCGAAAAACCAAAAAAAAAAAAAATAAAAACTTTTTTGGCCCACTTTGCTGCCAGCCTTAATTCGCTGAATTACGGCAAAGGGTCTTTCTCAGGCTAACTTGCAATGAAAAAATCTTTCTCTCTTGGACTTCGCCTTTCAGTTTATGGCGTACCTTGCTATGTACTTCTCTGGCATGACTTCTCACTCCATGAAGGCAGGAGGAAGAGAGAGACTGGGTGGAGTTCTCTGGCTTATATATCACATTATCTGGTAATCCTTGGCAGTCTCGGGGGTCCACAAGATTTCTCGAGATTTCCAGCAGTTTTGTTGTTTCTCTGCAACTTGCTCAGTTTCTTACCAGTGACCCTTCAACAGGGCATATCATCGGGCCACAACTGGGCTTTGTCCATTTCAGCAAGTTAAAGGGACGCCAAGCTTTTCTTTTGTGCTGCCAGATACTGATCTGAACGGCCTACTAATTTCACTAAAAAGGCCTAACTTCTACCACGAGCACAAACCTCCAAGTTCACTTTTGAATGCCCTTGATAAAGCCACAAATCTTAATTTTGTTAAATTTAACCCTTGAACAAATGTATGAAAGGGGAAAGTGAAACTCCGTAGCCAAGCTCAATGTCTTCCCCAGAAAGATGAAATATGCTTGTGCAGGTCACACCAAGTCATTTCTGTATGAGAGGACAATTTGCATACAGACTGGTTGTTCACACCATTTTCACAACTTTTTTTGTTTGTTTGTTTTTCTGTGTAATAGCCCTGGCTGTCCTGGACTTGCCTTGTAGACCAGGCTGGCCTCAAACTCATCATGCCTGGCTTTTTTCACAACTTTTAAAAAGAAGTGATGGGGGCTGGAGAGATGGCTCAGAGGTTAAGAGCACTGACTGCTCTTCCAGAGGTCCTGAGTTCAATTCCCAGCAACCACATGGTGGCTCCCAACCATCCATCATGAAATCTGGTGCCCTCTTCTGGCCTGCAAGCATGCCTGCAGACAGAACACTGTATACATAATAAATAAATCTTTAAAAAAAAAAGAAGTGATGGGTCAGGGCAGTGGTGGCACACACTTTTAATCCCAGCACTCAGAAGGCAGAGGCAGGTGGACCTCTGTGAGTTTGAGGTCAGCCTGGTCTGCACAGAAAAGCTACACTTTTCTATCTGGAAAAGAAGAAGTGAGGCTACTTCAAGAACAATAACTGGGAGTATCTATCAAGATTCAAGGTTTTATGAGAAAATAGGAATTTGGAAGTTTTGGAAGAGTTGTATCTATTGCCATGATCACTATGGTTTCTCTGATGAGTTTCATGATACTATATAATTTTTAACGCCACATCCTGAAATGTGTTAAAACTTAGAAAATTTCTGTAACTTGACAAAGCAATATACAGATGGCCAGTGCACAACATCACACAATTGTAGATCCATTTAAAATGCCGGGCGGTGGTGGCGCACGCCTTTAATCCCAGCACTTGGGAGGCAGAGGCAGGCGGATCTTTGTGAGTTCGAGGCCAGCCTGGTCTACAAAGTGAGTCCAGGACAGCCAAGGAAACAGAGAAACCCTGTCTCGAAAAACCAAAAAAAAAAAAAAAATGTTAGTTGAACTCGGGAATCAGAAACCACTCAGGGAATATTTTACAGTTGTACTAACAGCCACAGCCTACCTTACATTTTTTTTTTTTTTTTGGTTTTTCGAGACAGGGTTTCTCTGTGTATCCTTGGCTGTCCTGGACTCACTTTGTAGACCAGGCTGGCCTCGAACTCACAAAGATCCGCCTGCCTCTGCCTCCCAAGTGCTGGGATTAAAGGCGTGCGCCACCACCGCCCGGCCAACTAACATTTTTTTAAAGTGTCTCAACAAGATGAAACTTTACTATTGATCAAGCAGGTGTGCCTAGAAGAGCAAACACACAGAGACGGGAAGTACATTTAGTTTTTATTCTACTCAGGTAGTGACTGTGTCTTTTCCCCATTGGGTAGGATCCAACTCACAGTCTTTTGAGATTGACTAGTTTTTAAAGAATCAGTGCAAAGTGAATGAATGGGAGGGGTTAACCAGTCCAATCCATGGAGCCTTCCTATAAGCAAAGGTTTTACTAGCTGATAGGGGAGGGATTAAAACATTTGCATAAAAGTTTTACTAGATGGGAAAGATAAAAAGGTTTGAATTTAAGGCTGGAGAGATAACTCAGCAGTTAATTGCCCTGACTGTTCTTTCAGAGGACCAGGGTTTGATTCTCAGCCCCATATGGCAGTTCACCTCCACCTCCAGTTCCAAAAGGATCTGGCACCAGGCATGGTGATGCACACTTTTTTGTTTTGCTTTGTTTTTCGAGATAGAGTTTCTCTGTGTAGTCCTGGCTGTTCTGGAGTTGCTCTGTAGACCAGGCTGATCTTGAACTCACAGAGATCCGCCTGCCTCTGCCTGCCAAGCGCTGGGATTAAAGACGTGCGCCACTGCACCTGGCAGATGCATACTTTTAATGCTAGCATTCAGGAGGCAGAGAGCAGTTGGATCACTGTGAGTTTGAGGCCAACCTGGTCTACACAGTGAGAGTTCCAGGCTAGCCAAAACTCTGTAAATCAGGATGGCCTCAAACTCAGATATCTGCTTGCCTGTGCCTCCGGAGTACAAAGATTAAAGCTGTGTGTCACCACACCCAGCAAAACTTTTCTTTTTTTCAACTTTGAGACATGATTTCATTAAGTTTCCCAGACTGGACTTAAGTATGCCTCAAGGTCCTGAGTAACTAGGATTAGAAGAGTATTGATCTCCTTTCTCATCACTGTTGTTATCAAAGCAGCTTAGGGAAGGAAGTGTTTATTTTGTCTCACAGTTTGATGGTATCATGGTGGGAAAATGTAGAAGGAATATCTACTGTATTGTATAGATACATCACCTGTCAATAAAAGACTGTATGGCCTATAAAACACGGTAGGACAGGAGGTGGGACATCTGGTAGGCAGAGAGGATTATGGAGAGTGCCAGGCTCAGAAAGGGATGCCAGGAAGATGTGGGGAGAGATGCATGGTACCTGAGCAGAGGTAACCAGCCTAGTGGCAGAACTTAGACTAGAATAAATAGAATTTATCAAAATTTACTAAAATAAATATGAGTTGATTAGGGAGTGAGTCTAGCTGTATGACCTAGGTATTTGTAATTATATTTTGAGTCTGAGAGTCTTATTTCTGGGAGCTTGGAGCTGGGAGGGAGAACACATACTACAACATAATTGCGCCCAATTTATGGCAATTAGAATCCAAGAAAACAGCCAGAAAAGCCTCAAAAAGCCAGGCATAGAAGCCACAGTTTGGCGGGGGGGGGGGGGGGAACAGGTTTTGGTTTGGTTTGGTTTGGTTTGGTTTTTTTTAGCAACAGTACACTGCCTGTAGCAGAGCAGAGCAACCGAATTCTGCCCTCACAAGTGAGGTGGAGTCACAATCTCCCAAGCAGAAGTGCCAGCTGATGACCACAGGCAAACTAGGCGTGTGAGTAGCCAGTACAGTGGTGAGTAGCCAGAACTGTGGAGACCACAGCCACAGCTGCTACAGGTTCTCCCAGACTTGGCATGGCAGGTCCGCCAAGTCCTGGCCTATGGGGCTCACGAAAACCCTGAATGCTCTATGCTCATGGAAAGTGGAAATGCGGTCCTAGGCTGGCTGCTGTGGCCAGAGTCAGAGGCAGGTTGGCCAAGACTGCAGGCGACAAAAACAGAGAAGCACAGCCCATAGTGACCACTGTCAGTATGAGAGCTGATGAAGCCAAACCACAAAGAAGTGGAGGAAGTGGCACGGTAGATGGCGGACCAAGAGAAGTACTCCCCTGGGCTGTGGCCCGAAGTGTACAGCCATCACTACCTCCAGCCCATTCCAGAGCCTCACAATGACTGAGAAGACTCCAGAACAGGTAATCCATGCTGAAGCTGACAATTCCCAGGGAGGCACACACCTTTGATCCCAACACTTGGGAGGCAAAGGCAGGTACATAGAAATTACAGTGATTTAAACTTAAAATTAAAAGCTGCTTGCAAAAGGCAGGCTGAAATTCAAAGTGACTGTCCTTTGTGATCTAAAAAATAAATACACTTAAAGGTATATTTAGTTCCAAATTTTCAAAAGAATTTTTTTTTTTAAATCTCAATTGAAAATGGGTCTGGGCATGGTGATGCACACCTTTAATCCCAGCAGTCAAGAGGCAGAAACCTGTGGATCTCTGTGAGTTCAAGGTCAGCCAGGACTCTGTTACACAGAGAAACCCTGTCTTAAAAAAAAAATACAAACACAAAAAACAAAAAGAAAGAAAGAAAATACTTTATTGCCAAAAAACATTTTGCCTTAGGAAAGCCATAACCCGCTCAACTGTCAAAAAAGGAACACCCCCCCCCCCCAGTTAGGGTTAGGGCAGGGTTTTGTTTTTATCTTTCTAGGAGAATAAAAGCATCCAACTAAGGAATCTAGAGACTACTAGACAAATGAAACCTCTCAAGAAAAAGGACGGGGCTGGAGAGGTGGCTCTGAGGTTAAGAGCACTGGCTGTTCTTCCCAAGGTCCTGAGTTCAATTCCCAGCAACCACATGGTGGCTCACAGCCATCTACAATGAGATCTGCCTGGGCATATATGTAGAGCAAATACTGTATACATAATAAAAAATTTAAAAAAATGTTTAAAAGAAAAGAAAAAAGAAAGAGGACGGACTATGTAACCGAACTTTTAAGTTATTATTTAACACTTATTTATTACTAAATTCACTTATAACAAACACCAACAATTTCTTAACTATTAATCCTATAAATTCCTACAACCCCTTTAACCTATCCACTAAACCTATTGATAATCATAACAACTACTTTCATACCCTTTTAGAATGATACAGTCTCTGGGGCAGGTCCTCAGTCGTCAGGAAACCAGTCTCGGGGGTAGACTCTTTAACGCACTTAGCAGTCCTTTTTCTGGAATAGCTCAGACGCAGGTTCGTCAGGGTAAATTGGCTATCGAAGTCTCACTGTAAATAAGGCTTGAGGCTTTCTTCTCTCTGGGAGACCTCAGCGTCTGTAGGCCACCTTACTTCCCTTCGTATCAGCAACTCTGCCGTTCTGCCTCAGTCTTTTTTTTTTTTTTTTTTTTTTTTGGTTTTTCGAGACAGGGTTTCTCTGTTTAACAGCTCTGGCTGTCCTGGAATCGCTTTGTAGACCAGGCTGGCCTTGAACTCGCAAAGATCCGCCTGCCTCTGCCTCCCAAGTGCTGGGATTAAAGGCGTGCGCCACCACCGCCCGGCGACTGCCTCAGTCTTTAAAGCTGGCCACAGTTCCGTTCAGGCCACTGTTCAGACAGGTCAAACCCCTCTAGGCAAAAGCTGAGCCACAGGGTTTAGTCCTTGGCCTTTTGCTGTCTTGCCGAGGCTTTCTCTGCTCACCAGCTTCCTTCTGCCTCAGGGAGATCTGGCCATTGGTCTACCAGAACTTTCTCCAGCAGGACTCTCGGAGCTCTCTCATATCGGGGGCCCTTAGCATGCACGCGCCTCTCTGGCGTCATCCACTTGTCCTTAAATAGGATCACTCCTTGTTCCACCTGCTTCAGCTTAATTTGGGCTCTGCCCACTTAGCAGTTGAAAGCAATGCCAGGTCATAAAGTCTTTCCTTCTTTCACCTGGCTTCAACCTTGTTTTTCAGTCCAAAGAGACTCCCCTCATTTCACCTGACTTCATCCATAAACTGATAAGCTAATTGCTCACAGCAGTTGATCTTCATGCCCCGAATTAAGAGACTGTATCAGAAACTTAGGTATTCACTAAATCTAACTTATATTAACCTATCAGCCCCTACAGGACTATCAAAGGAAAACGTCCCAAGAAAAGAAGTGAATTGGCCAACTGGTATGGCCCACCTCCATCTTGTCTCTTCTGCCCTCTACAGACATAAGTGACAAATGGTCTTTATGTGATCCCAATTCAATTAAAAATTAAAGCTGGCTTTAATCCCAGCACTTGGGAGGCAGAGGCAGGTGGATCTTTGTGAGTTCGAGGCCAGCCTGGTCTACAAAGTGAGTCCAGGACAGCCAGGGCTACACAGAGAAACCCTGTCTCGAAAAAACCAAAAAAAAAAAAATTAAAGCTGGCTTTGGGGTTGGAGTGTGGCTCTCTCCTTCTTCAAGCCCATGCATACTTATCTGTCAAAGTGAAATCCAAAATCTCTGTTTCAAATCAGAAAGGACAGAGAAAAAAATTAAAATAAGGGACTATTTTATTGCCACTGATCTCATTATCTTTTGGTGTTTATTTGACTCTATAACTTTTTTTTTTGTTTTGTTTTGTTTTTGGTTTTTCGAGACAGGGTTTCTCTGAATATCTCTGGCTGTCCTGGACTTGCTTTGTAGACCAGGCTGGCCTCGAACTCACAAAGATCCGCCTGCCTCTGCCTCCCAAGTGCTGGGATTAAAGGCGTGTGCCACCACCGCCCGGCTTAACTTTTTTTAAGGTATAAATATTATCTCAAAATTTATAAGGTTATTATGTATATATAAACTTCTTGTCAGGATACTAGTAGTCATAAAGATTATTAACTAAGCCAGGTGTGGTGGCTCACACCTTCAATCCCAGCACTCGGGAGCCAGAGGCAGGCAGATCACTGTGAGTTCAAGGCCAGCCTGGTCTACAGAGTGAGTCCAGGGCAGCCAGGGCTGTTACACAGAGAAACCCTGTCTCAAAAAAAAAAAAACAAAAAACAACAACAACAAAAGATTATTAACTAATTCTAGAAATAACCTTTAACTAGTGTTCTGCCCAGTTCTTGAGACCCCAAAGACCATCCAAGAGCCAACTCCGATGTAAAAACATAAGAGTTGTTTATTCAAGCTCAAGCTTGGATTCCCAAGGCTCTCTGATCCAGTGGTTTGAGTTGAGAGCCCTGAAAATACAGGGTTTTTTAATAGGGGCTTAAACAAAGAAAGGGGTTTCTACCATAGGATTGGATGACATTTGGACAGACAAAGCTGTCTATCCCTAATTGGCTCATTGTTGTTGCCATACCGTTATTGGTCAGCTTGACCAGCAGAAAGTTTGTTTAGACTTTTTGGGTGCTTTCTCAGAGTGAGTTGTCTGGTTATGACTAGGGAACACCTCTGGAATGCAAGGTCCGGGGTATATTTTGTTGTTTTTCCTGGAACTGGAGATCAGCTCTGAGTCAAACCTACTACAAAATGGAATCTTTTTTCAAGATGGAGTCAGACAGACTCCACACTATCTTCCTGTAGGAGTTTTCAGGTTTGAGTCTGAAGCAAATAACTAAGAACAAAGTTTGTGTACCTCAGATGTACTCAGAAAGGATTTCTGAGATCTTTCTGTATATGAAACTTGATTTGAGGGGGAGGGTTTCAAGACAAGGTTTCTCTGTGTAGCCCTGGCTATCCTGGAACTCACTCTGTAGACCAGGCTGGCCTTGAACTCACAGAGATCCACCTGACTCTGCCTCCCAAGTGCTAGGATTAAAGAAATGTGCCACCACACCCAGCTTGATGTTTTTAGATTGATAATGCAAGTCAGGATAAAAAATGATTTAGGAGCCGGCGTTGGTGGCGCACGCCTTTAATCCCAGCACTTGGGAGGCAGAGGTAGGTGGATCTCTGTGAGTTCGAGGCCAGCCTGGTCTACAAAGTGAGTCTAGGACAGCCAGAGCTGTTATACCGAGAAACCCTGTCTCGAAAAAAAAAACCAAAAAAAAAAAAATGATTTAGGTACAGAACTTTGAACACACCAAGATAGGATAAATAAAAAATATATTTCCAAAGTTGCCAAAAGCATATGGACTGGACATTGTGAATGTATATCTTACCTTATAGCTTTCATAATTGTTTCATAATTAATACTGTTGTATTTATTAGGTTTTATTAAAAAACCTTGCCGGGCGGTGGTGGCGCACGCCTTTAATCCCAGCACTTGGGAGGCAGAGGCAGGCGGATCTTTGTGAGTTCGAGGCCAGCCTGGTCTACAAAGTGAGTCCAGGACAGCCAAGGATACACAGAGAAACCCTGTCTCGAAAAACCAAAAAAAAAAAAAAAAAAAAAAAACCTTTTCAGACTAAAAAGGGGAAATCTAAAAGGAATATCTTATGTACTGTATAGATATATCACATATTAATAAAAATCTATGGCCTATAGGAAAAGCTAGAATAGAAGATGGGACATCTATAGGCAGAGAGGATTCTGGGAGAGTTCTAGGCACAGGAAGAGACACTGGGAAAATGTGAAGAGGAGAAGCACATGGTAGAGGTAACCAGCCACAAAGCAGAACTTAGATTAGAATAAGTAGATTATTAAATTATGAGCTAATCAGGGAACAAGCCTATTAGTGAGACCTAGGTATTTGTTAATATATTTTGAGTTTCAGAGTCTTATTTCTAAGAGTTTGGGGCTGGGAGAAAGAACACACACCACAATAGGGAAGTCATAATGGCAGGATGGTGAAGCAGCTAGGCATATTGTGACTACAGCCAGGAAGCAGAGAGAAATGAATGTTGATACTCAGCTTGCCTTTTCTTCCTTAAAATTATCTTAGTTTATTTTGAGACAGAGTCTCTTTTTGTAGTTCTGTCCTGAAACTCACTCCGTAGACCCGGCTAGCCTTGAACTCACAGAGATCCACCTGCCTCTGCCTCCCGAGTGCTGGGATTAAAGGTGTGCGCCACTACGCCCGGCTTATATGTGTGTTTTGCATGTATATGGGATAAACACATACATGTGTGTGTGTGTGGTGCATATGGAAAACTGAGGTTGACATGGTAAATAAATAGCTCTTCCATCTTGATATAATTCTACTTTATTCACTAAGGTGGGGTTTGTCACTTAATGCCAGAGCTAAGATGGCTAGTCTCCCTTACCATCTTGTCTGGAGATTCCTTGGCTCTGTCTCCTGAGGCCAGAATTACAGATTGGCCTCCATGCCCACTCATCATTTACATGGTGTGAGGGCGCAGTGTAACTACCACGTTAGACTAGACCACTCCATGGGTAGAAAGAAAAGTTTATTGGGGGTCACACTGCCAAGACTATCTCATGGAAGGGTCAAGGGGATGCAGAGAGAAGCAAAATGACAGAGAACCAAGAGGATTTTCTGTGACAGTTAGCAGGGTGGGGGACTTTGAGCTGGTACATGCTGTGTGGGAATGAGATACATTTGCCCCAGGTAGTTAGTGGACCTCTGAGGATGAATCAAGAGAGGTTCCTGGTACATGGAAATGTTAGCCTTCTTTTTACACAACAACAATCCTTCTGTTTACCTTGGCCAAAGTTCTCCTCTTAGGACGTTGTCACCAGTACTGCCCTTTTTGGGGACCACTTTAGACATAAACCATGGGTTCTGGGATCTGCACTCCAGGTAAGCACTTCACCACCGAACCACAGCTCACTTTTAGGGTGCCTGTGATTCATCTTGAACAACTGAATAAGAAGTGAAGTCTAGGTCAGAGTTCTTTTTTTGGCCACATGTGTCTAGCAGTTCCAGCACCATTTGACAAAAAGACCAGAGCTTCTGTATTGAATTTGTTTCTTCTTTTGTTTTGTTCCTGGAGACGAAAACCAAACTTAAAGCCTTGCACTTGCTAAGTAAGTACACTACCAACCTACCTTAATTAACTCAATCTAGAAATTCCCTTACAGACATAACCCAATGTTGTCTCATGGATGATTCTAGATCTTGTTAAGTTGACACTCCATATTAACCATCACAGCAGACCTGCACCACTGGGCCCTTATCACATCCACATACAATGCCCCTCAATCATCCATCTTCACCAGACCATCACCCTCCTCATGTCCTCTCTCATCTCCTGCTAGTGTCCAACTCCCTCCAAGTGGACTCCTGTCTACATTAATTTTATTATTATTATTATTATTATTAATAGTAGTAGTAGTATTATTATTAGTGTGTGTGATGTATATGTGAGCACACATGCCCTGGCACACATGTGGAAGGAAAGGGCAGTGTTTTGTGGAATCAGTTCTTTTTGTTTTGTTTTGTTTTTCAAGACAGGGTTTCTCTGTGTATCCCTGGCTGTCCTGGACTCACTTTGTAGACCACTTTGGCCTTGAACTCACAGAGATCCACTGCCTCTGCCTCCTGAGTGCTGGGATTAAAGGCGTGCACCACCACCGCCCAGTGTGGAATCAGTTCTAAGGATCAAGGCTCAAGCTCTCAGGCCCTTTACCTGTGGAGCTGTCGCCAGCCCAGTTCCCTCCCACATTTGTGGTTGCTTTTTGTTTTGTTTTTAATCTAGATACTGCCTGTGATTCATCTTGAATAACTGAATAAGAAGTGAAGTCTAGGTCAGAGATCTTTTTTTGGCCACATGTGTCTAGCAGTTCCAGCACCATTTGACAAAAACACCAGGGCTTCTGTATTGAATTTGTTTCTTCTTTTGTTTTGTTCCTGGAGACGAAAACCAAACTTAAAGCCTTGCACTTGCTAAGTAAGTACACTACCAACTGACCTAAATTCCCAAGCCCTTGAATTTATTTTGTATGTTTGTTCAAAAAAAAAAATCAGCTGGGGACCAGCATCAAGAGTCCACACCTGTAATTCCACCACTCAGGAAGATTTGTCACAACTCCAAGACTAGTCTAATCTACATGGTGAATTATGGGCCAGCCTGAGCTACAAACACCCACCCCTAAAAACAAATTATCTGGGTATTATTTGTTAGCATATATTTCTAGGCTCACTATTCTGCCCATTGGTCTCTGTCCCCTCGCCACCAATTGATTATACTAGTGCCGTGGTTTGGGTTTGGAGCATTGCCTCAAATGCTCTTGTCTTGTATTGAAAGCTTGGTTCTTGGTACAAGCAGTGTTCAGAGATGGGGCTTGGGAGAGGTGACTAGATCATAAGGCCTCAGTCCTCAGGAATGGACTGATCCATAGATCGATTCAAAGTTTGAATGGGGTATTTGAAGGGAGAACTGGAAGTATGGCCTTGAGATTTTTTTCTGGTCCCCAGTCCTTTCCTATTCTGCTTCCAGACTGCAATGCTGTACTCCTCAACACAGGCCCACTGCAATGGACCCAGACAACCATGAACTGAAACCACAAGCCAAAACCAATCCTCCCTATAAGCTGTTTTCTCTAGTATTTGGTCACAGTGCCAAAAGGTCTAATACAAGTCATAGTGTGATTTTGAGACCAGCAAGACTGATCTTGTATCCTCTTCAAAAAGTCTACTATTTGACGGCAATGACATCTTAGTACGCACTGACTAGCATGGCTAAACTCCATCATCAAATGCGAACAGGGATGTGGAACAACAGGAGTGCTCGCCTGCTGCTCATGGGAATGCAAGATGGCACATGCATTTTGGAAAACAGAAGGGCATTTTCTTTCAAAACTTGAGGATGTTCCCGCAGGAGTCACAGCAGGCAGGAAAAAGAATCTCACAGAGGTGAGAATGAAAACTTGATTCAGCCCTACTTAGTCTGCCAGTCTGGATCAGACTTCAGAGAGTCTGATGCCAGGCGGTTTATTGCCAGCATATTTAAATACAGTAGAATTTGGGGGAAAGTTTCCAGGTAGCAATCATTCCAATTCCAGGTGTACAATAAGGCTTTAGGTGTGACTAGATAGAAACTCCTTTGCAATGTACATGTGACCTTGAAGATAAGTTCTGTAGCTTAAGGGCCTAGGATCTGGTGTGGTCTCTGGCCAGTATAACACAGAGGTCAGCAGGCTGTGAAGTGCATGGGACATCCCCCCTAAGGATGGGTCTATTAACTGGGAGCTAAAGATAAAGGTCTAGGGAGGGGGGGTCTGGGATAAAGATTCTGGGGACGGGGTAAGGTCTGCCTGTACAGACAGCAATATGTCACCAGGTCGTTAACAATATTCACTCCCAGTCATCTGAGTAGAAAATGGGTATTTCCTCCTTTGAGGAGAGGCTCCTATATGATTTACATTCCTGGTTTCTCTAGTAATTTGTGGGCTCAAGAACCTTTGTGTTACCAACAAAAACTAAAATTCTCTTACAGTGTATTCCAGTGGTTACACCCCTAGGAATTAACCCGAATGAGCAGAAGAAATGTCCACACAAAAACCTGGATATAATGCTTCTGGCAGCTGGGCGGTGGTGGCGCACGCCTTTAATCCCAGCACTCGGGAGGCAGAGGCAGATGGATCTCTGTGAGTTCAAGGCCAGCCTGGTCTACAAAGTGAATCCAGGACAGTCAAGGATGCACAGAGAAACCCTGTCTCGAAAAACCTAAAAAAAAAAAAAAGACACGGGTATAAGACACGAGCTAGTAGGGGTGTGGCTTAACTAGCTGAGCAAGTTTAACTCTGAGGACTTGGGAGGGAGGAATAAAAAGCCAGAGCCCAAGGAGAAGGGGGCTCTACAAAGGAGGGGGGAAAAGCCAGAGCCCTGAGGAGAAGGGGGCTACAAAGAGAAGAGAGAGAAGGAGCTCCACAAAGAAGTAAAAGAGAATGGGCTTTATAAAGAAGTAAGAGTAAAGACTCTACAGAGAAGAGAAAGGCCTACAAGGAGGAAAGCGGTTGCTGTTCTCCTGGCTGCTGGTGCTCCCCCAAACTGCTGCTTGTTCTCCCTGCTGCTGTCTCCTCGTTTTCTGGACTTCTAATGAGACTATTACCCCCAAAGAATCCAACAACCCTAATCAGCAGCAAGTAGCTCAAAGAGAACTCCGTCCTTTTTTCCTTTAACCTTCTTTTTCTCCCACCTAGGGTTGGGGGGGGGGGTTGAAAGGAACAAGGGGAAGACGGGAGGCAGAGAGAGGCAGGTGGGTCTCTGTGAGTTCAAAGCCAGCCTAGTCTATAAAGTGAGTCCAGGACAGCCAGGGTTACACAGAGAAACTCTGTCTTGAAAAACCAAAAAAAAAAAAAAAAAAAAAGAAGAAGAAGAAGAAGCACTGGGAAAGGTGTTACTCACATATGAGGCCAAAGCAGGAGCATTGGAGTTCAAGGTCACCTGGGCCATATCGTGAAATCCTGCCTCCTACCCCCAGAAAAAAAGTAAAGGTAGTAAAGATAGGACAGGGTGTTGAGAGGCATCAGGATTTGGGTGGGTGAGGGAGGGAGGGAGGGAGTAGTGACCAAACATCTCCAAAAATAGCTGGAAGGACAGGCATGCAGCTGGCTCTCAAATATCACTGCCACAGTGCTGATGTGGGAGTATTGTGATTGGGGAAGGGGTGTTAGGAGTTGTTTTTCTTTGAGACAGTCTCACTCTGTAGTGCAGGCCGGGCTGGAACTCACTTCATACCCCACACTGACGCCCGTTCATTGTGATTTTCCTGCCTCGGCTTCCCAAGTGATGGGGTTGTGAGTGTGTGTAATTGTGTCCAGTTTGGATCTGTGAAGATCCATGTCAGAGGTGGCCAACGCTTCCTTTTCAAGCAGCCGCCAAGATGGCTGAAGTGGAGCAGAAGAAGTAGTGCACCTTGAGCAAGTTCACCTACTGTGGCGTGGACCTGGACCTACTGCTGGACATGTCCTGTATACAATAGCTGATGCAGTTTTATAGAACCTGCCAGAGACGGCCGCCGGACAGTGGCCGGCGGCGGAAGGGCAGCACTTGCTACTGAAGTGCCTGAGAAAGGCCAAGGAGGCGCCACCCATGAATAGCTGGAGGTGGTGAAGACCCTCCTGAGGGACATGATTATCCTGCCCCCCGAGATGGTAGGCAGGCAGCATGGTGGGCTTGTACAACAGCAAGACCTTCAACCAGGTGCAGATTAAATCAGAGATGACTGGCCACTCCTGGGGCAAGTTCTCCATTACCTCCAAGCCCGTGATGCAGGACTCCTATTGCTTCATCCCCCTTAAACAGCCTTGCCCAATAAAGACTTTCGTTTAGTGAAAAAAAAAAAAGATCCATATCAGCAGCTGGTCCGTGGTGGTGCATGCTTTTTACCCCAGGAGGCAGAGACAAAGGGATCTCTGTGAGTTTGAGGACATCCTGGTCTACAGAGTGAGTCCAGGACAGCCAGGGCTACACAAAGAAACCCTGTCTCCTGAGGGGAAGAAAAGGATCCATGCCAGTAAGTGAAGAGGTCGGTGTTGAGAGCCAGCAGTTAGAACGCAAGCCAACCTTCAGGAGAGGTGTGGGGACAGCTGGCCATGTGAATGTGGGAGTCCTTTTTATGAAGATGTGACTGAAGTGACAAAGCCATGTAGGTCCCTGGAAGGAAGTGGGAAGCTTTGAGGCCCAGTCCTTGAATGTATAGGAATCTCCAGAGGGAAAAGGAGAAGGAACACGGGAAAAAGTTCCAGCTCCAGCCTGTTGCTCTCAGGAAGGTGATGTCACTTCCTGGTGTGGTGGCCACAGCCTGTGGTATGATTTCGTTGACAAGTGCAAGTTCAGTGGCAGGTCCAAGAGAGGCAGGTAGAATGAGAGAAAAGGACAGCCCCTGAGAGCAGAGAAATGAGGAAGTAGCCACAGCAGAAAGGTTTAGACATAGATGGCGGCTGTAGTTTGCATCTGTTGCCACAGGAACCTGGCACAACAGCTGCAGGGATGTTCCTGAGTTCTGTGACCACAACCAATGACGATACATTGAGCAGCTCCAACAACAGATGGTCCAAAGCACCAAAAACTGAGATGGAGTGTGAGCAGGCCCTGGGGGAGACTGAGATGGAGTGTGAGCAGGCCCTGGGGGGGGGGCCTTCCCTGCTTTTTTTTTTTTTTTTTTTTTTTTTTTTTTTTGCTGCTTGTGGCTTCATTATCCCTGAATTATAGCTGCATGTCTGTCTTCCTTCTCTCATCTTCTCATGCCTCCAGGCTCCCTCCCCTACACTCTTACAAGGTTGGTTGCAAGCCTGGGCTGCCTGGATGACCCCTTCACTTAACCCATCTTTAGCTGCAAGTGACATTTGCAGGTTCTGGGAATCAGGATGGAATGTGGACATTTTGGGTGGGGCACCATTCAAGCACACTACCCAAGGCAACTTCAGAAGAATGAACAAAGGACATCTGGACCCAAGGACAGCTTGGTGACCAACTGGTGGAAGACACCTTCAGAAGCCTTCGCCTCACTTCCACATCTCTGTGGAGTCAGGGGGCAAAGTGGCCAGTGATATGAGCAGAGGAGATTGGAGTTTGTCTCTGGGAAGACTGACTGCATCAACTGGAGGAGCCAGCCTGTTACCCTGGGACATAGGAGTCCTCGTAAGGCGATGGCCAGAAAGTTAAGCCAAGGCCAGGCAGCAAGACTGAGAGTGTGTCCCAACATTTCCATGTGTTGCTGGTGTCTGGCTTGGAGAGGCAGGGCTTGATAAGGAGCAGACACTAAAGGCAGCACAAACCTTAAGGGTCAAACATGGCCATAACTTCTTAGTGGCCTAAACGTGTTTTTTGTTTTGTTTTGTTTTTTTGTTTTTGTTTTATTTTTCTTTTTTTTTTTTTTTTTGGTTTTTCGAGACAGGGTTTCTCTGAATATCTCTGGCTGTCCTGGACTCACTTTGTAGACCAGGCTGGCCTCGAACTCACAAAGATCCGCCTGCCTCTGCCTCCCAAGTGCTGGGATTAAAGGCGTGCGCCACCACCGCCCGGCTGTTTTGTTTTTCAAGACAAGTTTCTCTGTGTATCTCTGACTGTCCTGGACTCACTTTGTAGACCAGGCTGGCCTCGAACTCACAGAGATCCACCTGCCTCTGCCTCCCGAGTGCTGGAATTAAAGGCATGTGCCACCACGCCCGGCTAAATGTGTTACAGGTGCTCTTTAGGAGCTCCGTAGTGAGGACGCTGGCTCTTCTCCCTTCTCTTCTACATTTGTACCACTGTATCCCAGCCAGGCAGGGTGAGAGGGCCACTGGTGTGGGAGTGCCAGTGTGGAAGAGGGCCAGGGGCATGTGGGAGCTCTGTGCAAAATCTTTTCTCATTTTTTTTCTTTTGTTTGTTTGTTTGTTTGTTTTGAGACAGGGTTTCTCTGTGTAATAGCCCTGGCTGTCCTGAACTTGCTTTGTAGACCAGGCTGGCCTCGAACTCGAACACACAGAGATCCTCCTGCCTCTGCCTCCCAGGTGCTGGGATTAAAGGCATGCGCCACCACGCCTGGCCAAGACAGGGTTTCTTTGTCTAGCCTTCGCTGTCCTGGAACTAGCTCTGTAGACCAGCCTGGCCTTGAACTCATAGAGAAACATCCACCTGCCTCTGCCTCCTGAGTGCTGCGATTAAAGACTTGTGCTACTACCCAGCTTTTTTTCTTCTGCCTCTGCTTTTTCAGTACTGAAATTACAGGTGGGAACCACTGAGTCTGGTTAAAGTATTCACTTTATGAGAATTACAGTTAATGTGTAGAAGCAGATAAATGCTTGTGTTAATAATGAGAGGAAAAGGCCAGGTGTGGTGGCGCATGCCTTTAATCCTAGCATTTGGGAGGCAGAGGCAGGTGGATCTCTATGAGTTCAAGGCCAGCCTGGTCTACACAGTGAGCTCCAGGACAGCCGAGGATACACATAGAGACCCTGTCTTGGAAAAAAAAAAAAAACAAAAATATTGATTGCTGTTGAGTAAGAACCATATACCATGGGCTGGAGAGCAGGGCAACCTCTCTAAAATATTTATGAAGAATTTTCTGAAATACTTATTAATGGTCCACAGTAAGAGCATACTCCTTTAGAATTCTTTTTTTTTTTTTAATTGAGCTGGGCATGGTGGTGAATGCCTTTAATTCCAGCACTCAGGAGGCAGAGGCAGGTGGATCTCTGTGAGTTCAAAGCCAGCCTAGTCTATAAAGTGAGTCCAGGACAGCCAGAGATACACAGAGAAACCTTGTCTGTCAAACAAGCAAACAAACAAAAAAAAACCCCAAAAACCAGATACAGGGGCTGGAGAGGTAGCTCCACTGTTAAGAATGCTGGCTGCTCTTCCAGAGGACAGGGTTCAATTCTCAGCACCCACAATGGTGGTTCCTATCCTTCCATAACTCCAATTCCAAGGGGATTCCATGCCTCCTCTGGCCTCTGTGGACACTGCACACAAACAGTTCACAGACATATAAGAAGGCAACACACCCATACATGTAAGATAAAAATTAAGAAATGCCAGATACAGGCCAGCAAGATGGCTCAGTGGGTAAAGGAACGTGCTGTCAAGTCTGAGGGCTCCAGGACTCATGGCGGAATAAAAAAAACAACTTCCGCAAGTTGTTCTCTGTCCTCCACGGGTGCCATGGCATGAGCATGCCTCTTCCCTGCCCATGCACACACACAATAAGTAAACAAATGGGGTGGGTGGGACAGTGAGACCGGGAGGGGGTGGAGGGAGGGGATGGTAATGGAGATGTAACTTGAAGTAATGAATACATGTTAAAAAAAAAAAAAAACATTTAAAAAACATACATTCTGAAATTCTGTTATTCTGAGATCTCCTGGTTGTGCAAACACTACAGAGTGCACCTATACAGACTGAAAGGACTATGTCCCTGGGTAGTATAACAGTATAGGTTCACCATCAAAAATGCAGTGTGTCACTAATTAAAACCTGCACATGGCACAATGACCGGCTTGGTGGGGTGGCACGGGTGAGGTGCTGTGAGGAGCAAAGCAGAGCAACAATGTTACCACCTCCCTGGAGTCTGGCTGAGGAAAAATAGTAGCTTAAGCCCTGGCACCGACAGCCTGAAGCAGGGCTTCACCTGTACTGAGTCACTCACTCATCATTCTAAAAGACGGAGGCAGAAGGACCACTGTGAGGTCAGGACAACCTGAACTACGCTGCACCGGACCGATGTGACAGTGTCTAGCCTGGCACCTGGGGCCTGCATGCATACACATGGATGGTGACTCCTATAAACTGTGCCCAACCTCCTCCCAAATATCATAAACTTACTTAAAACATTGAGACATTTGTTAAGTGTATTGCCCAGTTCTCTAGTATGAACTTTGTACGTGACACCCCTCGTGTTGCAATGTCAAAAGGCTGGACGAACCTGCCAGGCTTACAGAATGACAAAAGTATCTACAGGTCTATTCTGTTTCCCTAGAAAATAATTTTTAAAAATTATGTGCACAAGTGTTTTTGCTAGGTTGTTCTGTCTTTGCACCACGTGCTTGCCGGGTGCCCATGGAGGTCAGAAAAGAGCAGGAAATCCTGGGGAATTCCACCTGTTGGAGCTGAGAACCGAACCCGGGGCTTCTGGAAGACCGACCAGCCAACGCTTTCAGCCACCGAGTCACCTCTCCAGCCCTTAGAAATCACACAATGGTTTCAACAGAGAGGTGAAGGAGGCGGCACCCCAGGAAGGGACCATTCGACTCTGAGATGGCTACTCGGGCAGGTATATGTCGTTTTCATTTTCAATGACGAGCGTCTCGGTGCCTGTCCCCTAAGACGCGCCCGTCCGCCATGAAGGACGCGAAGGTTCCGGAGGGACCTAGCCAGTATTCAGTCACGAACCGGCTAGACTGCCAGGCTGTGGCCAGGCCCAGGCCCCGCCGTGGCCCCGCCCCCATGGCCCCGCCCCAGTGGACAGCCGCAGGAAGCGCGCGGGGCTACTCCGACGCAGCGGTCACAAAGGTGCGGAGGGGGCGCGGGGTGCAGGCCGGGCGCACAGAGCTTCCCGCGCGGCATTCAGTCGCCGCCCGGGCCTAGCCCCGGCCCATCCCGGCCATGCAGGCCCGCCCTCGACCCCTGCCCGAGCTTCCGGAGCGGCGCTCGGGGCTCCGCTGCTCTGGCCTGGGGGGCGGGGCCGGCGGCGCGGCGTCATGCATATGCATGAGCGGCGCGGCGGCGGCTCCATTGTGCCCTCCGAGCGGCGGTGGCGCGATGGCGCGGGCGGCGGCGGCCCGGGGGCGGCGGGCGGTGCCGAGGGCGGGCTGAGCGCATGGAGCGGCGCGGGCCGGGGGCCGCGGCGACGGGCCGGGCCGGGCGGAGGTGAGCTGCTGGGTGGCGCGGGGCACCGCAGACAAGTGCGGGCGGTGGGCTGTGCAGGTGCGGCAGGTGCGGTGGCAGGTGCGGCCGGCCCCGGAGCGCCGGACGGGGTTTTGGCTTGGCCCGGCTCTGCCACCCACCTTCGGGTACCTGCCCCGTGCGACGTGCTGTCGGGCTCACTCACCCTTCCGCTGAGCCTTTGTTGGGACTGGCCCAGGGGTGCAAGTGGCCTTCGGGGGCCTCCTGAGCGGAGGAGGAGGAGGATGGGCCCTCACCCCAGCCTGTCGTCCATCCCTGGAGCAGACCAGGCTCACCTTCACGGAGCGCCCCTGGGATCCCACTTACGTGCTTACCATCTGGATGATGGGGCCGGGGCCCGGGGGGGAGCGTTGGAGGCCGTTACTGGCCAGAGGAGGAGCCGCGCTGCTCGTAGTCTGAGGACGCTGACCTGTCAGTCCCTGGCCGGGTTTTTGAAGGGAACACCCTTTTCCACACTGAAGCTCAGGCACGAAGGTGCCCTACTCTCCCTAGATATTTTGTTCTCCTTGGTACCCTGAACACCACTCCATGTGTCCAGTTCCCCCCTCAGTATCCCGTTCCCCCAGGGTATCCTTTTCCCAGCACCCAGTTCCTTTCTTACTCCATCACCTGCCCTGCTTGCTTCCCGTGCCCTAAACCCCATCCTTCTCAGGCCGTCTTTGGTGATGTCTTTAATCCGTTTGTGTTATTGCAGAAAATTTCACGGGGACACAAATAGCACATGTGACCTGATCTAACACCATGGTCGTTTGTGGGTAGGGTGAACCTGTACAGACTCACCACCAAGTCCTGGCAAAGCCAGTACCAAGGGCATCCCTTGACACTTGAGAATGGTAACAAGGGAGGGAAGCTTAACCTTACTCACCAGAACTGACCTCAGGGCCCTTGATGTGCTCCCTGGGGGTGGAAGCAGGCTGGAGGTATCATGACGATAAGCAGGTAAAGGCTCCTGAGATGTGACAGGCCCAACAAGTTTAGGGAGCACCCCGATTGCTAGGGTTGATCTATCTCTAAGGGCTGATGACATAGAGGTGGCCTTGTAGCCTAGAGTGACCTCTAGATTTCCCATTTTAAACGTTGTAAATTGAATTCAGATTTGGTGGTCCCTCTGGCCAGTGGGCTATTATTGGCAGATGCTCATTTCTAGAGTCCTTCATGAACAGTTAGTTGTCTGCATACTGAGGCTAGGAAGTATCCTTATGCACAGTGCAGACAGCTTCTGCTACACTTCAAGCTTGTTGAATCCTCCTCCCCCACCCACCCTGTCATGTGATTTTACTGGGTTGCCTTGAACTTCTAGGCTTAAATGATCTTCCTGCCCCAACCTCCTGAGTGGCCAAGACTACAGGTTTACACCACCTCATCTTTTCCTGGAACTGTCATTTCTCTGGAGCCTTTTGATTCCAGTTTCTTTTCTTTCTTTTGTTTTTTGTTTTGTTTTGTTTTCAAGACAAGGTTTCTCTGAGTAGGCCTGACTGTTCTGGAACTCACTTGTGGACCAGACTGGCCTCGAGGTCACAGAGATCTGCCTCCCCAGTGCTGGGATTAAAAGTGTGCACCACCACGCCATGCCGATCACACTTTCTTAAGTTGAAGCCTAACCCTGGAACTTTGGAGGCTGTGAACTCTGTTTTCTGAGCTGTTGAGAAGGACTGGCCTGGTGCAGGAATATTTGCTGAGACCACTACTGGGTCTTGTTCTTAGCTTCTGAGACAGGTAGAGGTGGATGGAGCCAGGAGACTTGGTGTAGCTGCTCTGGGACACCTGGAAATCAAGTTCTCTGGAGCCCTGTGCCTGAAGGCAGACATGACCTGACCCTCAGAAAGCCTTGCACTCCTAGACTGGCCTCACATCAAGCAGTTCTGTTAGGGAAACTGGCTTCCAACTGCAGTTGGCACACTGAGAGTCCAGGCTTCCTCCCCAGCTCTGCTTTGTCTGTGGGAAGAAAGTCTACACTCATAGAATGCCCCCCCCTAAACATGTCTTTCTGTGCTAGGAGGACTTCCCCCCCCCCCCCCCCCCCGTAGTCAGGAGCAGAGGGTCTGCTGGATACCAGATCTGGGGGCTCTGGGCCTTTCCACTACACCTACATGTTGAGGTATGAACTTAGGAGTTTAGCAGGAAGTCCTCCTAGCACAGAAAGACATGTTTAGGGGGAACTGGAAATGTCTGTGGTCTCTGTCCACAGCAGAGAAGCATTGTGGGTGGAATTCCCCAGGCCCATGTGATGTAGATGGCTCCTGTGGGTGTCTCCCGAGTCAACACCTGCCCTTCTCTCTTCTCAACTCTGTGCATTTTCTAGATTAGAAGCTTTCAAACTATGGTCAGATGTGTTAAACATGCAAGGCTCAGGACCCAGCCTGCCCTAATGACCCTGGGTGGGGCCAGTAGCTTGTCTCACCAGCTGATTCGGATGCTCTGTGGTTGAGTGTTGCTGCCTTAGGTGACTTGGAATGAGGCAAGAGCTCACTACCTGCCTCTCAGCCTGGTTCCCTCCCTCTGCTTGGGACAACAGAGTAGCCCTGATCAACCCAACTATCTTTGGATTACCATAGCTTTTTTGAGGGGAGAAGAGGTTGCTACTGATGGAGTAGCTTTCTAATTATGAAATTACATTTTTAAAATTTGTTTTGAGACAGAGTCTTACTGTTTAACCTAAGAAGGAAGGCCTTGAACTCATGACCCTTTTGCCTACATCTCCCAGTTGCTGTGATTTCATGTAGGCACCACCACTGTCAGCTAGTCTAGAACTCGTCATCTAGCCAAGGCTGGGCTTGAACTCCTGATCCTCATGCCTCTACCTCCCCAGGGCTAGGGGTTATAGGCATGGGCCACCATATCCTGGTTTGGCTAAAGTTTTTTTTTTTTTTCCCTTGGTTTTTCGAGACAGGGGTTCTCTGTGTAATAGTCCTGGCTGTTCTGATCTCACTTTGTAGACCAGGCTGTCCTTGAACTCACAGAGATCCGACTGCCTCTGCCTCCTGAGTGCTGGGATTAAAGGCGTGTGCCACCACACCAGGCTTGGCTAAAGGTTTTATTGTGAGATAATTGTAGCAATATCCAGTTGTAAGAAATATTACAGAGAGATTCCTTGTATTTCTACCCAGTTCCCTCCACACCAGGCTTGGCTAAAGGTTTTATTGTGAGATAATTGTAGCAATATCCAGTTGTAAGAAATATTACAGAGAGATTCCTTGTATTTATACCCAGTTTCCTCCAGATGGTAATATTTTGCAAAACTGTAGAACAGCATCACTCTGGGACAGTATGTTGCTACAGTGGAGAGGAACTTTCTTTTGTGGATTTATATAGACACCCATCTTCCTTCTGCTGAAGTTACAGACATGGAAAGACCATTCTTCCCACCCTTTATTAAACCCCTGGCCACTGTTAACCTGTTTACAATTTCCCTACTCTTGGTAGATGGAGTCATACAATATAGCACCAGTAGTTGGCTTTTTGCATTCAGCAGTTTCTGGGAGATGCATCTAGAATAGGTTGTAGTGTGCTAACAGCAGTGTGTGTGTTCCTTCTGGCATCTGGGCTGTGGGTGTCCTGCTGATATAACTGTTCCTTCTTCATTGAAGGACACCTGGACTGCTTCCAGCTTGTGACAAATAAACACTCACACATAGGTTTACCTGTGAACGTAGGTTGACACCTCTGAGCTACATGCCCCAGAGTAGAATTGCTCAGTTGTATTGTGGTAGCTCCAGGCTTTTATAGGAAATGACCAGACTTTTCCAGAGTAGCTGTGCCATTTATTTTACATTCTCATGGTCAATATATGTGCGGTGGTCTAGTTTCTCCTTGTCAGCGTTTTGTGATATCACTTCTTATCCTAGCTGTTCTTCTGGATGTACGATGATGGCTCCTGGGCTTTAATCTGTGTTTCTCTTATAAGATGCTGAGCACTTTTTCTTAGGTTATTTACTATTTATGTTCTCTTTGGAGAAATCTATTCATGGCTTTGTTGATTTTCTGTTTGGGTTTTGTATAAATAATAACTTAAGATGGGTGGTGGTGGCATATGCCTTTAATCCCAGCACTCAGAAGGCAGAGGCGAGTTCAGTGAGTTCAAGGCCAGCTTGGTTTACAAGGCAAGTTTCAGGACAGCCAGGGCTACACAGAAAAACTCTGCCTCAAAAATTCAAAAATTAAGCTGGGCGGTGGTGGCGCATGCCTTTAATCCCAGCACTTGGGAGGCAGAGGCAGGCGGATCTTTGCGAGTTCAAGGCCAGCCTGGTCTACAAAGCGAGTCCAGGACAGCCAGAGCTGTTAAACAGAGAAACCCTGTCTCAAAAAACCAAAAAAAAAAAAAAATTCAAAAATTAAAATAGTAATTTCATAATTTGTTATATATTCTATATGCCACCTCTTTGGTTTGGTTTTGTTTTGTTTTAGTTTTTTGAGACAGGGTTTCTCTGTGTAACAGCCTTGGCTGTACTGGACTTGCTTTGTCGACCAGGCTGGCCTCGAACTCACAGAGATCCACCTGCCTCTGCCTCCCAAGTGTTGGGATTAAAGGCGTGCGCCACCATGCCCAGCTTAGATGCCACCTCCTTCGGAACAGGTGGCTTGGAAGCATTTTTCCAGCTTTATAATCCTTTTAGCAAATCTTTCACAGAAAAGTTTTTAATTTTGATAAAGCCAAGCTTTTTGTGTGTGTGTATCATACCTTTTGGTGTCAAATCTAAACTTTTTGCCTGCCCTGGATCCTGTAGGTTTCTTTTACCTTTCCCTAAACATTTTACAGTTTTGTATTTTACATTTAAACCCTGGACCTAGTTTATTTTGATAAAGAGTATGAATTGGCGGTTGTTGCTGCTGCAGTAACTGAGATTCAAACCCAGAACATGGCAAGTGCAAACACAAAGCAGATGCTCTGCCATCAAGCTGTATCTTGTGAGCTGCCCCTGCCAACGCCATATTCTGTGTGTGGAGTTTTGTTTCCTGTTAGAATTCTGGTTGCTCCTGCACCACTTGTTGAAGATGTCCGTCCGTCCTCCACTGAATCTCTTTGGTGCCGCTGGAGTATTTGTGTGGCTGTTTTCCCCTCTCTGCTTCCTTCCGTTAAGCTATGCTTCTTTCCTGACTCCTGTAACCTGCTTCCAACATCCACATAGTTGTTCCAGGACCCACATGTCAGGTCTTGGGAGTTCTTGTCTATTGACAAGTTCCTCTTCCCACCAGGTCACCCTCCCTGGATCCGGCAGTAGCAATAGAGATACCAGCCTCTGCTGCTGAGGTAGGACTTGGTTTGGGAAAGGCTGGAATCAAGTCTAGTTGCCTCTGAGGGTTAGGGAACAGACTCCTGTGGATGGAGTTTCTTTGCCTCTGATTAGTCCTCTTCCCTTCTATCCTGGTTCTGAGTGCAGGTAGGACCCCTGGGTGCCTAAGGCTGCCTTGGCAGGGCCAAGTCACAGTCCCCTTTTTTCACTTTATCTCACCTATTCTGGGGCTTTGTGTGCTGAGCTCTGAGTGATAAGCACACAGAAATGTTTTTCCCAGAGCTGAGTGGGTGCTTGGTACCCCTTGCTCCCCTAGACAAGAGGCGTGTGAGTACTGTGTGGAAAGCTAGAGATGGCCAGACTTGAGATGTGGCAGTCACACAGCCCTTACCAAAGCAGAGGGCTTCAGACACAGTCAACCAGACCTTGCCCAAGGGTCCCCTAAGAAGTGCCCAACACATGACTGTTGTTCCCTCTGGTAGAGCAAGCAGGGATAGGCATGCAGGTGGTCAGGGTGTGTGAGAAGCTGAGTAAATGAGGCTCCGGGAAGGGCAACAGTTCATCCCTGGGGGGTGTCTGAGCCTGTTTTAGGAAGGAGCTTGCTTATGGCAGTGTGGGAAACGAGACTTTGGAAGTGTCCCTGGAGTTGGGTTCACTCCTATGACTTGGTAGCTACATGGGAGCACAGACCTGGCACAGTGAGCAGTAGTCTTCGAAGTCTTACCTGCCATAGCCTCCCTTGTCCACCAGCCTTTGCTGAGGTTTTCTGAGGATGAGGCCCAGTTAGTCCCATCTTGTAGAGGTGGGTTAGCATGTTCTCATTCTCACTGACAAACATTAGTTACATCTGGGCCCTTTGTGTCTGTGGATACCCCTAAACCTGTTGTGCTGTGTTTGTCACTGCCCTGTTGGAACTCACAAGTGTCACAGATGGGTTGGTGGAGGGGCAGGCCTGACCCTGGACTCACTCAGACCTATATTCCACAGGCGTGCGTGTACACACACACACACACACACACACACACACACACACACACACACCTGCTCCCCTTGAGTTACCTGGGTCACTTTGAAGGTCCTGTGGCCTGAAGCCCTTCTGCCACCCTCATAGTAGGAAAGAGCTGCCAGCCAGGGGCTGGGTTGGTGCCCATGTCCTGCTTCAGCCAAGTCGGTTCAGCCTCCTCAAGATTAAGCTGGTGGATGGACTGCTGTTCCACATCTGCTTCCTGACCTTGCCAGCCCCTGCCTCAAAGAACTCTTTGGCTCTGCTCCTTCTCAGGTCTCTGGGCTGCCCAGGGTGGGTGCTACTCCTATTGGGTCTCTGTCCTCCACTCCAGGGCCTGCTGAGGGATTCCTGGCTTTATATGGATATGGGGGGTGGGGAAGGGTGTCTGGAAACTATTTGAGATCAGAAAGCCCTTTTCCAGGGTTGGCCTAATGGCTTAAGATGGCAGGGCTCTTGTTAGAGTTGTTTTGCACTGTATTCTGGGATGACATCTGTCAAAACCATTGCCCTAGCTTTGTCCATATTGCCATGAGGGGCTCCTGCTGCATCTAAGCTCTTGTCCTCTCCCTCCTGTCCAGCAGCTGGAGGAGCAACTCCCAGATAAGTTCCAGCACATTGGGCCTGTAGGCTGCTCCATCACCAATGAACCCCATGAACCCCATAAAACCTGCCCTGCCCCCTGCGCCACACGGGTGAGTGTGAGCTCCTGTAGCCTGCCTCTAGCAAGCCCTGGGCCTTCTGACCCTGCCTTACCAGCTACTCTCTCTGTAGTGATGGTTCATTTGCATATGAGTCTGTGCCTTGGCAACAAAGTGCCACTCAGCCAACTGGATCACTGTCCGTGGTCACTACTGTGTGGGGAGTTGGCAACGCAACACAGAGCCAGGTGAGTGTGCACCTACCTGGGCCATCCTTCCCTAGCCCTCAGGGTCCAGAGTTTTGGTGGTGTCTCTACTATCTTAGGGCTCCAAGAACAAGGGACCAAGGGAGGAGCACAAGGATGGGACTTCCTGAGGGTCTCAAGTAACTAGGTGCCTTTCTTGTACAGTGTCATAGGATGCCTTCCCTTGTCTCCATAGAGCATTCTAGTCAGAACCATAGACAGCCGCCCCTCCAACCCTAGGTCCACCCCACTTGCTGGGCATCTCTTGGCATCTGGCACCTTCTAGCTATGTCTTAAAGACAGTGGTTTGGCTGGTTCTCTTTGGTGACTCCCACTTCCTTGTAGGTTTTGGGGAACCCCATGGGCCCCGCAGGAAGCCCCCCTGGTGGCTCTATGATGCCTGGTGTGGCAGGTGGCAGCTCTGCCTTGACCTCCCCGCAGTGCCTGGGACAGCAGGCGTTTGCTGAAGGTGGTGCTAGCAAGGGCTATGTCCAGCAAGGCGTGTATGGCCGAGGGAGCTACCCTGGGGGATCCAGTTTCACCACTGGGTAAGCAGGGCCCCTCACCTGGCCAGTGGCTTGAAGCCATCAGCCTGGCAGGTGCTAAAGAAAGGCTGGGTGTTGCCTGTTGCTTCCCCATTGTCTCCAGTAGTGACAGTGGGGGGGTCTGTTAAGAATGAGAGAATGCCGGGCGGTGGTGGCGCACGCCTTTAATCCCAGCACTTGGGAGGCAGAGGCAGGCGGATCTCTGTGAGTTCGAGGCCAGCCTGGTCTACAAAGCGAGTCCAGGACAGCCAGAGCTGTTACACAGGGAAACCCTGTCTCGAAAAACCAAAAAAAAAAAAAGAATGAGAGAATGAGAAAAAGTTTTTTAAAAAGGAGGGTAGTAATGGAGATGTAACTTGAAGTAATAAATAAATGTTAAAAAAAAAAAGGAGAAAATGAGCTTCCCCTGAGTGCTGTGTGTCCCAGAACAAGCCTTTGTGGAGAGTGAGGCAGTCCTATGCCGCCTGCAGGTATGCAGGCGCCCCTGGAGGCCTGGGCCTCCCCTCACATGCCGCACGGCCCTCAACTGACTTCACGCAAGCAGCAGCTGCCGCTGCCATGGCTGCCGCCGCGGCCACCGCCACAGCCACCGCCACGGCCACTGTGGCCGCTCTGCAGGAGAAGCAGAGCCAGGAGCTGAGCCAGTATGGAGCGGTAAGGCCCTTGCAAGCTCCTTCCATATGGTTGCCAGTGGGCTTGGTGGATTTGGCAAGTAGTGGGTTCTGGGGACAAGTGTGGACTGTGCTGAGATCTCACGGGATAGTAAGTGAGAGGAGCAGGGAAGGAGAGGACCGTGGGACCCACACCATTCTTCATTTTTCTTTTCTCAGATGGGGACTGGGCAGTCTTTTAACAGCCAGTTTCTGCAGCATGGAGGCCCTCGAGGACCCAGTGTTCCCCCAGGCATGAACCCTTCTGGCATGGGAGGAATGATGGGCCCCTCGGGCCTCTCCTCCATGGCCATGAACCCTACCCGGGCAGCAGGCATGACACCCTTCTATGCAGGACAGCGACTGCCTCAGCATGGGTACCCTGGGCTGCCTCAAGCCCAGCCACTACCCCGACAGGGGGTCAAGAGAGCCTATTCAGAGGTGAGTGTATTGAGTGCTCAGCCTGAGGTCCTAGATGATGACCTCTGAGTTGTGATAAGGGTGGCTTCTGCAGTGACAGCGACCTGTGCCCAGCAGAATCGTGAAGACCCGTCTTTCGTGTACGCGAACGCACACAGACACACACAGAGACAAAGACAGGCAGCAGCAGCAGCAGCAGGCTGCTTCTCCTGATTCATTTTTGTTTCCCTGGGCATCTGCCCCTTCTCAGGTATACCCCGGGCAGCAGTATCTGCAAGGAGGCCAGTATGCTCCTGGCCCTGGACAGCCCGCGGGCCCCGCCTCCTCTTATCCGGGACACAGGCTACCCCTGCAGCAGGGCATGGCCCAGTCCCTGTCTGCACCTGGCCCCACAGGACTGCACTACAAGGTAGGACTGGCTCCCAAGGGCCTGTGCTACTTGAGTGCCTTAGAACTCAGCGGGGACCTTTAGGCAGGTTGGCTAGGGAATTCTAGTCAGTACAAGAACAGCTCTCAGGGTGACCACTCAGGTTTTGTGGTGCAGACATATATCTCTCCATGGATGTTTGGTGTGGGAGCAGCAAACAGGCTTCCAAGCCATTCTGACAACCTCTGTGGAACCATGATGCTTTTCAGTCCCTCACCCTGACTCCTGTCTAAGAGACAGGCAGGCCCTTGCTGTCGTCAGTGCACCCTACCAGAGCACATGGAGGGTGAGCACGCCTCACTGGGAGCCTGGGTAGGCAGAGTGGCGAGGCTGACAAGGGGAAGGCAGGAGTGTTGTGTGCACCTATCTTTAGGCCTTCCAACTTGGAAGGTCAGTCCTGGCTTTGTAGTGTTAACTTTTTACACTAGGAAATCAGTAATGTTTCTTATAGGTTGTGGGAGTGTAGACACCTGTGTGTGGTGGGAGGTCTAGGATTGGGCCTAGGGGGTCAGTATGGGGCAGGCTGGAGCCCGAGGCACACTCAGTTTTCTCTCCCACAGCCCACAGAGCAGTTCAACGGGCAGGGCACCAGCTTCAACGGGGGCAGCATCAGCTACAGCCAGCCTGGCTTGAGTGGGGTACGGGGCCTTTCAGGGTGGATGGACCGGGAGGCTCACAGGGTGGGCACATGGAAAGAGCACTGAGGCATGAGGAAGTGTAGGCGCCCTGCCTGGTACTCCAGGGCTGCTCCCTGCCCGCTTGTGTTGTGATGGCTTCCAGGGGTGCTCCGTGAACAGCTACCCTCCCACCCTGCCATTCTGCTTTGACTGTTTATGATCAACCTCTACAGCCTTCCCGCTCCATCCCTGGTTACCCCAGCTCCCCACTGCCGGGGAATCCCACACCACCCATGACGCCCAGCAGCAATGTTCCCTACATGTCCCCAAGCCAGGAAGTCAAGTCTCCTTTCCTGCCTGACCTGAAGCCAGGCCTCAGCTCCTTGCATCCGTCACCCTCTGGTGAGTGTTTATTTTAAGGACAACAGCCATCTGAGGTTGCGGTGGGTGGGGTAATCAGGACTTATCCTGCAGGGAGCTTGGGAGACCAGGGACAATTGTTAGACCCCAAGAAAAGCCCAAGGCTCCAGCTTCATGAAAAGCAGAAGAGTTAGATCAGGCCCTCCTGTTTCAAATGGTGGCCCTGTCAAGATCTGTTGGGGCTGTGGATATTCTGTTCAGGAAAAATGTCTGTGCACCCAAAATGAACCCTCAGCATCCCATCTGTGGCTACGAACCCCTACTTCAGGGAGACTCCTGCAGAAGAAGCTAGCATCCTAAAACCTTCAGATGCCATAGGGCGATGGCAGGTGGCTCAGGCTGAACATGCTCTAGGTTGTAAGCATGTACTGTGACTGTTGACAATGTGCTCCAGGCTGTGCTGGGTAACCACAGCAGGGTAGAACATGCAAACCAGGGGCCCAAGTTCTGAGAACACAAAAGGGAGCCCAGTGTCTGAACCCTCTTGAGAGTTTCTGGCAGGGGTCAGGTTAAGGGTTGGGGCTCTAGGTGCAGAAGTGTTCCTTGAGGGGCAAGATCCCTCAGTAGGGTACAAACTCCCAGCCAACACACCTCTGCCCTCAGGGAGTGGCCCTTGTGATGAGCTGCGCCTGACCTTCCCAGTCCGAGACGGGGTGGTCCTGGAGCCCTTCCGCCTGCAACACAACCTGGCTGTGAGCAACCATGTCTTCCAGCTGCGAGATTCTGTCTATAAGACCCTGATGCTGAGGTGAATCCCACTACCACCCTACCCCTGGGCCCTGCCTGCAAGGTGTGGGCTCCTATCATCCTTTCTCCTGCCAGGCCTGACCTGGAGCTGCAGTTCAAGTGCTACCACCATGAAGACCGGCAGATGAACACCAACTGGCCAGCCTCGGTGCAGGTCAGCGTCAACGCCACACCCCTCAGCATCGAGCGTGGAGACAACAAGACCTCGCACAAGCCCCTCTACCTGAAGCACGTGTGCCAGCCAGGCCGCAACACCATTCAGATCACCGTTACCGCCTGCTGCTGCGTGGGTAGCCTGCGGGGCTGTGGGCAGGGTCTGGTAGGGTTTGGGCTGGGGCCAGCTGAGACACCACCAGGATTGTCATCTCTCCTGTGGGGCTCATGGGGGAGGGTCTTTATCGTTGAAGAGCAAGGACTTGCTTCTCTTTCTATTTTACTCTGTCCTGGTCCCCTCCCCCCCTTTTTGGTTTTTCGAGATAGGGTTTCTCTGTGTATCTCTGGCTGTCCTGGACTCACTCTGTAGACCAGGCTGGCCTCGAACTCACAGAGATCCGCCTGCCTTTGCCTTCTGAGTGCTGGACTAAAGGTGTGTGCCACCACATCTGACTGTCCTTGCCCTTTAAGAAAAGGGAACCCGCGCCGGGCGTTGGTGGCGCACGCCTTTAATCCCAGCACTTGGGAGGCAGAGGTAGGCGGATCTCTGTGAGTTCGAGGCCAGCCTGGTCTACAAAGTGAGTCTAGGACAGCCAGAGCTGTTATACAGAGAAACCCTGTCTCGAAAAACCAAAAAAAAAAAAAAAAAAAAGAAAAGGGAACCCCATCTTGGTCTATAATGCAAGTACAGGACAGCCAGGGCTATTACACAGAGAAAACCCTGTCTAAAAAAAGTAAAAAAAAAAAAGAAAGAAAGGGGAACCAGTTAAGCAGTTAAATACACTATTTTCCAGTTAGATTACATTAAAAAGATTTAGTGCTCATGTTAGATATGTCAAAGAAACCAAGCTGCACAGAAAGCTTATGAAGATGTTCCACCTGCACTGGTCTAGGCCTCACCAGGTTCCAGTGGGTAGGATCCCAAGTAGACCTTGAGCTGCAGGCTCCCAGAAGCCATGCTGATTGAGGGGCCTGGACATAGGGTGGCTCACATACTACATGCGGGAAAGTAGATGTGATCAGCTGTGGAGTGTGCCAGGGACTTGCGATGATTGTATTTTGATGGAGGATAAACTAGGCAGTGGTTGAACAGTAGCAGAGTCTCCTGTGGAGCACTGAGATAGGGAGTATGGCAGAAGCTCGTAGCCCCTGCCTGAGGCTAACAGAGAAGTAGAAAAGGCCCCTGCCCTTGTGTCAGCACTTTGGAGGCCTAGCTGCCAGACTGCCTTTCTTCCAACTCTTCCCTCTCTGCCTGGCACCCCTGAGTTAACTCCTAAACACTACCACTCAGAAGGCAGCATCTGAAGCATGTGCTGCCTTTCCCAACCCTCCCCACTCACCAGGTAACATCCCTCTTTTGCAGTCCCACCTCTTCGTGCTGCAGCTGGTGCACCGTCCGTCTGTCCGCTCTGTGCTGCAGGGCCTCCTCAAGAAGCGCCTCTTGCCAGCTGAGCACTGCATCACCAAGAGTAAGTGTTTCTGCTCCTCAGCCCTCTGCACTGCAGCCAGGCTGAACCCTGCTGTGTGGCCCACAGGCCATTTCCTCTGACTGGGTCCCTGGTTAGCGTACCAGTTCACAGCCTCGTGGTGTTGGGGACCTTAACTCAAGGCCTTTCCCCTGTCAATGTCAGTAAAGCGGAACTTCAGCAGCGGCACCATCCCTGGCACCCCTGGGCCCAATGGAGAGGATGGGGTGGAGCAGACGGCTATCAAGGTGTCCCTGAAGTGCCCCATCACCTTCCGCAGGATACAGCTCCCAGCCCGTGGTCACGACTGTCGCCACATACAGGTATGTGGTCCCTATAGACCTTAGTGGAAATTTGTTGCCCTTAAAACATTTTGAGCCGGGCGGTGGTGGCGCACGCCTTTAATCCCAGCACTTGGGAGGCAGAGGCAGGCGGATCTTTGTGAGTTCGAGGCCAGCCTGGTCTACAAAGTGAGTCCAGGACAGCCAAGGATACACAGAGAAACCCTGTCTCGAAAAACCAAAAAAAAAAGAAAAAAAAAAAAAAAAGAAAACACATGATCCACAGGAAGGGTTCTGCTTCCAGCATTTACCAACTGAAACGTACACTGATGTCCATGGCTGTTCCTGTAAAAGCTTCAGATAAAAACATGTTTATCAGCAACTTAGATAAATGTTTTGAGCCTGGTATGGTGGTGGTCCACATCTGTAATCCCAGATCTCAGGATTTGAGGCAGTAGGATCTTAGGTGTGAAGCCAGTCTGGGATACATAGTGAGAATCTGTCTCAGATTTCTTTTTTCCCCCTTGAGATATGGTCTCATGTATCCCAGGCAGGCCTTAGACTCACTATGTAGCTGGGGGTGAACCTAGATTCCTAATCTTTCTGCCTCTACCTCCAAAGCTCCCCAGTGCTGAGATGGCAGGCAGATGTCTCCACTCTCAGGCATTGAAAGAGTGAATTCTGAGCTGACACTTCAGCTTCATCCTCTTTGGCAGGTGGAACCCCAGTACCTCAATTGGAGACCAAAAAGGGAGACCGGTCCGCAGGGGCCTGGTCTCCTTGCTTCCCTCCCAGAGATTAGCTTTGCTCCTTTGAAACAGAATCACAGTTTTCCTGTATGCGTAGATAAGTTTGCTGTGACATATAGCCCTGGCTATTCTGGAAAGCTATTTATGTAGACTAGACTGGCCTCAAACAAGGAGGTCCACCTACCTCTGCCTCCTGAGTGGTGGGATTAAAGACATGTGCCACTCTGCCCAGCACAACTGTCCTGGGTCAAGAGGTTCCCCATGGATACAGCTGCCTGGTCCTTGCTTTGGTCCTAGGGCATGCAAATGGCAGTGCTGGGGAGGGCTGCTTGAGGTATTGCAAACCGGGTCTATTAAGACGGCGCTGTAGTAAAAACCTGGTACCTAAAGTGTACACGTAAATCACACTTTCCAGAAGACAGAACAGCCCGTCCACTGACCCATGCTGAGGACTGACCTGTGTCCCTCTCTCTGCAGTGCTTCGACCTGGAATCATACTTACAGCTCAACTGTGAGCGGGGGACCTGGAGGTGCCCAGTGTGCAAGTGAGTCAGTCTTGTTTATGATAAGGGGAGAACTGCCACTTCCTCAGAGGGTGAACCATGAAATAGCATCAGAAGGGCTCCCTAGCGCAGATCAGGGCAGAGACCTACCAGGTAGCCTTGCATAGCAACCCCTCTCACCGGGCCATAGTGTTTTATCCAGGGTCACTAGTACCTGTCATGAATAGTTGCTGCACACATGGGCCCCTTACAGAATCACCTCACTGGGGCTGGAGAGGTGGCTCAGCGGTTAAGAGCACTGACTACTCTTCCAGAGGACCCGGGTTCAAATCCCAGCACCCACATGGCAGTTCACAGCTGTCTGTAATGGCTGGGCATGGTGGCACACACCATTAATCCCAGCACTCGGGAGGCAGAGGCAGGCGGATCTCTGTGAGTTCGAGGCCAGCCTGGTCTACAAAGCAAGTCCAGGACAGCCAGCGCTGTTACATAGAGAAACCCTGTCTCGAAAAACAAAAAAAAAAAAAAAAAAAAAAAAAAT